>CM025789.1:18254106-18832870 GCA_014635995.1 Sarcophaga peregrina
AATGAATCGTTTTTTCGGTACTCATAAGTACTCATGTAATTTTGAGTATGAGTGAGTCAACAGTATTGAAATTCAACTACTCTGATTCATTCGTACTCGCTATAACATTGATTTATAAGTACAGGTTGTTTTGTTTTGTATTAAACCAGCACTCAGGAGATGACTCATACTCATGCAGTGCATTGTGCAGGTTTCAGGAAAGTTGGAATGTAGGAAGATTCGAATGGTAAGGAAACGAGTTGCTACTGGTGTGAGTACAACATTCGAAATATGTTTGATTCATACGCCTACTCATACAGATTCATAAATTTAGAAAAGTACTCTTATAATACTTACAAATGATTCGAGTGATTTCCCAAACTACCCGTGTTTATTGAATTTTGTTTTCTCAACAACAGCAACAACATCAAAATCTAAAAACAAAACGTTGAAACTTAATTGACAATCGCAAAGAAGTTAAAATTTGTGTAACACATTTCCATACCTTACCTCGTATATACATATGGACGTACATATACAGTTAAAATGTCATACAATTTTATAGTTTTTCTTTGTTGTTGTTGTAATATTTCGTCTTTTCGTTGTAAACCAAAAATGGAAGAAATTTAATTCAAACAACAACAACACCAACACCAACAACGTAATCATTGTTGTCGGTAATTGTCGCAAATCGTAATCGTATCGTTTCGTATCGTTATTGCCAACAACAAATAATTTTAGGAGCTCAATTTCTCCAAAAACAAAAAAAAAATTACATCCATGCTTGAGAATGTATGGGTTTGTGTTTGTGTTTCTGTTTCTCTATTGTGTGCCCATTCGTGTATGTAAAGTGTACTTGCATATGAACAAACAAATCTTTTGTTTTTATTGTTGCTGGGCCATTAAAGAACATTTTGTGCATGTATGTGTGTGTGTGTGCGAGAGTGTACCCGAGTGTGTATGAATATGTAGATGATATGCTACAGTGGGTTTGTACGTAAAGTATTCGGTTGCTGTACGTACATTTGTACTGATTTTTCTAAATTTTTTTAATTATCAATTTAAAATACTTGATGAGCGAACAGAAATTAAATTTTTTGCATAAAATTATACGAATTATTTGAATTACAAAGCAATTTATTTACACAAATCTGTTACAAAACCGGATCTATGTTTAAAGATGCGTCTTGTGTGGTTCTATATGCTGAAGAAAAATTACAAAAATACTTCCAAATGTTCAGATTGGTAATTCTGTGCAGGAAAGACATTCGAAAACCATTTATGAGATCTCTGCTTAACACAGTTGCAATTATAGTTCGACCAGAATGGCAGAGATCATAGTTACGAGCTTAAGGATGGTCTCCCAATAGCATAGAGAGCTCCCAATAGTGCCGAGGAATCACACAAAGTATGCTAAATAAAGTTTTAGACCAAAACACAAACAAGTTGTCAGATGCATGCATGTTGGAATTTAGAGAGCAAAAGGCTCCTTCTTGAATTGTTAGGTGAAATAAATCGACAAGCCAGTCCACAAAGAAACTAAAAGACGACAGTAAATGAATTGGTAGTAGATTGGTTGTCCATCCAAGGCCACTCAGGGGCCATTAAGTTACTACAGTTTTCTGCTCTCACCTAGTCCTGAAACCACTCGGAGCTTCCAATGAAATGACTGTCAATGTCAAACCGTGACAATTTCTCTAGATTGTCCATATAGTAGACACTCAAGTACTTTTATCTCCTTTGACAAAGTGCCGGGTACGTACCCAGCAGTTGAGGGCCAGTTTTTTCATCTTTGCCATCTCTGAAGCTTCTCCAGAAATCATTATAGCAAGGTGTTCAAGACCAATGCTCCTCACATGCGTATCCATAATGACTCTGGCAACCGTGCAGAGCTCGCCCTTCTTGACATCAAGCAGATTTAGAGCGCCTCCTCGCTACCTCGTTCCTTATCATATTTGCAATTATAGATCGACCTGGACGGCAGAAAACATACATAGCTAGGAGACTTAAGATGACATTGTTGTTAAGACTCTCAATAGTGGAGGAGAAATAATCACACCAAGTATGCTAAATAAAGTTTCAGACCAAAACCCATTCCATGTTGGAATTTAGGAAGCCAAACACTTCGTTTGGTATAGATAAGTGATCGTAAAATAAATCGATAAGCCAGCCCACAAAGAAATTAAGAGACGATTGTGTAACTGAATTAGTAGTGGGTAGAATAGAATGGACCCACTTAGGCCATTTGAGTCTCTTTCAGTATGTTAACTTTACAATGTCGCTTTTCCTTTCTTCCTGGGTGGTAATATTCTTTCTCCCAGTCTAATGGGTATAAATAAGTAAGACCAAATAAGTAAGACCATATACCGTATAATAGATATTTAATTAGGGTTTCAAGCTGCCTTTCTTTTCCTTTTTTTGGTCGAATCTTCTTTGTTCCACTGTCATCATCCGTGTCTAGATATACGATGACTTTAACAGTTTCTTTTTAATGTTAGGCTTGGCCTCCGTTCATTACCGATTCGAGACAGGTTAGCTTTCTAAACTTTCAGTTTTGGATACCATCTATGATGGTTTCTGATTACTCAACTTTTTCTTTTGTCATTGCCATTCGTTCTAGAAAATTAGTTCAGCAGTTGCTATTGCTTTAGGTTTTCTTTAGGACCATTGCGTTACCACAGTTTTACGCTATGCACTAGTCTCGAAACCATTCGGAGCTCTTTATGAAGTGACTTAGATTGGCAATGCGACAATTCTTCCTGATCATCTATTGTAAGCACCAAAGTATCTCTAACTTCTTAAGGCATATATCCAGCAGGTGAGGGCCAGTTTCTTTCTCTTCGCCAATCTCTGCAGCTTCTATAGCTGGTCATTAGCAAGGCAATTCCTCCTCGCATGCATATTCAGAATGCATTGCCCCGTGGTGACCCCGAAAACCATAATGAGCGGGCCCCTCTGGAGTTTAAGCAGACTTACCGTGTTTGGGCAGATTTTTCGTTTCGTTCTAACCGTACCCGAGGCCTGACATCTGCCTTTAAGGAAGTCTAAGATCGCATTGTCAATTATAAGCCTGCAGGTTCTTATGGGGATTCCCAAACACAAGAATTCATCGGAAAGTTTAATGGATGTGCTCCGCCGGGCTAGTTCTAACCGGACCCGAGGTCTGCCATATGCCTTTGAGGGAGTCTACGATCGCATCGTCAATTATAAGCCTGCAGGTTCTCATAGGGATTCCCAAAGACGACAATTAATCGGAGAGTTCGATGGTTGTGTTCCACCTGGTCAGTTTATCCGCTCACTAAGCCCTGTTAGCCATATGATATGGACGTCTAATCGTTCAGATATGTATCTGCGACAGTTTTACACCATCTAGGAAAAATATGAATTGAATTGAAGCGGAAAAAATGTTTACATTTTCATTTAAATGTCAGTTTTATGACGTATTAACATTACGGCAAACATAATTCACCGACCTTATAAAAAGCTGTAACTGCTATGTTATGCACAATATATTTAACAACCCTCGTATAAGAAAAAGAAAATTTTTTATTATTGCATTTAAATTATTTTAAATTAAATTTTCATTTAATTTTCTTTTCTTATGCACTCTTGCCTAAACTAATTATTTTTTCATATTCATACATTTAACCCACCCAACCCCACTGTACGTACGTATGTGTATATAAATAAGGCATGGTTGGATGAGCAATCAAACTAACGAGGTGCTGCCGTTACCACTACTATAATAACAAGATACATACATGCATGCATGCATATTAAATGTTTGCTGCTGCTTTTTGCTTAAGCTGCACTGCCTTAGCTCATACATATTTTTACTATTCATACCCTTTTTACTGTAGTGTGTATTTCTTTTACTCTTTAAACATTTCTCTCCTACAGAGTAGGCTACACTCAAACACACACACACTCTCGTATTACACTTATGCATACAACAAGTACATGCAATACACAAAACAAAACAAAGCAACGAAAGCACAGAAGAAAAAAAAACTACAAATTCAACTCAATAACCGGGCAACAATCTACGGTAAGGGCAAGCGCATGTCAAGAGCGGGCGACCTTGACAGTGAACTTGAAAATGAGCGACAAGGATTTTTGTTGTTTTGCATTTTGCAATAATCACAGAGAAAGCAAGAGAGACAGAGAGAGCCACACAATTTGCTAAAAGTTAAATTGCATTTTATTTACAACCACCACCACCAACCAGCCAGCCAGCCAGCATTTGCAAGCTTCTCTGAAAATGTGTATCTATCTGGTGGCAAATTTGTTTTATTTTTTTTTGTGTGTATAGAAACACGAGAGTAAACGAATGCTTTTCGTATTTTCTGTGTATTCTTATTATTGAGTGTGCATATTATGGAAAGCAAAAAAAGAAAACAAAACAAGCCTCATTTATTGATTTTTCTATTACATTCGCTCTCGCTCTCTCCCTCTGTTGTATTCTCTCTTTAGTTTTTTTTTGCTTCTGTTTTTTAATTATGTTTTATACGTTGTATGGTGTACTCATTGCAATTTGTAAAGCTTGTTTAAACTGTTTATATGTGCGTGTGTGTGTGTGTGTGTGTGTAAGTCTATTTCTCTTCTCCATTTATTAGTTGTGTTGTTGCTCATTCCCTGCCACCAGCTGCTAAATGTAATAAAAAACAAAGCCTATGTAAGCCTGTGTGTATATTTTTGCTTTGCAAAAATTGTTTTGCTTTCGTTTGCTTCGCGTACTTTGGCACACATTAATTTGTTTCTGTTGTTGTTGTTGTTGCTGTTGCTGTTTTTTCATTACGTTAACGAGTATAGAATTTTGTGTGTACATAGTTTTTTTTTTTTTTTGTTTTGAATTCTTACTCTTCTTACATTTACTTGTACTTTCGTACGTATTTCGTAACTCTCACTATCACAAACACTTACATTTTCATTTACACACACGTACTGATACTCTCCATCTCGTTTGTTAATGTCAAGGCCTCTCTCTTGCACAATGAATGAATCACCACACTGGTAGCAGCAGCAACACCACTATCACCACTACCACCACCATTATCATCGTCACCATTTAACGCAGCGTATAGCAGCAATGAACAGATTAGCAGAGCTTAGCAAAGCACTGTTCAACACTGGGTTTTTATTTTGTTTTAGGTTTTTATGGCAATGTATCCTTCAGGGGAAGGATAGCCCTTTATAGTTCACTTAATTTTTTTTTTCTCTAAGAGTTTCAGTTGTTTTAATTTATGTCTTGAAGAAATTTTGAACAAAACCAAAATTCTTTTTTACATGAAATAAAAAAGTAAGGAATTGTATTACATTTTGTGTTAAATAAGAAACAAATAAAGATGCCACCGTCAATCTCTTATGCTGTCTTAAAACATTAACACATTAACTCGGCTTTTGAATTAACATTAACACATTCGCTGCCAAGGACGAGTATACTCGTCTTCACAGTGCGGGATACCCTATCAAAGACGAGTATGCTTGTCCTACTTTAAATATACATGCCGACTTTTGAATTACCAAATTTTTTTTGCCAATCCACAATAGTGTTGCCAATTTTCGCAAGTATCTCGTTTTCGCAATGTCCTACTGCCCGATTTATTATTTGTTTTTCTACTAAAACGTGCGCAAATACGAAAAAGGATATAGAGTCCTTCTGCCTTCCTATTGCCAACGACGAGTATACTCGTCATTGTGGTTTTCTGCTTGTAAATAATTATGTATGACAATATATGTGTTTTTACCAAGAAATAACAGGGTTTTGGTAGACAATAATACTCAAAATATAAATGGCAATGGGAATGACTTCTTATAATTTAGGCTTGGCAGCGAATGTGTTAAAATCTATGTAGGTTTACCCACAGGTCTCATCGTGTAATATTCAGTTTGACCTTAAAGTGACACCTATTATGAGCAAACAATCTTTGAGTGTACAATACCGGATCCAATACCACATTTAAGCTTTTAGTGTAATGCTATCACTAGAATTTCTTATTAAAAATTTAGATTGCCTCAAACCAGTTTGGAGTGAAAAGTGGCATCGCCCTTCTCAATTGTCCCATTTGTGTTCGTAATAGGATCTACAAATCTGCTCGAAATCGTTAGATAGAGCTATGGCGTCTGCATAAACGAGTGCTCCTCATAGCTGTTCCAAAGTTATAAGCATATCGATTGTTGGATTTATCACGGAAGAGTTCTGGTCCCCTCAGCGGTGTGGAAGCTCTTCTGCTAGCTTATTGTCGACAATTTCCACTTAAGATAACTTTTAAAGTTAAGTTTTTGTGTGAACCTGCCATATTGTATAGCTGACCCGGTGAACTTCGTACCGCCCGTTACGGAGATCTATATAATTCAAATTTTAATCGTAGTCGGTACGTTCTGTAGGTGAGGCATAGAAAGTACAACAATAGGAGGTCGAATTATGAGTAGCGCTGATAAAGTTGGAGTTGTTGTACTCGCTCCAAAACAAAAACTAACAGACATACATGTTATATATGTACACACATATGTAGTTACTAACCATCAAATTAGCCGACTTATAGGTATCTCTCAAAAGGAGTGGATTGCCACGCCCATTTTGTTCCTAAATATTCAATTTTAAAGGTTTGCCACACCTACTTTTTTCTATACACAATTGGTCATTAGAACCCATCAGTCAGAATTATTGACCTAGTTTCTCACACCACTTATGTTGTGTGTGTTAATTTTATACATGAGTGGCGGGGACCTACAGTTTAAAGTCGATTCCGAACGACAGATTTTATGAGAAACTTTTCATCGCAATTTGTTTTACTCTCAGAGTTTTTGCCAAAAATCTGCTGAGAGGAAATCGCTGAAAAATGGCTAATAAGCCAACACATTGTTTTTTTTAAACCGTCTAAACCTGATAAGCTTTCGAAAAAAACTGGTTAAAATCAGTTCTATAGTTTAAGAGTTAAAGTATCACTTGAAAGGGGAGTGCTGTCACACCCATTTTTTGTGGGATTGTCGATATCGACTCTACGAACTTATCTACCAAATTTTATTAGTCTACGATCAATATGTACCTAAATATTGAATTTTATTCGATTTGCCACGCCCTCTTAACATATAGGGATATGAAAAATAGAATGTTATCCGATTCTCAGACCTACCCGATAGCACACAAAATTTCATGAAAATCGGTCAATCCATTTCGGAGGAGTTTAACCACTAACACCGTGACATGAGAATTTTTTATATTCGATTTATATTTACAGTCTTTGGTAGAAGTAAGCGTTAAACTAAAGGAGAATCACCTTGCCGGTAACATACATACACACATAATTGGCCATTACAACCCTTCAGTCAGGATTAGGACCTAGCTTCTCACACCACTTATTTTGTGTGCGTTAATTTTATACATGAGTGGCGGGACCTACAGTTTAAAGTCGACTACGAACGACAGATTTTTGAGAAGCTTTTCATGGCAATTTTTACTCTCAGAGTCTTTGCCAGAAATCTGCTGAGAGAAAGTCGCCGAAGAAATATTTTTCGTTTTGATGTCTGACCTGGGATTCGAACCCGGGCCTTTCGTCTAATAAGCCAACACACTACCCACTAGACCAAGGCGTTTAAAGCTAAATTGATGTTTGAACTTGCCATATTATATAGTATTTTCAATATGGCAACTTCAAATATAAGCAAAATGAGCATATAAAACAAAGAAAAAAAAACTTGATTAATTAAGCAGTGTTATCGACATTGCTCCAGCACTGCCATATTTTTAAAAAAGTTTACTTTATTTTATCTGTAGGTTGTAATAACAAAAAGAACTTAAAGCTGACTTTAAAGTTCACTTTAGATGAAGTTAACTTTAGCTAAACCCAACTTTAACGGGGGTTGTAATAATTAATCTAGTAAGAATCGGGTGCTTGAAGGGCGCTTTGAATGTCAGATAGTATTGCTATGTCCTGTCTTCTGTACCTCTTAACCAAGTTATCAGTCTCAATCGCTTCTTAGGTTGCAAAACCCTTTAAAAAATTTTTTTTCTTGAGATTTTAAAACGCATCGCATACGTTATTACCCATCATTCATTACTTTAATTGGGGATTCCATAAATAAATTCTTGAGGCGAATTTGAATTTAAATTTGAAATTATTTCTGCTGCTATTGTGATTAGATTATCACTATTCGACTTGACATAACATGCCAAGTAAAATTACGAAATTCAAAAGAAACAGCAACAAGAAAATGCCACACACACACACATACATACACACGTACACACGTGTGATAATTAATTATGACACAAACAAACATACACACATACACTTACAACAGCAACAAACAGCAGCAATAACAATAAATTTTGTAAACAATAAATTCGTTCTCTTTAGCTACAGAAAAAATAATAACAACAACAACAGCCATAGCAATACAAAGTTAGTCATTTCTAACTATAGAAACGACTCGGCATCTAAATTTGATTTAAAATCAAACAACAACAACGACAACAACAACAACAATGAAGAAGAGAAAGGCAATAGAACAAGCAAAACTAATTTGTTTAAGAAATAAAAAAAAAATACCCATGGATACACACACACTTACACTTTAAGTACACAAAAAAAGGGAAAGAGAGAGAGAGAGTGTTATTTACTTAAGAAAATGCAAGTGTATGTGTAACAGTACATGCTACACTAATATCGTATACGATAGCCAAAACCCATACACAGGCAAACAACGGCTAAAAGAGTATAGAAAAGCTTTCACTGCTGCATCATCATCATTATTATCACCATCACTAGCAAGCACATCATCATGACCAACACATCGTTTTCAATGGCAGCTCAACGCCCTAATTATACACCACCTGCCCCCCCCCCCCTTCCATGGTCTTTAGTTTTCAACACGATGCTGATATTTTTACGTAAGATTTTTGAGATTAAAAAAAAAAGAATTTTTTTTAAATTCTAAAATAAAAAAAACGAATTAAAAATATGGAAAAAACAACAACAACAACAACTACCATTACAACGATCAAATAAATAAAAAACCTAGAGAAATTGCGGAAAAACATTTTAAAACTCGTGCCAAATACGGTGGCACACGCCCAGCCCACACAAATAGTAACGCCCACAAAATGAAACAACAACAATAATAAAATGAAACAACAACAGCAACAATGATTTTTTTTTTAACAAAAACTATAAAAACTTTTTTTGTTTTGCTAAAATTGAAATTAAAATTTTTACAAATACAGCCTGTTGCCTATTAAATACAACAACAACAAAAATTTTTACAATTTCTCTTCTTTTCATTTCACTTCTCTCCCTCTCTCTTCATATTTTAGTTGCTTAAAAAAGGCATTCGTTTTGCATTTACAGTTGAAACCACTGTGTATATTTTGTATTGAAACATACAAGCCATGTGTGTATGCGTGTGTGTGTACAGCTATTCTCCCTCTAACTTATGTGACCTTGAAATTGACATTTTCCTTGCACATAAAAACGAGAGAGTGAGAGTAAGAGTAAGAGTAAGAATGCAAGTGGGTAATGCTAGTTCAGCTCGTTCGTTCTCTTCCTCTTTCTTTCTTGAAAATAATAAATTATTCAGTAATAACGGAAGTTTTTTTTGTTTCCAAAAAAAACTTTCATACACACACACACACACACTTATACTTCAATAGTTATTTTTTATTTTTTGGTATAGAAATGATAAAATTCCCATTTTACACCTACACTTACTCTAAATAAGTTTTGTTTATGCATCCCTATATTGATGCGCTACATACACATGCAAGAGTAAAAGCGAGAGCAAGAGATAATGAGATGAGAGTGAGAGTTTTATTTACTTTTACTCCGCAAAATAACAAGCACAGTGGCACTGGCATGTGGTTTTTATGTAAAATTTTGTTTATCAACGATAGGAATGAAGTATAACAACTGATTAACAATATTAAAGGTTTGTAAGGCCCATTAATTACTTAATTAGTCAGTAATACCCCGTCAAAATTGAAAATTAGCATCTCACACCACTCAAGTTGCATATATTAACTTCATACATGATTGATGGGTCCCATTTAGGGTTGCCAGATTCGTATTCGGAAAAACCTGGACATAGGGTTTTAAAAAACTGGACAAAACAAAAAAAAAAAAAAAAACATGGGACATAAAAAATACTGAGAAAATGTTTGTAGTTTAGCCCGTGGACAGCATTGTGGTAAATACTAACCAACTCCGCCTTGAGGAGTTGTGTTTGAATTTTTGTCTCTGTTGGGACTATAAAATTGGAAATAGTTTGACACAATTTACATTCTGCCGGATCTTGAAATAAGAGCAAGAGTTTTTGGTCCCAAAATGAAATACATTTCAAAACCATGAGAAAAAAACTTGTGCGTATCTTCTAAGCGGATGTCTATGTCTTCGAAAAGTGTGCATATTTCAGCTTGAATAGGGGGTACAAAAGTTATCTAAAAATCAGGTTGCCATTCGAAAAATCGGATCTTGTGAGACTAAATCGAAGGTAGGATAAGACTGTAGAAGCTGAATTGAATAGGTAGGACGAATAAGTTTACCCTTTGCTGGATCCCAGGTCATGTGGGATTTTCGTTAACGAGCAAGCAGACGGGAAGGGCAGCTTCCATGCCATTTATTAGACCAGAATCCTCCAATGAATTGAGAGAGGATGTTTCGAAGGGTATGCTCAACGAAAGGGAATTAAGAGACTCTTTTTAAACCAAGTGGATTGGAGGGATTTTAAACTTTTGTTGTTGTTGCCCCGCCAATAACAGAATACATACATATATAATTGGCCATTACAACCCTTCAGTCAGGATTGACCTAGTTTCTCACACTACTTATGTTGTGTGTGGGTTAATTTTATACATAAGTGGCGGGACCTACAATATAAAGTCGACTCCGAATGACAGATTTTTGAGAAACTTTTCATGGCAATTTTATTTACTCTCAGAGTTTTTGCCAGAAATCTCCTGAGAGGAAATCGCCGAAAAAATACTTTTTGTATTTTGTTCCGATGTCTGGCCTGGGACTCGAATCCTGGCTTTACGTCTAATAAGCCAGCATACTACCTACTACACCACGGCGACTACTCTTTCCCTCCAATACATAATTGGCTACTAAAACCCTTCAGTCAGGAAACGACCTAGCTTCTCATACCGTATATTAATTTTATACATGAGTGGCGGAACCTACAGTTTGAAAGTGAACTCCGAACGACAAATTTTTGAGAAACTTTTTCATGGCAATTTTATTTCACGCTCAGAGTTTTTGTTAAAAATCTGCTAAGAAGAAGTCCTCGAAAAAATATTTTTTCACATTTCATTTTGTTAGGGAAGACTGACCTGAGGTTTGAGCCATGGCCTCCCGTCTAATAAGTGAACACACAACCTACTAGGCTACATACATACATGCAGGCATAATTGATCATTCCAAACTTTAGTCAAGATTACGTTCTAGCTTCTTACACCAATTGTGTTGTGTGCGATAATTTTATGCATGAGTGCCGGGACCTACAGTTTTAATGTGGACTCCGAACGACAGATTTTTGAGAAGTTTTTTCATGGAAATTTTAAATCTGCTGAGAGGAAGTCGCCGAATAAATATTTACTTATTTCTGTTTTGATATCTGACCTGGGGTTTGAACCTGGGCCTTCAGTCTAATAAGCCAGCACACTACCGATGATATTCTAATACAATGCACTGCATTCTTATGGGACCGTTCCCTAAGTGTTAAGTTAGGCTAGGTTAGAGGACATGTACTTGTCAATTCTGACAACTACAGTACTCGGTGCTCGAATTGACCCATTGTACTACGTTCTCACACCACTTATGTTTTACTCTCAGAGTTTTTGACAGAAATCTGCGGAGAGGAAGTCACCGAAATTATTTTTCAAATTTTCGTTTTGATGCATGACCTGGGATTCGAACTCGGGTCTTTCGTCTAATAAGCCAACACACTACCTACTAGACCACGGCGACCTCATCCCTCCCTAAGTGTTTGTCCGAAGTAAAAAAAAAACTGTTTGAGTCATCAGTAACGAACATTTAAGTACTCTTTTAGCCCCACTGTAGTCCAAATTATCCAAATAGTCAAATACGTATGTACATGCTTATGTATGTGTGTGTGTGTATGGGTAAATGCAAGCAATAAAGCTTTTCTTCTTCTTCTTATATGGGCTCTTCTTTCTTTTACTCTCTTTTTCTCTTTCTCTCTATGTGTGAACTAAACTATGGAATTTCGTTTAACAAATTTAAACTCTACACTCATCAGATTTTTATTAAAATATTCTCCACAATATTCTTTGCTCTCCACAATTTTAAATGAAATTTTGCCACACACCTCCTCCTGCTCTTGTTAAGGAGAATTTAAAGCCCAGCAATCTATACAATCTGCCATGAACTTAAAATTGTTTTTTTTTTTTTTTAGTTCGTAGTTATTCTCTCTCTCTCTCTAGCCCTTACTCTTACTCTCTCTTTGTTTGTTTGTTTATTTATTGTGTGTGTCAGTGTGTATGTGTGATTTTTTTTCCACTTTTTTATTATGTTTGTGTGGCATTTAAAATGTTTGTTGCTGTGCTTTGTTGTTCGTTTTCTTTTTATTGTGTTTTATTACGAGTAAATATGAAACGAAAGGGAAGAAAGAATGAGAGAAAGAAAGAAGACAAAAATGAATAATAATTTGCGCAAATGCAGTTCATGTTCAAGGTCACTATTAAAAGTGCATACAATAAAAACAACAATAACAACAACAACAACCACAAGACCCAACAATATTTTCACTCACTCATACAGCCTGGCAAAGAGCTTTATAAAGCCGCTGGCGAATATTGTATAACGAAACCAGCAAACAAAATAATAAAATTTCTACTCGCTATACAAAATCCCTTCTTTATTATTCATAGTTTACATATGCATGTGCATACACATAGTCATGTATGCATGTGTGTGTTTCTCAAACAAAAAACAAACAAACAAAATCTGCATTTATTTTATTCTGCTTCTTCTTCTGCTTGTTCTTCTTCATTTTCTGTTGAAATTTGTCTTTATCTTCAACGGTCTACAGTTGTCAACTGGCTTTGCTTGTCATTTCTTTAGTGCATTGGAATGCATATGTTAATGTGTGTGTGTGTGTATGAGTTCATGCATGTTTTCTGTTTGTTTTTATTTTTCAATAGTGTTAGCCAGAGCCAGAGAAAGAGTGTTTGTTAGTTGCAAAGGGGATGAGTGAGAGAGAGCTAGAGCAAGAGAGCAAAGAAAACTTGTAATGCATTGATTTACAAAATGCGCGTGTATATGTAGGATGTTTGTTGATGGATGACAAAACATTCAAACAAATCAATATTTTTTCTCTCTCTCTTGCTTTCTCTTTCTGTCTTCTGTTGTATTTCGTTGCATTTTGTATGTATTTTAAGCTGTGCTGTGTTTATTGTTTACAATTAAATCCACCATTTGCTGTCATTAAATTCAGTTGCGGTAAAATTTAATTTTTATTCAATTATTGCCCTCTATACCCCTTGAGTAAGAAGCCGTAATGGTGGTGCAACGCTTAACACATATGATTCTGTAGCCCATTTTCCCTGATGTGTGTCTTACAGTCAGAGACTCTGGTTATTATTTTAAAGAAATTTTTTTTTAAATTTATAAGCCTGCAGCTCCGTCAAGGTAGGAATGGAGCTCTCCGAATCTTTTGATACCGTGCGAGGTTTCAGACAAGGCGATCCCTTATCATGTGACCTCTTCACTGGGTATGCATATCGGCATTCAATCGATTCCTATTCGAAAACAAATGTCTATTAAGTTTACTATGCCCATTACAATACCGATTAAGGATTCTCGGGGTACTTCTCAATAGCCTGTTGCATAACTGAAATCACTTGATGTCGTAATCATCTAGCGAAAGTAAAATTTTTCTCAATTCCGTTCGAGTTAAGAAGAGTGTCTATTATTTTTCAGCTTTCAGACTGGAATATAGCGATTTCCTATGCTCACTGCTGTACATTTCTAAGTGACAGGGGATTCAATGCTACCCGGCTAATACAGTTTTCCAATCTTATCTCGTGTCAAACGAGTCATAGAAAGGGTATGCACAGCGGTTGGCTTGATTGTCAAGATAAGATTGCTAAGTCCATTCTCTGCAAGTTAAATTGACCACCGTCCTATTCCTATGATTTAAACTTTCGCTTGAAAAGGAACTAGTGAGTTCCCTATTAACTTTTAGAGTTTTCTTACGGGGCCGAATGACCCAGCTTTTATCCAACTATACGTACCCTACAGCGTGCCATAGAATGGTGTGTAGCAACCAAAGTATTTCCTTCACTCTTCTTACTCATTCTCATTGCCAAGAATTCACCAAAATCATAGAGTCATCCTGATAATGTCTAGAGGGGTGTACTGTCAGTCAAACAATTTGCCAGATTTTTCAATGTTTCCTAGAGAATATCGCATTAGATTTGTCTTCCATTAACCATAACCATTTGCTCTGCTCCATATTATGTAATGGGTTTAAATTCAATAGCGTTCTTATTGCAGAGATTATACAGAATCGCCTAACTTTTTCAGCATCACCCTAACCTGTTTTCAAAAATTTGCATTAAGTTTTCCACTTCATTGTAGTCGCCTTAGACTAAAGAGCTTAAGTCAAGTAAAATGTTTCAAAATTTGAATCTGCAATAAATAATTAGTCTCTGAAGGCATTGTCAAACACAAAAGAAACTTGAAAAATCGATGGGACCCTGTCAAAAAATTGCAATTTCATAATGTTTTTCAGCAGCACTATCTGTAGCTGTCTGCCTCTTCCAATAGGCAAGCAGTGTGCCTATTCTAGTAGGAAATGTGTTGGCTAATTAGAGGAGAGGCCGTGCTACAAACTCTAGCCCCTACATCTTACACGCAGGGAAATACGAAAAATATTTCCAACGGCGACTTTCAGAAGTCTTCTGTCAAAAACTCTGGAAGGGAAATAAAAATTATCATGAAAATTTTCTCCAAAAAAAAATTATATTATCGCCCAGGGTCGACTTTATAAACTGTGGGTTCCGCCACACAATATAAGTGGTGTGAGAAACTAGGTTGTAATCCTGACTAAAGCGATGGAATGACCAATTATATATACGAGTACAGTTTTTTTTTCTTTTTACGCCGAGGAGGGGCAAATGTATCTAACCGCACCATAGAGGAAGTCGTCACGTCCTCCGTGTGTGGGGCCCTCACCCACTAAATCCCCCCCTCGTACCGTGGACTGTTGTTGTGCCCACTCAGGAACTACGGTGGTATTACTTCGGAGTGGAATCCTTTTGGCCCTTTGGCCGCCTTCATGCTTACATCAGCGTCCGGACTGCGTAATGAAGGTTGAGGAGACTTCTAATTGTCTCCACTATTCCTTCCGTCCAAGCTCCCGACTGGGACCTCGTTTGACATGAGAGAATGCGCTCCACATTTCAATAAGTTCCAGCGTTAAACGAATCAGCGTTAAACGAGGCAACTTAACACGTACAAATACATTGCAACATCGGAGAATATAATTGGAATCTTTGCTCTAGACAGACTAACAACATTAAGACTTACAGAGCATTGACCCTCACTATATAGTGTAACGATTTTGGAGTGTGCTTGGACGTTTCATTTGCACACATACATATACACACAAGTATCAATACAGTCTGGGATTTAGGGGAATCCCAAAGGTTAGGTTAGGTTAGAGGACGTGTACTTGTCAATTCTGACAAGTGCAGTACCCGGAGGTCGAATTGTACAACGTCCTATCTTCTCACACGACACGTGTTGTGTGCGTTAATTTTATACATGAGTGGCGGGACCTACAGTTTAAAGTCGACTCCGAACGACAGATTTTTTTGAGAAGCATTTCATAGCAATTTTTAATTTTTTTTTTCTGAGGAAGTCGCCGAAAAAGTATTTTCATATTTTTGTTTTGATGTCTGACCTGGGATTCGAACTTGGGCCTTTCGTCTAATAAGCTAACACACTACCTACTAGACCACGGCGACTTCTCGAGAGGAATCCCAAAACTACAGCGTAATACTGAAACAAAGTTAAGCGGAGTAACATTAAGCGGGGTCTTACTGTATATTTATCGTATAAAAAGCAGGCTGTATATTAATTAGAAGCCTAACGTAAGTTCTGGGCTAAGTTCTTCTTTACCTTTTAAATAACCTTGAAATCAAAATTCAATGTCAAAAAGTCAAGTTAAAAAAAAACTTTTTCAACTTAACCTGTAGAAAATTTCGTTTTTTTTCTTTAAATTTCTAATCAAATGGAAATCGTAAAACCGATAATTACTTTCTATTTATAATTCAACACTAAAAATAGCCACTGAAAGGCAAATACATACTCTGCCCACGTACATATGGTCTGCTTGCATTTGCAATGCACAGCACACGGGCACTCATAACCCCAAATAATGATTCCCGTTATTAATTGAAGAAAACCACATGGTTTGGGGATTATAAACGTACAAACAAAAAAAAAATTTCTTATAATTGACGCAAGAAATTTGTGAAATTTCAAAGAAAAATAAACAAAAAAATTAAAAGAACACAAAGAAAGAAAAATTTCAAAAATTTATGAAAAATTTTTGCGGGAAAACTAAAGCACTGGAAAATATTAAAGAATTTATAAGGCGGGCGGGCGGCCAATGCAGCCATGCTGCATTTAGTCATAGTCCAGTACAGAGAATACAAGAACAACAGAAAAAAAAGTATTTTTAATGGAAGTATTCCTCTATTCCTGAATGTAAATATGCATGGAAACCCGCATCCATTGTATGTATACCTGATGTATGATGTATCGTACATAGGAAAATAGTGTGCGAGAGTGGTTTAATGTGTGAATGTATGCGTGCGTACGTACGTATTGTGATTGAAATAAACTTGAAATTTTATTTTAGAGGCCAAGGTCACACATGGGAGAGTATGAAATATTTATTTACGCTGGAAATCCATAAATACATACACAACACAGGCATCAGTCTCACGCTTTTTCTCTCTCTCTCTCTCTCTCTTGGCTCGTCATAATTATCATCGTCAGTATTGTATTGAATGCAATGGCTTGCTCTTGCTCTCTCTCTATGCCTTGGTGTGTATTAAGAGCAGGGATGGGAAATTGGTCTTAACAAATTGTACTAACGTTTACAAAAAATTGTACTTTTTTCAGATCGATTGTACTAAAAATTCATTTTTTTCTTTTAAACTTTTTTTTATTATTATAAATTAATAAAAATATAAATGACAATTCATTTCATTGTGTGTAGTAGTAATGTAAAAGGGCAAAAATAATAGTAAATTTTTCAAATTGTTAGCGCAGTTTTGACTTCAGTATAAAAATTAAGGTTTTTAGTCTTTGGAAAATTATAGCACCAGTCTCTTTTTTGTTCAATAAGAAGCTTTATTTACCAAAAATATTTATACTTAAAACTTAGTAAATTTCCCCTTATTAAAGTAAATATTCGTTCGTTGATATTCTTATAAAGATTGTTTAATATTTCTTCGTCTATTTTTAAACACTCTTCGATCATTTTAAATTTCAAATTTTCAGCACTGGTAAATTGTCTGTTATTTTGAACATAATCTTCGGACAAGAATGGGGAATTCGTTTGGGAAAACGTTTTCAATAATATTCATATCAGGAGAGCAAGCTGGCCACGATAAAACATAGATTGTTTACGGAACCATTCCATCCTCTGTCTGCTGACATGAACTCTGGCATTGTCCTGTAAAATATATTTTTTTCCAACATTTTCTCTCAAGAGGAGGACCAAACTACAGCTAGGAACAGTAATGTACTCTTTACTATACATTCGCGTAGATGGAAACTGAAATTTGAGGCAACCACTTAAAGGAATAACCCCCCAGCAATAGACTATATCCTTAAAATATGAATTTCTAAGGTCACGACAGTAGTATCGATAGCCATCTGGTCTATCTAAGTTCCATTTTTTTTTCATCAGAGACTATGACCTGAAGACAATTCATTCTTTGTTGTATTATTGAAATGCTGGTGGTGCTATAATTATGAAACGCACTTTATAATAGGGAAACTTAACAACTTACTTTAATACTTAACTATAAAAAAGAATAAAAAAGTTTATGAGATCTAAATTTTAAATCACTATTTATGATAAATTTTGTATCAGTAAACTGCTTGTTATTTCAAAATTGTTGCAACACTAATTAAATGACTTCAATAAATCCCTTGTTTGGATTAAATTAGAGACAGTCAAAGGAAACAGTCCATTTGTCCCTTTGATTTTTAATAAATTTTATTATGAAAATATCCTTTCTATATTTGCAGATGAATGTGGAACGGATAATATTCCTTTTATAACTCTTAATATGTCAAGTTAGCATCGAGTTGCCAGATGAAAATGAAACGAAAAAAAATTATACACTGATGAGACAGATTATTTGAGTGATGTAATAAAGTAGAGAACATTTTTCAATAGTGCTAAATAAGTCATTGAGGTGCTACAGTGTTTTTGACTTCCAGATAGTGCTAAAAAAAGTACAATTGTACCAACTTTTCCATCCCTGATTAAGAGTATTCTGTTATACTCATCGTCATTATTAGCATCACTATTGTATTGAATGCATTGACTTGCTCTTGCTCTCTCATTTTCTGCTGTCTTTGTGCATGGGCTTGTGTAACAGCTACAATGGCTGCTCATCATCATCATCACCACTATTGTATGCAATTGAGTGAGGTGTATACGTGTGTGTGTTTGTGAAGGCATAGTTGCAAAGCTTTGTGTATTTGAATTGAAAAATTTTTGTTGCTATGGTAAGTTTTTTTTTTTGTTTCTGTTTGTTTCCCTTTTTGTTGTTGCTATTTTCAGGGAGTAGCGGTTTGATGCTGGCAAAAGAAACAAACAAGTACACACGCAGCAGAACTGGATGCTTTAACCTTTAGCTAACAACAGCATTAAAGGCAGTGCCTTCTCTCTCTCTCTCTGTTGAAAGATGAAAATTGATTGCAATTGCATCTGCGCTGTTGCAGCATGTAAAATGTATGCCAAACTTAAGCAAGGGTGTGTTGCTACTTTCTTCAACCACCAGCCTCATATAAAAAACATCACCGAGAGCACAAAAACTGAAAAAAAAGAATTTTTTTTGAAGAAAAAAAAAAAGTAATCCCAGTTACTGGAAAGAAAAGCTTTTAATACAGCCAAGTTAACATATGCGTTCCTTATTTGCCTATCCCCCCCGCATGCCTTTAAATAAGGCTTTAAACACCTACAACCTCTACATTAAATGGCATTAAAATTGCATGATACGTGCCATCTCTATAGCTCTCCCCTCGAAGGTCCTTTCCTTCCTTCGTTTATCGAATTCTCTTCATTTCTTTTTGTTTTTCCCTAAGTAAACTATGGAATTTATGAAAAGCTTTGAATATTTTTGGAATGTATTTACAAAGCCAAACTACTAAACCTTATTAGTGTGTGAGAGAGAGAGAGAGAGCGAGTGATACAACGTTAGGAAATAGTGCATAACGTTATAACTTCTCTTGAGAGCAGCAGCAGTAGCAGCAGCAGCAGTAGCCCATATGGTTACCCTATAAAATAGTTAATCATACACAATATGGCATGCAGCCTCACTTATACATACACACCCACATACCCTTGCATTTACGGCACTTTGCCTTTAGCAAATATCGATTATTTAATGGGAATTACAGTGTTTCACATAATTTATGTTACTTCTAGTGCGTACTTTTTCTTTATAATTGGAAAATTAATCTTTAAAACTCAAGAAAATAATTTTTTTTAATAAAAAAAAATCGAAGGGAAGTTAAATAACTTCAAAATAAAGCTTCCAACCCGTTTAGTGGCACTTAATACCCTACCCACTTCACTTTATGAGTGGAATTATGTGTACGTCTTTGGAATTTAACGTTGATAGGAGATTTTACAATAGAATTTGAAGCAGGGTAGATTGGTCATGTGATATACTGCGCTACACTGACGGTTTTAAGCATGAGTACAGTAAGACCCCGCTTTACGCTGCAAGGTTTAACACTGTTACAGTATTACGCGGTTTTAAATGAAACGGTCGTGCAGTAACCAAAAGGGGTGCACTATATAGTGTTGATGGTGTGTAGTACGTATCTTTTTCAAAGCTCTGTTGTTAGTCTCTGCAGGAAAAAGATTCCAACTGTATTATCCAAAGTCGCAATCACAGTACGTACGCATCTTTCTTGCGTCACAGTTGATTTATTAGTTGTTATCAACGTTACTAGGTTTTTTTTGCCTTGAGCCGGAGGTGGAAAATCTTCTAAAGATACGTTTGTTCCGACAAAAGCATGCACGATTCACCCACCCCCTACATACATCAACCACTCTCCCCACGCGGGACTGCCGTAAGGTATTACTTCTCGGGGGGGGCTGGTTAGCTCGAAAGCTTTAACAAGTTATCTCAAATTTCGCCTTCGTTCCTCCAACCTTCGGAGTACTATCATTACTTCTGCCATTTTCTGGCTGTATTGGCTCCATAACGTCCTAGAATTCAACAGCTCCTCCATGAGCCGGTTTGGTCCTAATCTATTTTCTCCGGGCCATCTAAACCTGGGGCAGCATGTTACAATATGCTTCGCATCTTCCTCTTCAACTACACAGTTTGGACATATAGGGGAAGTATCATATCCAAATCTGAGCAGGTACTTCCGAAAGCATCCATGACCAGTTAGGAACTGGGTCACGTAGTAAATCAACTCGCAATGTTTGGTCTCCATCCAAGGGGTTATAGAAGGGACAAGCTGAAATGTCCATCTTCCCTTTAAACTGCTCTCCCATCGTGACTGCCATTTGTGCATGGAAGTCATTCTTTCCTCCGCTTTTATAGCCGCTGTCCATCCTGGACTCTCAAGACGGCGAAAGTATATCCGCCTCATCTCATCCGCCAATATGTCTATTGGTATTGTCTTTGCCAATACCAATACCGCTCCATCAGGCACTGTCCTGAAGCCACTTATCCGTCTAATCGCACTTAGACGATACATCGAGGACAGTATTCTCCTTGTCGACCTCACGGAGAGTGCCTCCGACCATATGGGGCAAGCATATAGCATTATCGACGTTACTACCGCTGAAATTATCCTTCTCTTGAATGGAGAGGTGTATACATCCAGATGTACGTGTTAAGTTACCTCGTTTAACGCTGTTACGTTTAGCGCTGGAACTTATAGGAACGTATCCCCTCGCGTTAAGCGGTGTCTTACTGTATAAGGTTTTAAGTGATATTTTCTCAGAAGGGCTTAATCTTCAAATAGCCTTACTGCCTATTGTAGTGCGTTTCAGATCGAGATAAAGCCTATAAATTCAACTGGAAGACTGATTTTAAATAAGGAATCTCCAACTTTTAGAATAACTTTCTTCTCTAATAGCCAAGCGGCAATTTAATCTCTTCCGTAAGCCATTTTTAGGTCGAAAGAGGTTGTCTTGTAACACGAAACTTACAAGCAATTTAACGGTAGTTTTAGGGTCACAGGGTATGCAAAGTAATTCTGTAACTGTGTGTCACGAATGTTGGGACACAGTTAAATACATAGGAACAGACTTTGACATAGCCTCCCACTTGAAAGAAGACTACAGAACTGCACAGAGAAGCATTTTAATGTTCTTATGTAGAAATTGCTATACACGGTTTTGAACCAGAGAATAATTTTAAGTATCCATATTAGGGTCACAGAAGAAATCACTACTATAGAGACAACCGTTACAAGGCTTGTAACCTCGTTTAAATGGGCATGATCTTTGCAATTAAACGTTGTTTAGAAGAGATTAGCATAGGATGGAACTCACGCGGAGATTTCTGTGTGTAAAATAAAAATGTACTCTTCACTAGCATATTTAATAACACAATGTCCTCACATTTCTATAGCGAACTATCCCGTAAACGGACACCTCCCGTTAACGGTCAAACCTGCTGTAACGGTCGGTGTCCACCTACGGGAGATTTCACTGTACTATCTACTAGACTACAGCGATAAATATTTTCACAGTGTCCCCTACAACCAATCAGTCAGAATTATGATCTAGCTTCTCACACTACTTATGTTGTGTGTGTTAATTTTATACATAAGTGGCGGGAAATAGAGTTTAAAGACGTCCACAAAAGACGCATTCTTTTTGAGAAGCTTTTCATGGCAATTCTTATTTTCTCCCAGTGTTTTTGTCAGAAATCTGCAGAGAAGAAGTCGCTGAAGAAATTTTTTTTAAGATTTTTGTTCTGTTGAATATGTTTGACCTGGGGTTTGAACCGTGACCTTACGTCTCATAAGCCAATATACTACCTACTAGACTAAGGTGACTTCGTGTCCACTGTAAACAGCCTCGAAATATTACTTGAAATTTTCTTTTCCAAAATTAACGTCGAGGATTACGCTTTCCGTAGGTTCCACCAAAGTCTCCACAGAAACCCAATGAGTCTCGTTTGATTTAGATCTCCTACGACCTTTTTCTCGTTCAATGCTATGTTCGAGGCTATGCCGTACTCTTAGTTCCTCATGACGAAAGCAGTACGCAACTGTTCCTTACCAAAGATCTGTAATGAGTATTTAAAAAAACATAAGTAGAATCGAATCATACTCAAAATTTCTGATACTTATATGCAAGCATTCGTATTTGGTTAAATATCATGGAACCTTTACTTATATTTAAAGTTTGCAGAACATAATCATCAGATTTATTCACTATAACACGTATTGCTGTTAACTTCGACTCTCCATAACTCAACATACATATACACGACGAATCACAAAATAAGTATGATTCGTGTACGAACATTGAAATACTTTACTAGAGGGCTGTTGGTGTTTGCTCTCTTTGCTGCATTGTTCTTTTTGCCTGAGTGCTTTTTTTCCTTTGTTGTAATTGCAACAACAACTACGACTCGAGTGAGTATTAGAGAGTATTTTTCTAAAGTTATGATTCTAAATAAGTAAACAGGCTTATGAATCGAACATATTTCGAATGGTATGAGTTTGATGGTCAGCGTTGTACACATACTCATTGCAACCTGTCTTTACTTTCCATTCAAGAGGAGGATAATTTCAGCGGTAGTAACGTCGATAATGCTATATGCTTGCCCCATATGGTCGGAGGCACTCTCCGTGGGGTCGACAAGGAGAATACTGTCCTCGGTGTATCGTCTAAGCGCGATTAGACGGATAAGTGGCTTCAGGACAGTGTCTGATGAAGCGGTATTGGTATTGGCAAAGACAATACCAATAGACATATTGGCGGATGAGATGAGGCGGATATACTTTCGCCGTCTTGAGAGTCCAGGATGGACAGCGGCTATAAAAGCGAAGGAAAGAATGACTTCCATGCACAAATGGCAGTCACGATGGGAGAACAGTTTAAAGGGAAGATGGACATTTCAGCTTGTCCCTTCTATAACCCCTTGGATGGAGAACAAACATTGCGAGCTGAATTATTACGTGACCCAGTTCCTAACTGGTCATGGATGTTTTAGGAAGTACCTGCACAGATTTGGACATGATACTTCCCCTATATGTCCAAACTGTGTAGACGAAGAGCAAGATGCGAAGCATATTCTAACATGCTGCCGCAGGTTTAGAAGGCCCGGAGAAAATAAATTACAACCAAACCGGCTCATGGAGGAGCTGTTGAATTCTAGGACGCTATGGAGCCAATACAGCCAGAAAATGGCCGAAGTAATGATAGTACTCCGAAGGTTGGAGGAACGAAGACGAAATTTGATATGAAGTGATAAAGCTTTCGAGCTAACCAACCCCCCGTGAAGTAATACCTGACGGCAGGTCCGCGGGGGGGGGGGGGAAATGGTCGGAGAGTAGGGCGCGGGTTAGTACGTAGGCACCAGTGATGGTGAATCGTGCATGCTTTTGTAGGAACAAAGGTATCTTTGAAGATTTACCACCTCCTAAGGCACAAAAAAAAACCTGTCTTTACTTATAAATCAACGTTGTATTGAGTGAGTATGAATGAATCAGAGTACTTAGTTAAATTTCAATATTGTTGACTGACTCACTTCAATGCTATGAGTGCTTATGTGTAGCGACGAAAAAACGTTTTATTGCTGATCTCTGTTCCATACCAACGATGCAATAAAAACCACATGGAATAAAATAACCCTTTTTAGTGAAATGTTGTAAAGCATTTTACTTTTATAATGTACTGTATAATAGCCCACTGCAACATTTATGTCCAAAAAAAGTATTTTGGTAATCGCCTTTAAAGTATTTTTTTTTTCTTTTGTACAATCTTAGTGTTGGGCAGTTTGATTTTGATGCCTGCATATCAAATATTATTTTAAAGAATTTAAAGGACTTTCCAACACATACACACACGCGAACACATCCCCATATTTAAATTTGTATGGATTGGTTTTTGTGGTCATTTTGATTTCGTTATTCAACACTCAACTTCGTGTTTTCTTTTATTGCTTAGGTAAGTATACAGCATGTATGCATGAGCTTATGGCTTGTTGTATGTGTTTGTGTGCTTAATAAATTCAATCACAATAACATCTTCTGTGCCGTTTAAGGTCACATGTATCGTCACTATAAATCCGTTTTACACTGTCATATACAATCACACACATACACATGCTTACACTTTTAATGTAAATTTTATACTCGCAGCATTCCTTACAACACTTCTCTCCCCCTTCTCAGCTATCTATCGCTGGCTCAGTGTCTGTTTTTCAATTTCATTTACCTGCATGCATGTGTGTGTGTTTGTGTGTATAATAATTAGAAAGAATAAAATTCTTGTCGTCCGAAGATATTTACTTTGACTCGGGTTTTGTAAAGAGTGCCTATGTGTATGTGTGTTGATGTTGTTGTTGGTATACTGTGTGTTATATGGTCGTTTATGAAGTGCATTTTATTACTGTTCACCATACAATACAGCCAGGAATGTAATTGCTGCTGCTGCTGTGCCAATGCTTTGGGTTTGTGGTGTGTGTGCTGGGCATGTTATTATTTAATAAAGTCTTGTCCTTCAAATTGCTTTGGTTTTTATTTTTTTTTTGGCTCCTTCTCTCTTTTCTCTTTTCATTTACAATTTATTTCTTTAGATTTTATTAACAATTCCTCTCTTCTTTACTTTGTTTTTTATTCTCGGCCTCTATCTCCATTACTATTGCAGGCCTTGCTTCTTCTTAATATTGTTACGACGACATGTATTCGCTTGGTTTACTTTAGTGATTGAAAATTTAATTTTGCGGCAAAAATTTTTTTTTTGTTGCTTTTTTTCTTCTCTTTTAAAATTGTATTAAGAGGGCCTGGAATTTATTTATTTTTTGGAAGAATGAAAATTAAAATTGATTTTCCAATAATTTTTTGCTGTAAGCAGACTTATTGGGAAATAGTATTTATGAGTTGAGATTAAAGGATTGTTCTGAACTGGAAACATATTTACTGACTTAACTGGCCATTAACAATCCTATTAACGGATTTCGGCCTGCCTTAAAACATCCATTCAGGCGCCTGGGCTTCTTGGGCGCCTACGCTAGTTGTTCATACCGATCGATGACAGAGTTTCCGAATCGGATCCCCAACTTGCACTGGACGGAAGATCTAGCCTACGCTAGTTGGTTACACCGATCGATGATAGGATTTCCACGATTGGATCCTTCCAATGCAAACAAGGTCGTCCTCTTCGTCCATTTCCGTAAATCTCCGCACAAATGTCCTTTTAGACGGAGCGCCTTCCTCCATTCAAACCACATGAACGAGCCAGAGCAACCGCTGCACAAAGTCCATACCGTTGAGGAGCTCATACAGCAAACAGTTCGGATCGGATCCCCAACTCGCACTGGACCGAGGATGTTACGTAGAATTTTTCTCTCAAGGCTGCCGCATCAGCGAAGTGAATTCGCCTTAGTCTAGTAGGTAGTGTGTTGGCTTATTAGTCTGCAGGCCCGAGTTCAAATCCCAGGTCAGACATCAAAAAGAAAATAAGACAATATTAGGATAGGTTAGGTTAGAGGACCCTGAACTTGTCATGTGACAAGTACAATACGCTGAAGGTCGAATTGACCCATTGTACAACGTCCTACCTTCTTACACAACTCGTGTTGAATGCGTTAATTTTATACACGAGTGGCGGGACCTACAGTTTAAAGCCGACTCCGTACGACAGATTTTTTTGAGAAGTTTTTCATGGCAATTTTTACTCTCAGAGTTTTTGCCAGAAATCTGCTGAGAGGAACTCGCCGAAGAAATGTTTTCATATTTTCGTTTTTATGCCTGACCTGGGATTCGAACTCGGGGTTTCATCTAATAAGCCAACACACTATCTACTAGACCACAGCGACTTGCTTTCAGCAGATTTCTGGCAAAAATTCTGAGAGTAAATATTAATTGCCATGAAAGCTTCCCGAAAATCTTTCTTTCGGAGTCGACTTTAAAACTGTTGGTCGCGGCTCTCTACTTACTTACTTAATTGGCCATAACAACCCGCCATTCATGTATAAAAATTAACGCCCACAACATAAGTGGTATAAGAAGCTAGGTCGTAATCCTGCCTGGAGAGTAATGACAAATTCTGTATGTCTGCTGCATCCGTGCTTAATAGTGTCCATATGCTTTTGCGCCCTAAAGAATCGTGGGGAGAGCTTGAGTGTCTTGTAGAGTATTGAACTGGAAACAGAAGATATTAAACGCCATTTCAGAATCTTATTTTATATCACCAGGAACAGTTTTCTGCTGCAACATGCGACTAATTTTTCATGACTTTGAAGACTAGATAATCAAGTTAAGGTTGCTTAAGATAAACTAACAATGCTTCCAGATTTCCTATGTCAATTCAATAATTTTCGAGAAAACACTCAAGTTAATGCCGTACTAGGTACAGATTTGGCTTATTACATGAGAGTCTGTAGTTCAAAGTTCAGAAAAAATAGTTCATCTAAGACTACAACCCTTGATTTAGGATTACGACCTAGCTGCAAACAGTACTTATACTGTGTATAGCAATTTTATACATTAGTGGCCGGGACCAACAGTTTAAAGTCGATTCCGAACGTTAGATTTTTGAGAAACTTTTCATGGAAATTTTTATTTCTCTCTTAGAATTTATTCCCGAAATCTAAGGAGAGAAGTCGCCGTGGTCTAGTGAGTAGTGTGTTGGACAAAAGGCCCGGGTTCGAATCCCAGGTCAGACATCAAAACGAAAATATTTCTTCGGCGACTTCCTCTCAGCAGATTTCTGGCAAAGACTCTGAGAGTAAAAATTGCCATGAAAAAGCTTCTCAAAAATCTGTCGTTCGGAGTCGACTTTAAACTGTAGGTCCCGCCACTCATGTATAAAATTAACGCACACAACATAAGTGGTGTAAGAAGCTAGGTCGTAATCCTGACAGAAGGGTTGTAATGGCCAATTATGTATGTATGTATGTAATCTAAGGAGAACCAGTCGTCGAAGAAATATTTCTTCAGATGTCGTTTTGTTGAAGACGTCTGATTTGGGGTTTCGAACCGTCGCCTCACGTCTAATAAGCCAACATACTACCTACTAGGCCACTGTTTCCAGATTTAGGAAATCAATTCTATAACTTTCCAGCAAAAATTCATGCCATTGCAGTACAGTGCAAGAGAGTATATGCCACCGTTGTCTAGTAGGTCCAGTGTTAGCTTATTAGACGAGACTCTTGTGTTCAAACCCCAGCATATATAATGAACAAAATTTGATCTAAGAACACACATTTTACAGAAATCAATTCGATTCATTGTTGCCACCAGAAATCCTGTAAATCTGTGGCTTCATCCACCAAGAAACCACCACCGCCCTTGTAAGAAATCACGTCAAATTTTTTTTGAGCCTTGGCTTTTTAACGACTAACCCTCGTATTTATATTAAATGCTTAAAGTCTGAACTAATTAGTATATAAGGTTGAGAACTATGCTAAAAGCTGTTTGCAAAACTTTTTAAACAGCTTTCGAATGACAACTTTTGTGCTTATAATTATTGCTTTGCAAGGGTAACTCTGTCGTTTGCTAAAAAGTCCAAGGAGGGTTGTACTAAAAACTCTGCAATAAACTTTGTTAAGGACTTTCATACGGCTTTGGGATTAGAAAGAGTTGTCTTTGCTCATACAATCGTTATTTTTAACTTCATTTTAAAGTTTTTTTTCTTGTAATTAATTTTGTACTTTTGTTCTTTTATTTTCAGCTTGGAATCAAATTGATTTCAATACTGCGCTAGGTAAGTCTACCTTCTTTTTTTATTATCGTTTATGTACTAAAATTAAGAAATAATTTTATTTTCTTGATTGGAGGCCTATTTATTGATTCAAAAATGTAAAAAAATAAGAATTTTGTACTACAAGATGTTTTATTTTTTGAGCAAACTGTACAAATTCGAACCTCTACTCTCAATAATTGCAGTGTCACAAGGACACCATGCTGCAACTTAAAGGTTCAATTAGTCGTGACTTTACCATAACGCTGTAGTCGCAACATAATTCATAACCGTAAATTTACTATTAGCAATCAGTGCTGCCATGGTCATAAACAGCTGTTTACGTTAATTGCACATATGTATTCTTCAAAAGTACAAAAGTAAACAAAAAACAAAAAAATGTTTATACATGTAAGTAAATTCAGCAAACAGCTGTTTATGGTTATGGCAAAAAACCAAAATTCAATTGGTACATATAGTTATCGTTATGACTATGGAATTATGGCAAGTCACCTACAATCGAAAACAGTGATGTCCATAAAGTTGGTTAAAACAGCTGATTTATATGGTTATGGTTAAGTCACGACTAATTGAACCTTAAGTTCCAATTGCCTCTCTTAATTTGGCCTATTATCCACTTGTTTTACAGAGAGGCATTATTGCATTGGGTACGCGCAATACTGTTAAACTCTGCTGGACCCATATGGATAAGAAGAGGACCGTCTAAATTCTTTGTGTGTAAAGATAAATTCGAATTTAAAAATCCAAAACACAATCCATAAATTTTAGTAGCGCTACATATAGCGTTAACAGTGCTAAAGTTTCTCTTAACAGAGCCATATTTGACCTTAACAGACCACTGTTAGCTATTAACCAGTATCCATCTGAACATGGCCACTTGTTTGGAAGCTAATTTTAGAGCATATACTAGGTCTATGAGTACCATATCATACTCAAAGGAAGGTTCTAAGGCCTCTTAATATAATCAGTAACATACTTAGTCACATATCAAGTGCTGCATTGGCCATTTTGGAACATATAAGAAATAGTGCGCCACAGAGGTTAGATGTAAATTGTAATCCAGAGTGTCCTCTTTCGAATCGTAGTAATGGGATAGCTGGAATAAGTTGGAGTTTCGAATCACTCGAATCATTTAGTATTGTTTAACCTTTAAAAATATGTGTGCGTAGATTGCAAATAAAATAAAAATAACTCAGTATTTAGTTTTAAATCGATTCTTAATTGTTCACACAATTCCGTGTGCCACCTTTCACGATTTGACTTAAACAACAACAATTTCCTTTAATTGTTATTCTTCTTTATACTTCTTCCGAGTACACAATAGCAATTGTTCCATCGATCTTTATAACAGAGATCTTCAAACCACATTTATTCTCTTCACATGCAACGTATCTTCACATATGACTAACTGAATTCTTACTGAATCGCCGTTGCCTGCTCTCTCTTGGCCTTTATACCGCAGGGTAAGCAGTCTGATGAATAAATTTGAAGGAGAATGTTGCCTAGTCTGTCTTGCCTTTTATTCCGCAGAGTAAGCAGTCTGATGAATGCTCTTAAGAGAGAATGCCTTTGCCTTCGCGAAATCTCTATAATTATAAACAAGTTACTTGCAGTGTTGTTATTGCCTGCTTATTTGTTTATCCGTTTTTTTTATACTGCACTTTGTTGTTGCTTGTTTACTTCTTTGTCCCCTTTTTATACTGATGTTGTTGCTATAATTTTGTTTATTCGGTGATCATGTAAACAAGTTCATTATTTTTGTTTTTTAAGCTTTTGTTTGTCATTTCCAGAACACCATTTCCATTTTCGTAACAGTATTATAAGAGTATATGAAGTCGCCGTAGTCTAGGGGGTATTGTGTTGGCTTATTAGACAAAAGGCCCGGGCTCGAATCCCAGGTCAGACATCAAAACGAAAAATATTTCTTCGGCGACTTCCTTGGCAAAGACTCAGAGTAAAAATTGCCATGAAAAGCTTCTCAAAAATCTGTCGTTCGGAGTCGACTTTAAACTGTAGGTCCCGCCAATCATGTATACAATTAACGCACACAACATAAGTGGTGTGAGAAGCTAGGTCGTAATCCTGACTGAAGGGTTGTAATGGCCAATTCTGTATGTATTAGAAGAGTATTTTTCTAAAGTTATGAATCTAAATGAGTAGATGAGTATGAATCAAACATATTTCGAATGGTATGAGTTTGATAACAACTTTGTACGCATACTCATTACAACATAGCTGTACTTATAAATGAATGAATCAGAATACTTAGTTAAATTTCAATATTATTGACTAACTCACTTCTATGCAAAATTTCATGAGTACTTATGAGTAGCGACAAAAATACGATTCATTGCTGATTTCTGATTATTACCATTAGATTAGCCCACTGCTTCTGCCCTGAAGTTCAAGGGCATAGCAAATAATGCTTTATTTGGAGTAAAAAACAGTGCTGTGTGATCCACAGGATGCACACTTGTATGCATGTGCCATAGCACAGTTTTAATTTAACTTTAAATATTGTGAGGTTAAAATGAAAATTTGTATTAAACTTCGTAGAATTCTATGAAACCCAAAGTTTTTTTTAAACAACTCAAGACTAAAATCAAATTTCCATTTAAAGGGTCCGCGAAATAACTTTTTTTTTTTGAAAATGCTTTAAAAGAAAAACTACTGAAGAGTTTCTCAAATTTCTTTTTATATTTGAAAGTACAATCCTTCCGGTTAATAATGGAAAATAATTTCATTCAAATGGCTGCCTCGGCTGGCCATGTAGTAGCCTGCATGATTGGTCCAATTTTTAAGCACATTATCGATTGTGTGTGCAGCTGTATTTCACCAATGGCTTCACGTATATTGTCCTTTAAAGCGTCAATTGTCTCTGACTTTGTCGGCGTAACACTTATCTTTGACGGTACCCCACAAACTCCACAAATAATAGTCCAACGGTGTTAAATCGCAGCTCCGAGGTGGCCAAACTACATCAGTTCTGCAGCTGATAAAGTGATCTTCAAAAACAAAGCGCAAAACATCGAGTATAGCTTCGGCTGTGTGGCATGTCTCGTCGTCCTGTTGAAACCAAATGTTGCCAATATCCTCCTCTTCAATTTTTGTGAACAAAAATTCGTTCAACATGGCCCGATTACGACCACCGTTAACTGTAACAGCCACTCCTTGCTTATTTTCGAAGAAAAATGGCCCTATTATGCCTCTGACCCAAAATCTGCATCAAACAGTGACTCGTTTTGGGTGCGTTGGCTTTTCAATGTATGCGTGCGGGGTTTCTGTGCCCCAAATGCGACAATTTTGCTTATTTACACATACCCGCCAAGATCAAAATAAGCTTCTTCTGAAAAGATGATTTTTTTTGGCAAAATCGCCATCTTCTGTAAGTCGATCGCAGGCCCAATTAGCGAAACGAAAACACATTAGATGGAACCATATTCGTTTAGCGGAAGGGTAATACTTACTATCTATCAAATCAAACATAAGCTAAGTGTTGCCATTCACGAAATAAACTTACTTCTTACTTAATTGGCCATAACAACCCGATTAACGGATTTTGGCCTGCCGCAACACATCCTTCCAGACGCCTCTGCTTCATAAACGCTTATGACAGTTGATCACACCAATCGATGACAGGGCTTCCTCGATTTGGTCTTTCCAACGGATACAAGGTCGTCCTCTTCGCCGACTTCCGCAGATCCCCGCATCAAATACTCGTCTCGCCGGAGCATCCTCCTCCATTCGAACGACATGGCCGAGCCAGCGCAGCCGCTGGATATTATTACGCTGTGCAACGTCCATGTCGTTGAGGAGCTCATACAGCTCACTGTTGTATCGGATGCGAAAATCATCGCCAACTCGCACTGGACCGAAGATCTTACGTAGGGCTTTTCTCTCGAATACTCTCAAGGCAGTTGTATCAGTTCTTAATAGAGTCCATGCTTCTGCGCCACGGGTATGATGAGCATCTTGTAGAGTATTAGTTTTGTCTTGCGAGAGAGGTCTCTGCTACTCAATTGCCTATTGAGACCATAATAGCACCTGTTGGCAAGAGTAATCCTGCGCCTGATCTCCAGACTGACATTATTTTTGGTTGTAACGGCGGAGCCAAGGTAAATGAATTCCTTGACCGTATCAAAAGTATAGTTATCGGCCGTAATTTGAGAATCAATACGCCGCACGGCTCTACTTGTCGATAACATATACTTCATTTTACCCTCATTCACTGCCAAACCCATCTTCTTAGACTCCCGTTCAATAGCACTAAAGGCAGCAGTGACATCTCGTTTGGTACGCCCTATGATGTCGATGTCGTCAGCGTATGCAAGCAAACTGGACACTTTTTTGAAAAATAGTGCTATTGCGATGCACTCCCGCATTTCGCAGAACACTCTCCATGACGAAGTTGAAGAGGTCGCATGATATGGGATCGCCTTGTCTGAAACCTCGCACGGTATCAAAAGGAATTGCTCAACATCATTCTGCATAGCCTTATCAACTTCGCTAGTATACCGAGCTCTTACATTGCCGCAAAAACACGTTCACTTATGGGGCTATCGAAAGCAGCTTTATAGTCGACAAAAAGATGGTGTGTGTCGACTTGATTTTCGCGGGTCTTTTCCAGGATTTGGCGTAGTGTGAAGATCTGGTCGATGGTGGACTTGCCAGGTCTGAAGCCGCACTGATAAGGTCCAATCAGTGTTTTGAAGAGTGGCTTCAGTCGTTCACACAATACGCCTGTAAGAACCTTATATGCGATAGGGAAAAGGCTTATACCCCTGTAGTTGGCGCATATCGTAGGGTCTCCCTTTTTCAGGACGGGACAGAGGACACTGAGGTTCCAATCGTTGGGCATACTTTCCTCTAGCCATATTTTGTACATGAGCTGGTGCATGCGCCCTACCAACTCATTATATCCTGTCTTAAACAATTCAGCGGACCTGCCGCTTTGTTGTTTTTAAGTCGCATAATCGCGACTTTAACCTCTTCATGGCTAGGCGGCGGGATCTCCACGCTGTCATCATCGATCGGGTCCGGAACATTATCTCTAGAGGCGGTATTTATGACGTCATCGCCTTGCAGCAGAGTAGAGAAGTATTTCCTCCACAACCTCAGCACCCCTCACGAAATAAACACTAGTTGGTAAAAAGAAAACGTTAGATGGCGCACCCGATAATAGTTTCTTTGTCTGGCAATTACAGTCAAGGAATATTAAAAAAAAAATGTCACAGGAATTCAAAATTAAATAGAAAAGAAGAAGGCGAATAGACAATGAAATTGAAATAAATTGTTGTAAAGACACTTCCGGTGTGGTTTGTTTGTTTTAAAATGTCAATAACAAAAAATCAAAACAAATAATGTGACAAGTGACAGCAAATATGACAAGAAACAACAAAAGACTAGAAAAAATAACTTCAAAGTGATTTCAAATGGAAAGGACAATGATTAGATATTTGAAATGGAAAAGAATGGAACTGAAACAGGAAATTATTACGCAATTATTACGGCTTCTACTATACGAAGGAGCATTATTACAACATAATACCTGCAACAATTTATTGACATAAGCGAAGGAAGGCGCCCCACCCCCCTCTATTGGCATGTATTGATTGATTTAAATGGCTTGGACAGTTAAATGCCTGCTAGTTTGAATAAGTTGACAGAAAAAACCGAAACAAATCACAAAGAACTAAAACTCTCTACCTTTACCTCTACTGCGTGCCTCAACTCCCCATTCACTCAAGTCTAATGGCCTATTAATTGAATGCGAATGAATTTTTAAAAAGTCTTTTGCAAAAGCTTCCTAGCAATGGAAAAATACCGAAAAAATGCCACCAGTGCGGAAATAATTTGTAAAAAGAATACAAACAAATATTCATTCGCATGCCCAGTCCTAACCATGCCCTGCCATCTATCTATGTACAGTTAGTTAGTAAGGGGTATAGTAGTTGTTGTTTTTGTAAATATTAAATGATTAAATAATTGCATGTCACATTTACAAATGCAACAAATCAATTGTTTATTTGCCATTTCGAAATACATTTTAAAACAATTCGTAAATGTTCACATTGCAATTGACCGACCTACCGATCCCATCCAAACACCCATTTACCCCAGCCATAAACCAAATTCACCCATTCATTCGATTATTAGCTTCGTTTAGTGTGTGTGTGTGTGTGGTCCTCCTCTTTATTAGGGAATGTTTTACAATTAACAATAGTTGTAGTTGTTGTTGTTGTACTATTTACAATAGTAATAGTAGTTGTAGTAGTTGTTGTTGCAATTGTAATTGTAATTGGAATTGTAATTGACATGAAGCAATTGACAAATTAACAAATGAATTATTAATGAATTTGTATGTTAATTACAGGCTTTTAACCTTAAACAGGCGTAGATGGATGTCGTTTTTAATTAACATGAAAATATAATTTGTAATTAACGAGGGATGATTTATGAAATTGACATATATTAAAATTGATTTACATTTATGCTTACATACATACAAACATTACCAATGTCCCTCAGGGGAAGATTACCTTCGGCTTTTTACACACATACGCAGGCTGCGATAAGATCTCTGTCAGGGTTCGTGATCAACTCTAAGATCGTTAGGGAATGTCGCCGCTGTCTCGACCTAGTCTCGGGGCGCTTCACCGGTGTCTCTCTGGTGTGGGTCCCCGGGCACAGTAATATTCCGGGAAACTGTAGGGCCGACGAGCTCGCCAGAGCTGGTGCGCTTCTTCCGGAATCCTCTTCTGTTGAGATGGGTATGCCACTTGCCTCGGTCAAGTTGACCATTGCGCGGACGTTCCTTCGGGGCGCCAACCTATCCTGGGTCAATGAGGAGTCCTGCTCCACCGCTAGACTTATTTGACCCAGGATGGATGGAAGGCGTACCAACCGATTACTTGGTCTCGGTCGCGATGTTATCTCGACTGTAGTGGCCGTGCTTACGGGTCATTGCATCATGGGTAGGCACGCCGAGAGAATGAGGCTCCATTTTAACGACTTCTGCCGTGGATGCAGGTCCACTGAGGAAGAGGAGTGCGTTATTCACTTTCTTTGCCAGTGCTCGTCTCTTGCTAGGTGTAGATATAGGTTATTTGGCTCCCCATTCCTTGTTAGCTTAACGGAGCTATCATCTATTGATATCAAGGATATAGCTTCGTTCATCAAATTTTCTGGCTGGTTTTCCAGTACGGTGTAGTCGTGCTTTTGTTGTGCAGCCCTTGAGCTGATCAACTTCTTCCTTTCCCTGATTTGGCGGAACTTGGTTAGTACAGAGACTGCGTTTCACCCGTGGCATCACAACGGGCCGCCATGCGTGCTCAAGTGAGCTTTGTGATATCAGAGCTACCACTACGACCTAACCTAACCTAACCTAACACACATACGACACGAACATCAACAACGTTCGTTAAAAAACGATCGTAAAACTGCATTCAGTTGCTTGTCAGCTTTCAATGAAGCAGGTTCTTGTCTTGTCTTTTTGAATTTATTTTTGCGTATCAATTATACACCCAAAGAAAAATTACTGTAGGATTCATTATTTTCTAATGAGATTCACTAATAACAATGAGAAATGTATGTCCCTCAGGGGAAGATCAATTTCGGCTTTTTACATACATAGGACTCGAACATTTTTGAGGTCGCCGTGGCCTAGTAGGTAGTGTGCTGGCTTATTAGACTTAAAGCCAGGGTTCGAGTCCCCGGCGAGACGTCAAAATAAAAATACGAAAAATATTTCTTCGGCGATTTCTTCTCAGCAGATTTCTGGCAAAAACTCTGAGAGTAAATAAAATTGCCATGAAAAGTTTCTCAAAAATCTGTCGTTCGCAGTCGACTTTAAACAGTAGGTCCGGCCATTTATGTATAAAAATTAACACTCACAACATAAGTAGTGTGAGAAACTAGGTTAATAATCCTAACTGAAGGGAGGGTTGTAATGACCAAGTATGTATGTATGTAGGACACGAACATCCAAAACTTTCGTTAAAAAACGATCGTAAACTGCATTTAGTTGCTTGTCAGCTTTGAAAGAAGCAGCTTCTCGTCGTTTCTTTTTGAAATTTTTTTTTTGCGTATCAATTTTACACCCAAAGAAAATTTTCAGTAGGATTCACTAATTTAGACTTAAAGCCAGGGTTCGAGTCCCCGGCGAGACGTCAAAATAAAAATACAAAAAGTATTTTTTCGGCGATTTCTTCTCAGCAGATTTCTGGCAAAAACTCTGAGAGTAAATAAAATTGCCATGAAAAGTTTCTCAAAAATCTGTCGTTCGGAGTCGACTTTAAACAGTAGGTCCGGCCATTTATGTATAAAAATTAACACTCACAACATAAGTAGTGTGAGAAACTAGGTTAATAATCCTAACTGAAGGGAGGGTTGTAATGACCAAGTATGTATGTATGTAGGACACGAACATCCAAAACTTTCGTTAAAAAACGATCGTAAAACTGCATTCAGTTGCTTGTCAGCTTTCAATGAAGCAGGTTCTTGTCTTGTCTTTTTGAAATTTTTTTTTTGCGTATCAATTTTACACCCAAAGAAAATTTTCAGTAGGATTCACTAATTTCTAATGAGATTCACTAATAACAATGAGAAGTGATCTCATCATTTTTGAAAAAATATTTTTCAAGTTAACTACACAGTCTTTAGGGATTTGGCGCTGTACATTTTCCATTTTCCACTACATGAACCTATTATTAGGTTACACTTGAAAATATTACTAACAATTTTCCTCTGGGTTATACATATGTCGCTCACATATACACTCACATTTTTATCATGTTCTCTTTGTGCCGACGTCTGGTCATTACAATCCTTTAGTCAGGATTATGGACCTAGTGAAGTCACCGTAGTCTAGTAGATAGTGTGTTGGTTCATTAGATGTAAAGGCTGGGTTCGAGACCCAGGGCAGACATCAAAATAAAATAAAAAAGTATTTCTTCGGTAATAAACCTGCCAAGAAAAGTTTTTAAAAAAAAATCAGTCGTTCGGAGTCGACTTTAAACTGTAGGTCCCGCCGCTCATGTATAAAATTAACACACAAAACATAAGTGATGTAAGAACCTAGCTCAATAATCCTGACTGAAGCGTATTGTAATGTATGTATGTATGGACCTAGTTTCCAACATCACTGATGGTGTGTGTGTGTTAATTTTATACATGATTGGCGGAACCAAAACTTTTAAAATCAACTCCGAACGGCGAATTTTATGACAAACTTACTAAGAGTAAGCCGCCGAAAGAATAATTTCTTTTCATATTTCGTTTTACTTGAAATGTCCGAGATGTGGGGTTTGAACCACAGGCTCTTGTCGAATAAATCAACGCACTACCCAACAGAGACTAAGGTGACCTTCATTCTGACAATGCGGTTAAATCCTGGAATATTTTGCAACACTGTTAACATCCTTATCGGTTATATGTTTAGTTCCGAATAATTTTCTTGGTGATATTCGACTTTAGTATTCTTCTTAGGTAATTTCGAGATATCCAGTAGAGTTCTTGACCCTCAATAATACTGGACAAAAGAGACAATGGGATATATATGAGCCCTGACAAGAATGATAAACTAAAGATTACGCCTTGCGCATGATTTCCCGTTAGATGACGTAGTTGGGCTATTGTAAAGGTATCCAAGTCTTTTTCATATGTGAAAATGAACATTTCTTCTGAAAAATGTGTGCACTACGCGAAAGTAGTTGGCAGCCCTGGAATATAACTTACATTGTCATTAGCCAATAGGAACACAAGTTGCGTGACGTCATTGATTCAACATGCGCAGAAAGTTTTAATTTTGTGTGCGTAATGGTGTAATCTTTAGTTTTTATTATTCTTGCTATCACTCATGCATAAAATTAATACACACAACATAAGTGGTGTTGAGAACCTAGGTTGTAATCCCGACTAAAGGGTTGTAATGACCGACTATGTAATGACCAGTTAGGTGGGTCTGAGAAGGAGGGAATGGATGGCATCGCATGTATCTATGTCTTAGTAAGCAGAGGTTCTTGATTTCCCATTTTTTATTATTTGATGTTCTGACTTAACCTGACCTTTTGCCTAGCTGAGACTCTACTCATTCCTCACATAGCCTAGCTCAAATTTTTGTTTTCATTTTTAAAATTTTTCTCAAGTAAAGCATACAACAGGCGGTTTTAGTGAATCTTTGCCAGCTGCTGCGTATTATTTCAGTTCATTAAAGTCTGGAAATTATCTTCAATGCCACTAATTTGAGGTTGTAAAACCTTCTCGTTATTTTTTGTGGTATTACAATATAATTCCGTTGACTTTCTGAAATTTTTTTTTTATATTTTTCTTGCTTGTAATCTACAAGATAACACAGTCAATAGCAGTTATACGCTTACGCTCTAATAAAACAATTCCCGATAAAGGCAAAGATAAATCGTATATTCAGATTCGGATTCAGATGTCAATTAAGTTGACTTAAACAATCTTATCATCTTATCTGGTGCTGCTGCTCTCTCTCCCTATCTCTTCTAACAATAATCGCGATAAGAAAAGCTGCATTCTTCCCCCACACTTAACAGACAAGACTCCCGTTAGTATTGTTTTGAACGTCGTCTCATCATTATGGACACGCAAAGTCTAGTGACTAACAAACGGAAATTTAAATCCACGCAGCTATTCTTAGTGGCTGGTACCATTCTGGTTTCCCTATTAATCTCTATGCTGTGCATTGGCTTAACGGTGCGCTATGAGGTCGATACGGAAACGGCCGATGTGAAAAGTGTTTCCTATTGGAAGTTAAAATTGCCGCCAGAACAAGATTTCTGGTTTGAGAAAGGCATTGAGGAATTACGCACCATTATAGTGAAAAAAGAGCAAAGGGGTGAGGTCTCAAATGTAATCATTTTGATGGCTGAGGGCATAAACAGTGATATGTTATCGTGGGCACGATTCAAAGGCAAAGATAGCTTTCGGGAAATGGATAATTTTGTTTGGGATACATTCCCCCATTTGGGTATTTTGAAAGTACGCCGCTGAGTTTTATTTCCTAAGAAGTTTTTTCTATAATTTTCATCATCATTTTAGAGCAGCTGCAGTTTTAAGGAAACCTGTGATGCCTTCACCTTATCCTCTGCCTTATTTGGTGGCATTAAAACCTTGCCAGGTTTGGGAGGCGTGGATGCACGTGTAGCAAAGCAAAATTGCTATCAGGCCCAAAATCAATCGTATCACATACGCAGCATTTTCAAAGAAGCCAAAGAGTTAAACCTACGCACTGGTTTTGTGACCACAGGACGTATAACGGCTCCTCTAATGGCTGGCCTCTATGCTCACTCTAGTGATTCCATGTGGGAATGTGATGCTGCCATACCGCAAGCCTTAAAATCCTCTTGTACGGATGTGGCCAAACAACTGATACACACCCGAGAAGGCCGGCAAATTAATGTAATCATGGGTGGCGGTAGGCAAACCTTAGTCTCACGCGTACCAATTTCTAATCTAAGCCAGTTTGATGTCACGGCCTGTGATTCGCTGGATAAACGTAATCTCCTGAAGGATTGGCAATCTTACAAACTCAGTGAAAATGTTACTTTTAAACTTTTGGAAACGGCTAAAGGCCTGCAGCGTTTTAAGGGGCTATCATATGATCATGTTTTAGGGGTGTTTGCCAATGGTGATGTCCAGGAAAAGGGACCCAGTTTAATGCAAATGGTGACCAAATCATTGGATGTCTTGAGTCGCAAGGAAACAGGTTATATTTTGGTAGTGGAAACTGCTGCTAAATCCAAAGGAGTTCAGGACTTTCAAAAGGTCTTAAGTAACCTAAACGATACTATTTATGCCACCTTTAAGCATCGCAGGTAAGGAAGGGGCCTATTTACCATACTTTTTTATGAAGATCATTGTTTTTAGGTTATCGTTCTTTTTAATTCCATTTAAAGGTACTAATTGGCAGAAAAGTACCAGTTATTGTACTCCACTCTCTAGTTTCGATTTGAAATTCCTTAATTGTGGTAAATTTTCGGAAAAGAGCCAAGGAAAAGTATTTGAGAATTTCTTAATTTTGTTTCCTTTTTTCTAAAAAAAGGCCGTACAAATTGAAAAAAGTACCAAAAAGTACCTTTTAACAACATATTGAATTGAAAAAAGTGCCATAAAGTACCCAAAGTACCATAAATTGCATTTTAACAACAAATTGAATTGAAAAAAGTTTGAAAAAGTACCTCTAAGCCTAGTTTTTTTGAGGCTTCATTATTTTCTTTAACAACAAAGAAATTTGCATAAAAAGTACTTCGCGTACAGGGAGAAAATTTACCCTTTTCAACAATTTATAGCTCGATTAACAATCTATTTGACGGCCCCTTGTATTTTCATTACATACATACATAATTTGCCATTACAACCCTTCAGTCAGGATTACGACCTAGCTTCTCACACCACTTATGTTGTGTGCGTTAATTTTACACATGAGTGGCGCGGGACCTTCAGTTTAAAGTCGACTCCGAACGACAGATTTTTGAGAAGCTGTTCATGGCAATTTTTACTCTCAGAGTCTTTGCCAGAAATCTGCTGAGAGGAAGTCGCCGAAAAAATATTTTACGTTTTGATGTCTGACCTGGAATTCGAACCCGGGCCTTTTGTCTAATAAGCCTACACACTACCCACTGGACCACGGCGACTTCATTAGGAACCTTTTATTCACATCAGTATTGGGAATTAAAACCGATGCCCAATTGCTTCAGAATCTCTAGGAAGGAAACGATAGTGACGGGCGTTCTCAAAATGATGACCATTTAGAGACAGCTGAATTGTAAACTCTATCTACAGAGATAGGTCACTGTAGCCTAGTAGGTAGTGTATTGGCTTATTAGACGTGAGACCATAGTTCAATGATTTCAAATTAATTGTTTATCAATCCAGTATGGCTCCAACAGTCAGACTGAATAAGGAGTATGCAATGAAAGGCTTGACACTGAAAGCCTAGCGTGATCTGGTCTTTTGGATTATGAATCCAAACAAATTAGGAGTCCCGCTACTAAATTATCTCCGATATTCTATGTCTCAACTAAAGGTTAAGCCTAGCTTAATCTGTTCTTTTGGATTATGATTTCAAATAAATATGAAGTCCAAACATTAGGTTTAGACATCACGAACATAACTAAATATAAAGAAAATATTATTTTCGGCCACTTCCCCTCAGCCATCCATGCCATGAAATGTTTCTCAAAAAAATCTGTTGTCTGGGGTTGACTTTAAACTGTAGGTAACGCCACTTATAGATAAAATTACGGCTCACACAGCGAATGTTTTGTGGAGAGCTAGGTTGTTATCCTGACTAAATGGTCGTAATCAAGAATAATAAACTAAAGATTACACCATCACGCACACAAAAAAAACTTCCTACGCATGTTGAATCAATGACGTCACGCATTTTGTTTTCCTATTGGCTAATGATAATGTAAGTTATATTGCAGGGCTGCCAACTACTTTCATGTAGTGCACACATTCTTCAGAAGAAATGTTCATTTTCACATACTAAAAAGACTTGGAAACCTTTAAAATAGCCCAACTACGTCATCTAACCGAAAATCATGCGCAAGGCGTAATCTTTAGTTTATCATTCTTGTTCGTAATAACCCATTAAGCATGTAAGTGTTATCGCCGTAGTCTAGTAGTTATTGTTGGCTTATTAGACGTGAGGCCCCGGTTCAAACCCCAGGTCAGACATCTCGAAAATATGGAAATTTGATAAAATATTTCTTCGGACTGTCTCTCAGTAGATTTCTGACAAAAACTCTGAGAATAAAGAAAAAGTTGCCATGAAAAAGTTTCTCAAAAAAATCTGTCGCTCGGAGTCGACTTTAAACTGTAGGTTTCGCTACTTTTGGATAAAATTAACACCCACAACATGGGTGGTGTGAGAAGCTAGGTTGTTGTCCTGTCTAAATGTCGTAAAACAAAAACTCTGAAAGTAAAATAAATTTGCCAGTTTCTCAAATAAAATCTGTCTATCGGAGTCGACTTTAAACTGTAGGTCCCGCCCCTTGTAGATAAAATTACCGCACACACAACGAAGTTATTTTAGAGAGCTAGGTTGTGATCCTTACTAAAGGGTTGTATTAATTAATTAAGTGTTCCTATACTCGAAGATATTTACATTTACAGTAATCCGACGATTTACGTCGCAGTTGGTTCCAAAAAATGTGACGTAAATCGAATGTCAATGCAAATTCAAGTTAGAAGGAACAAAATATTTGACGACGTAAATCGAAATAGCGTTAATCGAGTCGTCGTAAATCGAAGGATTACTGTACAGACAGTTCAGTTAATTCCCGTACACCATATAACTGTTCTTGATAAAAGGATGGACCCAACCACCAAAAGTCCACAAAGAACTTCTAGGCTTGGGACACCCAGTTGCTGCTATTCCGCTGCTATATTGGATATTAAGATTCTATTGCAATTCTAACTACAGTAACGAACCAAACTACGTAGTCTTGTTAACCAGTAACATTATCACTCGATTAGGCTTAAAGAACTTTAACTTTTTAGCGAATCTAATCTTCTAAAGAGAGAAACTAGATTGATAATCCAGACTCTAGGGCTGTAATGGTCAATTATGTACGTATATATGGTAAGCCAGGGTTCGAGTCCCAGGCCAGACATCACAGACGATTTCAATTGATTGATTCTCAAAAATCTGTCGTTCGGAGTCGACTTTAAACTGTAGGTCCCGCCACTTCTGTATAAAATTAACATACACAACATAAGTGGTGTGAGAAACTGCGGGCTTCTTGGGGACGATTACTGTAGACTGTCTAATTGTGAAGGTATAGCACTTGCCATTTTATAGTCACCAGCAGCAACTCTTTTCTTTACCGTTCGCATCTTCCCTCTTTCCACCTTTCCTAAAACCTGCACAATGCAGTGCATGGGTAGGGGTCATCCCCTGACTGCTGGTTTTATAAAAAAAAAGAAAAAAAAATTAGTTCTTGGTCCATATTTTCCGAATTTATTGAACTTCAAATACTTTTCATTTCAGCTTTAAACGCAGCAATACCATCGTACTTACCGTATTCTTGGACTTAAGCCATACAGCCGAATCGCCCAATGATATATTCCTCTATGCCAGCGGACCAAAATCGTATCTCTTTCATGGCATACATGAAGAGACCTACATGGCCCATGTTATTGCCTATTCCCTGAAAATGGGCATCTTTAAACTCGCTAATTATTAATTAACACCGGAGTGGGCGTGGCTGTGTATGTGATTTTCATTTTATTTGAAATTGAATTTTTATTTTTTTTGGAAATTGAATGTAAATTTTGTCTAACAATTAAATAAATTCATTAAATTTAATTAAATTTAATTAAATTTTTAATTAAATTCTTAATAAATATTGTTGTATACGCTTAACTACAATGGTTTTTTGTTGTCTAGCCTATCTAAACATCTTCGAGATCTGAACGGGAATTTGAGTTGGTCGATGATGATATGCTATTCGCATGTGGCAACCAATTGAATGTTGCCATGGGTGGTAGATTCGTATTTGCAGAAGCCGTTTGACCCTTTGCACTATGAGGCATTATCGTGGCATTGTCTAATGCTGTACCGTTATTATTACTAGCTGGTGTTATCTCTTGACTAATGCTTGAAGTCGCTGTAACCGTTGCCGTTGTCAAAGCTATCCGCGGTACAGGACGTAAAATATTTTGTCATTTAACCGGCAACGGTATAATGGGTGAAGGCACCACCGGTCTGTTGATGAAATTTCCTGCAGCAACATTACTTAAATTACGCAAATGATTGGCCTGTTGTACGTATTGAAAGGCCGATGAACGTTCCAGCTGTTGTGACAGATAAAATTCGCCCAACGTGTAGAAACGCCGCTGATCAAATGGACTGGGAAATGTAAAACCGGCTGCTGGATATGGTCGTGGATGTTGTAGTCCTGGATACAGAGAATTGGTTGGTAAACGTGTTGCTGTATTTAGGCTGCTATTAACCACATGACCACTTGCTGACGGTTGGAATGCATTTGTAGAGTTGGTCGTTGTATTCTTAAATAGGTCCAGTGTTTTGAGATTCTCAAGCATTTGATGTGATGCCTGATGTTTCTTAAGATAAGCATTTCTAAAACCACAAAAAAAGGGAATACACATTTTTGGTGTAGGCTTGGGGTACGTAGTTGTATTTAAACTTACCTTCTAAAGGTTTTCCCACATTGGCCGCAGGGATATATGCCATCTACACCATCATCTATGATTAGTTTTTCGTTCGTGTCAATACGGGTTTGAGAAGTTCTTTCTGGATGTTGTCTCTTTTTGGTTTGGCTATTGGCTAGTAATTCATATAATATCGGGCTTAATTTAGTGATGGGGCTCCTAGTTTCTCTGGCATCATAATCCAAAAAAGAACCGATTTAGCTAGGCTTTCCGGTATTAAAGCTTTCATTCGGTACTCGTCATATAGCCCGTACGGAATTGATAAATTATTTATTTGACATGACTTAGTCAGGTGTTGAACCAAAGGGCTCGCTTTCAATAAGCCAAGACACTGCTGTGATTAGCTAGGCTTTCCGGTATTAAAGCTTTCATTCGGTACTCGTCATATAGTCCGTACGAAATTGATAAACTATTTATTTGACATTTATTTGACTAAGCCAGATGTTGAACCAAGGGTACAGGGTTGATATTCAAATACCGTAAGACATAGTTATTACCGTGAATAAAAACTTAGGGCTTAAAGAGACATATAATATCGGGCTTAATTTAGTGGCGGGGCTTTTAATTTCTTTGGAATCATAATCCAAAAAAGAACCGATTTAGCTAGGCTTTCCGGTATTTAAGCTTTCATTCGGTACTCGTCATATAGCCCCTACGGAATTGATAAACTATTTATTTGGCATGGCTAAGCCAGGTGTTGAACCAAAGGGCTCGCTTTTAATAAGCCAAGACACTGCTATGCTTAGCATAGGGTTGATATTCGAGCACCTTAAGACATAGTTATTACCGTGAATTAAAACTTAGGGCTTAAGGAGACATAAAATATCGGGGATAGTTTAATGGCGGGGCTTCTAATTTATTTTAACATATAAACTGTGCTTCCCGGTATTAATGATTTCTTTCGGCTGATATTTAGAGCCATACGCAGTTGATAAATTATTTATTTGACATGGCTAAGCCAGGTGTTGAAAGTCGCCGTGGTCTAGTGGGTAGTGTGTTGGCTTATTAGACGAAAGGCCCGGGTTCGAATCCCAGGTCAGACATCAAAACGAAAAATATTTCTTCGGCGACTTCCTCTCAGCAGATTTCTGGCAAAGACTCTGAGAGTAAAAATTGCCATGAAAAGCTTCTCAAAAATCTGTCGTTAGGAGTCGACTTTAAACTGTAGGTCCCGCCACTCATGTATAAAATTAACGCACACAACATAAGTGGCGTGAGAAGCTAGGTCGTAATCCTGACTGAAGGGTTGTAATGGCCAATTATGTATGTATGTAAGCCAGGTGTTGAACCAATAAGCCAAGACACTGTCATGCTTAGCACAGAGTTGATATTCAAATACCGTAAGACATAGTTAGGTTAGAGGAGGACAGGTGCTTGTCAATTGAGGAGTACCCGGAGGTGGATTTGGTTCATTCTACACGACAAAGTTATTAACGTGAATAAAAACTTGAAACCTTTTGGTATTACGGGGGCTTAAAATATCTCTTAAGTACACAAGCGGTTATGATTTACAAGGCGCAGGAAGTGGAAATATTGGCGGTATTCCTGATCTGATTGGCCAAAGAGTTCTTTAGTTTGCCTTGTAGCAACAAATTGGAGAATTTTACTTACCTTCTCACACTCCGAACATTTGTATTCGATGTGCACAATACGTGGACAACGATGCTGGGCCAGCTTAAATGCATCATCGTACACCGTACGGCACAACTGGCACAGATAAGCGCCAATTTTATTATCAATGCTGGCCAATATGGCTTTGGCCTCCTCCGTTACCTCCACCACATTAAAGGCCGGATCAATATCACCCTTGCGCACCACCAATTCCTCATCATCACGTAATTTCCGTATAATAGTGCCAGAGACGGGACTTATGGTTTCCTCATCCAAAGCCATATGCTTGCGTAGCTTCATACGTTTACGTTCGGTTTTATGGGTTTTATATGGCCTTGTGGGAGTGCTACTAGGCAGTTGTGAGGATATCATAAATTGTTGTTGTTGTTGTTCTTTATCTGGAAGATGTGGTTGCTGCTGCTGCTGCACGGTTGAAGGCATTTTATGGCAATTTGTCAAGTCTATGTAAGTCTTAATGCCTCTGTCAAAATTATCTCCACTTAGAGAAGACGTCGTCTCATCCTGGCGTCTTTGGAAATCCCTGTCGAATAACTTGGCCAAACCATCGACAGCACGATTGTGCAATTCTTCGTTTTCATAGATCAATTTATTGCGTGTCAACACTTTGCCAGACTTTTCCAATTCCAAATCTAAATCTGTTTGCGTTTGTAAGAGGGTTATGGCACGACCAGACAAAGGATTTATGATTTCATTATCATCATCATCATCATTACCCACAATGTCGACGTACTCTTCTTCGTCATCCTCCGCCTCCTCTTCATGGTCTCCATGGTTGACTTTTGCTTGGTGTAGAGTGTGGCAAGGACTTTTGGCCAGTGACTTATGAGTTAATGGTGATGGCTGGTGGTGATTAGTTTCATCGTCTTCGTTAAGTTCTTGAGAACTGACAAGTGTTTCGTTTTCTTCATCAAATTCATGCTCATCATTCTCCTCCTGCTCTTCGTCATCTGCCTCAACATCGGCATCACCATCACCTTCCATCTCATCATCATCATCATCATCGTCCTCATCCTCTGTTAATACAATCGTTTCATCGTCCACATAAATTGTGGACAAACTTCTGTGTTGTAACAACGGCCGTTGACTAGCTTGTGTAGACAGTCGCTGTAATTGCGATGGTTGTGCTAGGGCTGGTGGCGGTGGTGGTGGTGGTGGTGAACGTTGATAGCCGGTGATTTGATAAAGATTTTCGCTTCGTTGACTTTTTGGAATTTCAGCAAAATTGTTGATTGTTTCTCGATTATTTTCGTTAATAAAACTTTGTGTCCCGGTCAATGTGGTGTGATTATAGCCACCCGTCTCGTTTACTAGGCCATATGCAGAGTTTAATTCTTCACGTCTGGCATAGGTCATCGAGTGTAAATAACTGTGCTGGGCTTGTTCCGCTGTGGTTGTGGCATTTGCTACTCTTGTTGCCGCCGTTTCATTTGTTGCTGCTGCTGTTGTGTTGGCTGGTGTTCCCATGACATGCGGTCGCCACAAATAATGTTCGTCGGACATAAATCTTGAACGTTTTCTGGGTGGCGATGGTGTAGAGGGCGGTGTAATGGGCACAATATTAACTCCAGCCCGCAGTGATAGATCCAATGGCGAGAGTATTAAATTATTTCGATGCCGATGTGTTGTTGTTGTTGCTGCTGTTGTTGTCTGTACATTTGATGATGCTGCCGCCAATTGTAAATGCTGCGTATCCTGTGCTGCTCGTGTGCTAAACTGTGGAAATGTTTCATTTATTGTTGGCAATGCACGACATTCCACATAATGTTCGCTCATCATTTTTTGTATAAGTTTTGCTGGGGAAAAAATTATTTTCAATAAATAAGGGAATGCGATTGAAAAAAAAAAAAAAATTCTCTTTAAAGTCTGTTGAAGTCAAAAAAAAAGTCGCTTTCCCTAAAGCTTAAAATGCCCTTTTATGCCAAGCCGGGATGTGATAAGTTCCAACAAGTCATTAGGGATTCTAATGCGGAAATCCATTTCAAATCTTACGGAACCGAAGGTCTTGCATAAAACTTTTCTGTCGAACACCCTCAAGCCAACTTAATTTTTTTTTTATTAAACCTGCACTCAGGGGATGACCCCTACTCATGCAGTGCATTGTACAGGTTTTGGAAAGGTGGAAAGAGAGAAGATGCGAACGGTAAGGGAACGAGTTGCTGCTGGTGACTATAAAATGGCCAGTGCTATACCTTCAGCATTAGACAGTCTACAGCAATCGTCCCCAAGAAGCCCGCAGTTTCTCACACCACTTATGTTGTGTGTGTTAATTTTATACAGAAGTGGCGGGGCCTACAGTTTAAAGTCGACTTCCGAACGACAGATTTTTGAGAAACTTTTCAAGAAGAGAAAGAAGAAATCGCCGAGAAACTACTTCTTGTATTTTTCATTTTGATGTCTGGCCTGGGACTCGAACCCTGGCTTTACGTCTAACAAGCCAGCACACTACCTACTAGACCACGGCGATCCCAATGTCAATGCTTGACAACGTTCATTCATCTGCATTGTCGAAAAGAAGAAGAAAGATGAGAGACTTGTTGAGTAGTCAAATCATCTCTTGCGCTTGCTCGCTCATTTACTTTCAGACCCATCTTAACAGAAAAGAATCGAATAACAGTCAATATTTCTGAAGGCAAAGTTAACATCTCGCTTCCTACGTCTAACAATGTCGCTTCCATTAGCATATGTAAGGAGTGGACACTAAAAAATATGGTATAGCCATAAAACCCCACTTGCCGTAGCATATTCTTCAGAAAGAATAAAAGAGCTCAGTCCAAAGAGCTTTTTTGAATGCAAATACGTATCTTGTGGTAGCTGGCAGTGGAACGTCATAGAGTACAGAAAGCAAGCTAGTGCTGAGAGAGATAATATCATAGAAAATGGAGGTCGCATAACTAGAAATAAGAACGGACAGTTAATGGACATAAAGGACTCATACAGAGAGCAGAGATCAGAGGTGCTATCTGTAACGGTAAGTAAAAGGCTTGCAAGGAAATCCTGGGAGTGCAAACCAAGTGCTATGCCCTGGATGTGTATCATTATGGTCAGACCAATAGTGAGTTATGGACCAGTTATCTGAGCATTTGAAACAAATTTTAAAAACAACCCAGTGAAATTGAACAAAATACTGAGGCTACCGTGTATTGGCATTACACTGAAGACTGTGTTTGTTTTAAGTCCTCTGTATATGGTCGATATGTATCTAGGTTGGAGTGGTAGTTTTGATTACCAGAGCTCACTTCAGCATACATAGCGGCCCGTTGTGACCCCACATGTAAGCGTATATGGTAGTGAAGACCAAACCATTGGAATCAATGATTAGATTGATGGGAGACAAGTCAAATATGAAATTCATTATGGAGTCTCGTCAGCTAAGGAGTCGATTGGTTGGCAGCTTCCTTCTAAACTGTCCCCTGGACAGATTCAGTGGACTTCTTGATGAAACGGGAAATGCTTCACAACGAGACTTAGTAGCAAAAGTAGTTGAAAAATCTGGAAGCAACCTACTCTCTTAAAAGAGGAACTATTTTGTAGTAGTGCACAGATGGATCGAGAATAGATTCTGACACAGGAGCTTGAGTTTTTGGTTCCGATATGAAATATTCCTAAGCCATAGGCAAACCCTTGAGTTGTTTCCAAGTGGAAGTTTATGCTATTCAACTAGAATATGGAGTACAAAAGACAGGCCATAGAAAGACTACCTGACAGTCATATCGCCATTAGAGCACTCGGTTTTAATGAGATATAAACTCAGATAACATAGGACTGCCTGGAGAAATTGAATCGGTTAGGTTGACAGAATAATTATATTACCTGGCTACTGTGTTCCAGATCGTGTAGGAATTCTTGGTAATGAACAAGCAAATAAGCTGGCAAATAGGGGAGTTACCACACCCCTGATGGGGCCATAACTCTTCTATGGAGCGTGAACGTATATTTAGAGAGTTATGCTGAACGAAAGGGAAGATAAAGAACGGCAAGAAATCTTCTCAAACCAAATAGATTTGAGGCAATCGAAACTTTTGTAGCGGAACTATAACAAAAGAGGAGATCTCTGTCATGCATCAGAAAATCCAGGAATAATCTCAAGTTGATAACAGATTTTGTAATAGGGCGCTATATGCTTGGGTACACTTATTCAGAATGGGAATTGTCTCGACAATGAGAATGCATTATTGCGAAAGTGGAAATGGTATTATTAAAATGATAAAAAAAGCTCAAAAACCAAAATAATGGGCTTGTTTACATGTTCAACGAATAAACAAAAATATAGCAACAGCATCGGTATAAAAATAAATAATTAGGGGACAAAGAAATAAACAAGCAATCACAACTCTGCCTGGACGAACGTAAACAAGATACACAAACAACAATAAAGAAAACAACTTGTTTACATTAAGATATTGCTCGAAGACATTCTCCTTCAAGTGCATTCATCAGACTGCTGACCCTTGTGATATAAAAGGCAAGACAGAGCAGGCAAAGGCGATTCAGTGAGAATTCAGTCAGTATTGTGTGAAGATCTCTTGTATTGTTGCTTACAATAACGCACAATTTTTATTGCGTACGCGAAAGTGAATGGTTTGAAGTCCTAACGAACGAGTGTAAAAGAAAGAATAACACTTAAAGTGAATTGTTATTGTTTAAGTGAAATCGTTAAAGGTGGCACACGGAATTGTGCGAACAATTTAGAATCGATTTAAAACTAAACATAAATTTATTTTTATTTTATTTGCAATCTACGAGCTCATATTTTTAATATTTTTAAAAGGTTAAAATCGCAACAGTATCATCGGGACACATTCTTTCAACCTGTGCAGCAGTAATTATCACAAAAGGAAACAGCTGTGGGCATATCAAATGCCACGAAGAGAATAGCCATTGTTGACACCACTTTGTAGCGAAGGAAACTGTAAGGAATTGGGTAGGCGTGAATTAAGTGGAAGCCTTAAGTTGGTCGCTGCTAATAGGCTAAAAGAATAATTTTGAAAGTTGTCGCTGTTGTTCAATTTTGTTTGCCACTGTATACTTCCGTTTTTTGATTTTTTTGTTTTGTTTGTTTAAAATTGTTTACTTGTTTGTAATTCGTAAAATTTTTTTTATTTATTGTTTACGAGTGTTTAGTTGCCATTTTGTTTCACTGATTTCTGCATAATTATTGAAATTTTTTGCTTTAATTTATTTGTTTTGTTATTTTATTTTTATTTTACAATTATTTGTTAATTTTTTGTTGTTGTTGTTGTTGATTTAATTTATTTTTAATTTTTTAAGAAACACCAACGCGTGCAGAACGAATAGAAGCACAGACAGCATGGAAATGTTAACACTTTGAAGGACTGAACACGACTTTGAGTTTTATTTTCGAATTTCGAATTGTTATTTGAAACAAATTTGATATGCTCAATAATTGCATCAATGCATGGGTATTAAAGTTATTTTTTATAAGGAGTGCGCAGGAAAAAATTTCGTCATATTTACCGTAATTACCGTTACTTTGATTTTATTTAAAAAAAAATGTCTCAGTGAAGCGGAATAAAATTTCATTATATTTTCTTAATTGCCATCAAACAGGAATCCTATCAAAGAATAATTAAAATGTTCTGACTTTTTAGGCAACAAAAGTTGAAAAAATTTCGATCTTAAGGCCATTAACAGTTTGGAGAATTAGTTGACAGAAATTCAAGAACACTGGAGGCTAAAAAAGAGTGAAAACTTAACAAAAGGATTGCCTAAAGAATATTTGAATGCTACTTTGTTGGCAATGGAATTTGATTTCTCACAAATTCTTGCACAAGAAGCTTAAAATAAAACCATAAGGAAGAATGCTATTGGAAATCCGTATATAAGGACATCAAGATAACAAAATACCTGTTGTCTAGTAAGTAGATTGCTGGTTTTTTTAATTTTTCTAAGTTTAAGTTTAATTTTTCTAAACCTAAGCGTATATGTAAATTTTTTTGTGCGCACTCCTAATATATATGCGCGCTATTCTACTCACCACTGCACAAACATATGCGACAAACGATTATTAATTGCAATTTGCGAAAAATATCCTCTTTAAATGCTGGCACCCTAAGGTTTGCATAAGGCGTGGAGACCCTGGCCTGTCTGTGCCATACAAAAGTTTTTAGAAAACCTGAATGTGTTGGCGCACCGTATAGTCGCCGTGGTCTAGTGGGTAGTGTGTTGGCTTATTAGACAAAAGGCCCGGGTTCGAATCCCAGGTCAGACATCAAAACGAAAAATATTTGTTCGTCGACTTCGTCTCAGCAGATTTCTGGCAAAGACTCTAAGAGTAAAAATTGCCATGAAAAGCTTCTCAAAAATCTGTCGTTCGGAGTCGACTTTAAACTGTAGGTCCCGCCACTCATGTATAAAATTAACGCACACAACATAAGTGGTGTGAGAAGCTAGGTCGTAATCCTAACTGAAGGGTTGTAATGGCCAATTATGTATGTATGTATGTACATTTTTTAGAGGCATCCAAAAAATAATTAAAATGCTCGGAATTTTTTTTATCAGAAAAGTTGACACAATTCTTTCCAAATGTACTGAACTCTCAGAAATTAGTTGACCAAAGTTCAAGAAAACTGGGGTCTAAAAAGGAGTGAAATGGTATCCTTAAGAAATACGAAAGCTGCTTAGCAGGCCATGGAGATTGATTTTTATTAGTTTCCTGGACAAGGAACCTAAAACATATTATAAGGAAAAACGCTACTAAAAATCCGGTACCAAAATACCCGTTGTCTAGTAAGTAGTCTGCTGATTTATTCGAACAGAGTTCGTAGTTAAGCTCCAGTTCATACATACATAACATAACCTACATAATCGATCATTACAACCCTTCAGTCAGGATTATGTCCTAGCTTCACACACCATTCGTGTTGTGTGTGTTAGTTATAGGGATCGTTATACTCTATACAGAGCTATGCTAAGATGTTAGCACCTTAGTTTCCATAAGAATCTATTTCACGTTTCATGTCCTAGCTTCTCACAACATCCGTGTTGTGTGTGTTAATTTACTACATGACTGGCGGGACTTACAGTTTAAAGTCGCTTCCGAACGACAGATTTTTGATAAGCTTTTCACGACAAAACGAAAAAATATATTTTTTCGTTTTTTATTTAAACTCTGGTCTGCAGACTAATAAGCCTACATACTACCTACTAGACTAAGGCGAATTCACTTCGCTGATGCAGCAGCGTTAAGAGAAAAATGCTACGCAACATCTTCCGTCCAGTGCGAGTTGGCGATCTAAGCTTTTCCAGCTCATACATTTCGACCAAAACAAAATTAAAAAAAAATATTTCCTTTCGGCAGTCTTCTGACAAAAACTCTGAGAGTAAAATAAAATAATATACCTTCTAGAATTGTCCAGAATAATGGAAAACTCTACTCCATTTAAAAGATAGACGAAGCTAAGTCAGAAAGTGGCAAACTTCCAGTAAAATGAAAGGAATTTCAAAAACTTTAACAAGAGTTTTTGGAACTTTTCAGACCATAACTTCCTGAATACAAATAATTCATGTATTGGCATTAGCTTGTAAACAATCATATATATTATCTCTAAAGCAATTTTTTTGTCGGTTGCAAATATCTCCCATTCCACCGCATCAAATTTAATGAATGATGTCTCATTTAAAAGCTTATATCTAACACTAATGGCGAAAAATAATTAGAAATTGAAAAATTAATATTTTCATTGATAAAAATTATATTTTATATAGAACTGCATAATAATATTGTTGTCATTATGATTATATGTTTTTGTTCAAGTATGCTAACACAGGGTCGCTTAATAGTAATGCAGTTCTACATAATATATTATGTATTGAAATCCATTCTGGCAATACCGCTATTTACTATAATGCCGTTTATTACTAAGTCAGTTATATATAATAGGCATATTAAGTTGTAAAAAGCTGTTTTGGCAATACTTTGCAGTAGTTGTTAGATCAAGTGCGATAAACAGGGTCGCTTAATTGTAATGTCGCTTATTGTAATGCTATATAAAGTTGTAAAAACCATTTTGGTAATGTCGTTATTGTCATGGTATTGTTTGTTTTATGAAGTGTAGTAATACGGGTTAATAAACGGTACCAGGCTAATCGTAACAAGCTTGGGAGAGCATATCATATCAGCAAAAATTATTCATACCGATAAAATTGTACTCATACCCCGAATCAACCTTTCCGAATGACACGAAAATAATTCCCTGTGAAAGTTGCTTTTGCTATGACAATAAACAAAGCACAAGATCAAACCCTTCAAAAGGTAGAATTGTATTCACCAGAAGCGGTCTTTTCACATGGGCCTTTTCCCGGGTGCGTACGTTTAAAGATATTTTTGTTTGTATTAAGGATTCGTATGGGCAAAAAGTTAACGATGATCATGTCATTACCTCTAACATTGTATTCAAAGAAGTATTATTAAAGCATTTAAACATATCGCTCCTTTACTGCAACATAGTCAGATCTCAAGAACTTAAAAATTTGTAGTTACTTAAGCAAATTTGCTCTTTTAGACCTTCTGTATATGTTGAAAAAAAAATCAGTTTTATATCCCAAGTTGAACCGAAGTTATAGCAAAAAGTGTTTGCGGCAATTAGATCATAGGACTTATGTCTTGAAAACTTAAATCGCATTTTGCCAAGTTCAAGTTTTTTTGAGATATGACTAAGTTGCAATAAAGGAGCGATATGTAAATATGTACGATATATTATGATTTCTAATATTTTTTTTACTTTTAATAAAATTTCTATTAAATATTTTCATTTTATGTTACAAAAATGACAACTAACGGAGCGAAATATTCGCACGGGTCATCTAGTATTTTCTTTAATTTCAATTAAAAGTAAAATAATTTTACCATTAAGTTTAATTTTTCTAAACCTAAGCGTATATGTAAATTTTTTTGTACGCACTCCTAATAATATATGTGCGTTATTCTACTCACCACTACACAAACATATGCGACAAACGATTATTAATTGCAATTTGCGAAAAATATCCTCAACGTAAATAATTTCCAATAAAAGGAAATAGAACTGGATCGGCCATGTTTGAAAGTGATCTTTAAATGCTGGCACCCTAAGGTTTGCATAAGGCGTGGAGAACCTGGCCTATATGTACCTTACAAAAGTTTTTAGAAAACCTGAATGTGTTGGCGCACCGTTTTCGAAGGGTACTGTTAAAATTATGTCAAAGGCAGGGCTCATAATAATATAAAAAATCAAAAACAAAATTCCCTATAGGAATTTTTTCTAGTTTTGTGAATTCACTTAAAGCCAAAGAAAATGAGATGTTAAGAAATCCCGCCGTAAGAACCATAAACTTTTGCCAAAATCAAATGACTTGTCAGAGCCGAGACTATGCAATGGATGGTTATACGATTTGTGGCAAGTAGGCATCCTTTTACTTAGTTAAGTAGGCATTACAACTCTTTAGTTAGGGTTACAACCTAGCTTTACACACGTTTCCTGTTGTGTGTGTTAATTTCGTCAATATGTTGACGGAGACAGATTTGCTAAACTTTTTATGCCAATTTTATATGAGTCAAGGATATAACCACGGATTCTCGTCTAAATGCGTGATCACACTACCTGCTAGACTACGAGGACTCCACAAATAGTCGTCTTCTAGCAGAGTCTAGGAATATTGCATATAATCTCCTGCTTCTAATGAAATTTATCCTCCCTTTAAAACAATCTCTCTAGAATGATGGCAATACCTAAAAGCTGTAACATATTGGAGATTGTTAGCTCCGTATTAGTTCCGAGCAGTTCTTCGGCAAATTACCAAGAACATTTATATCCCCCAGGAACTTCTACATACATACATAATTGGCCATTACAACCCTTCAGTCAGGATTACGACCTAGCTTCTCACACCACTTATGTTGTGTGCGTTAATTTTATACATGAGTGGCGGGACCTACAGTTTAAAGTCGACTCCGAGCGACAGATTTTTGAGAAGCTTTTCATGGCAATTTTTACTCTCAGAGTCTTTGCCAGAAATCTGCTGAGAGGAAGTCGCCGAAGAAAAATTTTTCGTTTTGATGTCTGACCTGGGATTCGAACCCGGGCCTTTTGTCTAATAAGCCTACACACTACCCACTAGACCACGGCGACTTCAACCCCAGGAACTTCTATAGGAGTTAAACTTGAAGGATCCCGGCTTTCATATACAGAGACATCCATGACCGGAAAACAAGAAATTTTTCGAAAGAATTTCATTACCCAACAAGCGTTTAATCACTTTCAATATGGCTATGTATGACCTTTGATCGAAAAACAATACAGTGGGTCAGGCAGCAAGTCTAATGTAAGAACCCATAATACAGTGAGCGGCAAAAGAAACTGTACATTAAAAAAAATATAATATAAATTACCGTTACAGTCGAACTTCTATAATTTGAACTTCTATTATTTGAATTTTCTATAAGTTGAAGCACAGGAACAGCATCTTGGAATGAAATTCTATCAGTTTTTGCTTCTTCAACTTGAAGTTTCTATTAGTTGAAGTTTTTTTTTTGTGGATAATGGTGATTCAATTTATAGAAGTTCCACTGTAGTTGTATTTTAAAATTGTTTCACTGCCGGGTTTTTAAAATTGCAACAAACAAAAAATTTCGAAATATTGTAAAATTTTTTCGGGCACTCTCCTACATACATACATAATTGGTCATTACAACCCTTCAGTCAGGATTATTAACCTAGTTTCTCACACTACTTATGTTGTGTGTGTTAATTTTATACATAAGTGGCGGGACCTACAGTTTAAATTCGACTCCGAACGATAGTTTTTGGAGAAACTTTTCTTGGCAATTTTATTTTTACTCTCAAGAGTTTTTGTCAGAAATCTATTGAAAAGAAATCGTCGAAAAAATACTTTCTGTATTTTTATTTTGATGTCTGGCCGTGGACTCGAACCCTGGCTTTAAGTCTTATAAGCCAGCACACTACCTGCTAGACCACGGCTACTTCAGGCAGCGTATATTAAAGTCTAATGTAAAAACCCGTAATACAGTGAGCGGCAAAAGAAACTGTACATTTAAAAAAATATAACGTATTACTATTACAGTGGAACTTCTATAATTTAAACTTCTAATATTTTTCTATAAGTTAAAGCGGTTTTTGCTTATTTAACTTGAAGTTTCTATAAGTTGAAGTTTTTGTCCTGGATAATGGTGATTCATTTTATTGAAGTTCCACTGTATTTGTATTTTAAAATTGTTTCACTGCAACAAACAAAGAAAGATGGCAAAAAAATTTCGAAATATGTGTTGTCAAATTTTTTCGGGCACTCTCCTTAAGTGGCAAAAAAGTTGAATTTGTCGAGTGTTAGAATTTTATCCATAGTGTATGCTCACTGTATATATCACACAGCCTACGCTGGCCAGCGTTTTAAACCCATGAGCCTCAGAATTGAGGCATTTAATGTTAATGAAAACCTTGTTTTAGCACTTAAAGCTGGACCTTTATTGTCGATTCTATATTTAATAAAGGCAACCAAATTGATGATTAGTTGGTCAGTAAGTCAATGTGACAGTTAGTCACCCAAGGCCACATGGCTTTACAATTTTTTGATTCCTTTTTAAATTTTTTTATTACCCAGTATTTGTTTTACTTTTAACGTTTTGATCTTTTGTTTTCCACTTTTCGTTTTTATTTTTCCTCAATTCAATTCATTTAAAATTCTTTTAAATTTTTTAAATATTTTTCCTTTTTTAAATTTAAATTTGAATTTTTGCTTCAGCAAAACAAAAAAAGTCCTTTGTTTCCTTTTAATTTTCCTTAATATCCTTAAAGTATGCACTACAACCGTTCACGACAATGTTACAATTGAAATCCTTATTGCTGTGCGCGTGGCAAAGAACTGACTGAATGGATTTGAAAAATTGCGTAACTTTACGGCACCTGACTGAAGCACACGCACACACACACTGTATTTCGTAAATTAAGTTTGAATTCCAGCAAAAACAACAAACAACAGCCTTGGAAGAGCATTGTAACCTATCAACAGACGTTAATGTTTTAATAAAAAAAAAAAATCGTAACGTAAAGTAAACTACCACCATCCCCAAGCCACAATCATTAGCAGAGCTCTACTGTTGCCCATCCAATCTGACTGGCATATTCGTTGATCTCAACCCACCACCAGCACCACTACCACCACTACCCACACCAACGCCTTTTGTTTGAAAAACTATCGGAACGCATTGCCGTTGTCTTTTTCTCTCTCTTTGGTTCTCTTTCTATTCGCCTTTCTATTGTCGATAATACAGTCGATGGTAGTGTGTGTGTGTGTGGGTCACACACTGCTTTGGAATGCTTTGCCGTAGCTTCTGTCAAATCAAAATATCTCCACACTCGGTCGGTATACAATGAAGACAACGTCCTCTCTCTCTCTCTCTCTTTCTGTCTCTCTGTCTGGTGGCGTATGAGTATTTGTTGGCTTGGATTGTTAACTGGGGATGTGTTCAACATCATCCCCCAGAAAGAACAACAACAAAAACGGAATCCTTTTTTTGGAATTATTTGGGTGGGTATTTACGTACTGCGCAGCTGCGTTACCGCCCACTGTTCTTAATCGTGCCTGATTTAATGCCTATTCACAGTGAAAAACAAATTCATTAAAATTTTGATTCTTCGTTTCGCTTTATTTTTTCTGAAACATTTTTTCAGAAGCAAAAAGGATTAAAGGAAAATAGTCCTGGTGTCCTTTCGAAAGCATACTTAGGTTTGGGGTTACAGCATATGTATGCCTTAGTATGTGTATTGGCATGTATTTGGCTTTGACTGTGAAATTTTTTCCGTTCCATAACAATGGGGTCATTAAGTTCCGCCCATTTTTTTATGTTTCAACAGAATTTTCAAAGGCATGCAACACATTTCTTCATACGCTACCTTTAAAGTTTCTGTTATTTTCGACATCATTTGATCTAAGATAGGTTAGTTATAGGGATCGTTATACTCTATACAGAGCTATGCTAAGATGTTAGCACCTTAGTTTCCATAGGAAGCCATTTCACGGTGCTCTAGAGTAACACAACTCATGCTCAACTGAAAATCAAGGCAATGTTTTTAAACCATGACTTCGTGAGGCCTCTAAAGGAACTTGAATATGCTCCAATACTTGTTTTGATTGCTGCAGAAGATCTATGGAGTAGTTTTCATAGGTAAATCAGACGATCTGTGTGAAGATAAATTCGAATTTGAAAATCCAAGACGCAATCCATAAAGTAAAGCCACATCTGGCATTAACAGAGCAAAATCAAACAAAATTTGCCTTTATCAGAGCACTGTTAGCTGATTAACAGAGTCCATCTGAACAAGTTCACTTATTTAGGAGCTAATTTTGGAAAATACTCTAGGTCTATGAGTACCATCTTATATATGCAAAGGAAGGCTCCAAGTCTTTTAATACTTGAATATTGTCCTTCTTGTACTGGCTGCTGTAGAAGGTCTGTTGAGTAGTTTTCAAAGGTAAATTACCCGATGTGTATGAAGATAAATTCGACTTTGAAAATCCAAGACGCCATCCATAAAGTTTAGTAAAGCCACATTTGGCATTAACAGAGCAATACTGAACAAAATTTGCCCTTAGCAGAGCACTGTTAGCTATTTAATAGAGTCCATCTGAACAAGATCACTTCTTTAGGAAATTTTCTACGTCTATGAGTACCATAATATATGCAAAGGAAGCTTCCAAGGTCTCTTAATATAATCAGTAACATACTTACTTACATAGAAAGTGCTAGGGTATTGAGAAAATTCGCTTTGAAAATATAAATTTTTTTTGCTTAAAAATTCTCTAGAAGATGCGTAACCATTTTGGAACCTTATAAGAAAGAGTATGCCATACGGGCTATATGCAAATGATAGTCCAGAGGACTGCCTTTCGAACAGCGGCAGTGGGATTGTTTGTCTAATTTTGGAAGTTGCGAAAATTTCCGTTCTCCACCCCCACCGACCATTATTTACATTTCATAATAAGAATTACATCTACTTACTGCCACTGTTAAACATTTAACAGTGCTCTGTTAATAGCAAAGTTTATCCTGTTGCAGGCAAGAAATGGTGATGCTTAAAGTTTGGGTTTGCGTCTTTGATTTTTAAATTCGAATTTATCTGCAAACACCTAACCAGGCGATATTTCTTGTACAATAGGTTAGGTTAGGTCGGAGTGCTAGCTCTTATATCATAAAGCTCACTTAAGCTCGTATAGCCTCCCCTTGTGATGTGACGGCAACTTACTCGCAGAGCTGATTTCTGGCAAAAACTCTGAGAGTAAATAAAATTGCCTTGAAAAGCTTCTCAAAAAATCTGTCGTTCGGAGTCGACTTTAAACGGCAGGTCTCGCCGCTAATGTATAAAAATTAACGCATACATCATAAGTGGTGTGAGAAGCTAGGTCGTAACCCTGACTGAAGGGTTGTAGTGATCAATTACGTATGTTTGTAAGCTGCTATGCTGTTGTATATTAAACTTAACGTCTTCCTCGTATCGCACGGTATCGACACAAGCCGCCTTAATAATAGCTGGAATGGTTCCCATTCCAATTGAGTGCCAGATGTTTTACAACGCTAGACAGATCACGACTCAGTCACAGAGTATAGAAACGATACAGCACGAAGTCCTCTTAAAAAGGCAATACCGATGGGAAAATGAACGTCATGGTAGGTGGACGCATAAACTGATTCCAGAATTGAAAGTGTGGAAAAACAAAAAAAAAGGGCGAAGTGGACTCCTATATAACCCAGACGCTAACCGGTCATGAATACTTCAGAGAATACCTGCATCGCATGGAAAAATGTCGCTTGCCATTCTGCATCTACGAGGAGGAGGAAATGTTAGACGATGCCGAACACACTTTCTTCGGCTGCAGTCGAGAGGACAAAAGACGTTAGGGCCTCTTGGCTGAAATCGACATTATTAGTGTCACTAACGTCGTGCCGAAAATGTTAAACAGCAGAGAAAACTGGAACGCAGTAAAGCAATTTGTGGACTATGTCCTGTGAAGGAAAAAAATGACCTAGACGCAGTAGAATAATGGAAGAGTGGAGCCTGGACGCAGGCTAACAATGATGAAACTGGTACAGGTGGCAAAAAGCGGTCCACCTTGGAGTAATACAACCGTAGTTCCGAGGTGGAATGATAGCGCGATGAGGAGATAAGGCGGATTTTTAGTCGGTATACAGATGGGAGAGTCCGACATACCATGTGACATTCATGAATGCATAAAGCATTTTCCTTCCTTCACGCAAAAAAAGGAATAAAAAAAACGTCTTCGCAATTGTCTAGTGCGTTGGCTTATTAGACAAGAGCCCGTGGTTTAAAACCCAGCTTGGACATCACAAACAAAGCAAAATATGAAAAAAAATATTTCCATCGGCAAATTTCTTCTCACTAAAATTCGAAGAATAAAGTCAAAATTACGATGAAAAACTTCTCAAAAATCTCATGCATAAAATTAACATATGCGAAATGGGTATTGTCAGGAGCTAGGTTGTAATCCTGTCTAATCCAGACTATTTACAGGCTATAACAAAGCTGGTCCTAAGTATCTGAAATCGATCGTTGGGAGTCGTCAAATGTAAATTCCACTAGTCATGGATAAAATTTATGCGACACGATATTGAAGGCGTGAGAGGCTAGATTCTAAACCTAACTAAAGGGTTGCAATCCTGACTAATTAAGTTAAGGAATAAAAATCCAATTGCTGGACTATGGCCTCAAGTCCATTTCTTGCTTAATAAATCAGCAATCTTGACTGATAGGAGAAGAATTATGGCATATCGGGGCAATGCTAGAACACGCATTACTGATAATGCATCGTGTTAAGAGAATATAGCCTGATTTGAATCGATCTTTTAGTCTTCAAATGTAAATTCCACCAGTCATGGACAAAATTTATGCGACACGATATTGGAGACGTGAGAGGCTAGATTCTAAACCTAACTACAGGGTTGCAATGCTGACTAAGGAAGTTAAGGAAAAAAATCTAATTGCTGGACTATGGCCTCAAGTCCGTAACCTGCTTAATAAATCAGCAATCTTGACTGATAGGAGAAGAATTATGGCATATCGGGACAATGCTAGAACTCACATTACTGATAAAGCATCGTGTTTAGCGAATATAGCCTGATTTGAATCGATCTTTTAGTCTTCAAATGTAAATTCCACCAGTCATGGACAAAATTTATGCGACACGATATTGAAGGCGTGAGAGGCTAGATTCGAAACCTAACTAAAGGGTTGCAATCGTGATCGTTGCTGGACTATGGCCTCAAGTCCATAACTTGCTTAATAAATCAGCAACCTTGACCGATAGGCATATCGGGACAATGCTAGAACACCCATTACTGATAATGCATCATTTTAAGCTAATTCAGCTCGGTTTAAATCTATCTTTTAGTCCAGACCTAGTACTGACAAGTAACACGTAATCCGGTCTACTAAGAATAATCGAAGCTTGTGACAATCGATGATCGGAGATTTTTTAATGGAGATGATATGAGGCGGGAATTGTTTTTGAAATCGTTAGAAATTGCAAAACCTAACGCTTCATTTTTTATCGGAAGTTATATTTTATATAGTCAGGGTGTAGTTATGTTCCTTTTTATTACACCTTCTATTAGAAAATCAATTTCTTTTAAATTCTCTTTTGGTTTCTGAAGTGTATTGCCTGTAACTGCATATACCAACGAAATATGCAACACGTTCATCAATATCCTCCCTGGATCACATTGACTTTAAAATTCACAATCACTGGGGCGAGTCAAAAAAAATAAGAGGAAAAAAATGATTGTGGTTTTAGGAAAGGCAACAAACACATCTCATTGTCATTGGCTTCTTTCGTAAGGTTGGATTATTTGCCTCCTCCTCCTCCTCCTCCTCAGGCAAAGACAAACTCCTGCCTGAATCTGAATAATGTTGGTGCGAGGATTTCAATTTTTTTTTTGCCATCGTTTGTGAGTGAATTTTCTGTGCCATGTATGGCAGTGTATGCGTATGTATTGGTATATACAATTGCATATGACATAGCTGTGTATGTGTGTGTGTATATGTGTTGTGTTTGAACGTGTACAAGTATTGTCATTTTAAGATCCTTTGGATTCTTTTGTGGCTTTTGGAAATTTTCATGTTTTCCTGTACATACGTATGGCATGTACATCCTGCAGTGCAGTACAGTGCTCTTGTTGTGTTGTTTGTGAATTTTAAATAAAATTCCAAAATGGCGGAAATTTCAATGGATAATAAAATGGTCCTTCTATACATACCATATCAATCAATATGTGTATGCGGTGTGTGCAAATAAAATTTCATTAAAAAAAATTCTCAAAAAAAATCTTCTTTTTTTTTCTTGTGATTTAAAAAAATTTAAGTTTCTTTAGCAAAATTCATTAAATTCATGAAATATTCATTGATTAGATGAATGGAAATTTTTGTTTTTCATTAAAATAACTTAAGTTTAGTGTTGTAAAATTAAAAGTTTTTTAATTATCAAATAATTTACAACGCGAAAATATTTCATTTTGAATAATTAATCACAAGGAATACTTTTAAAGTAAAAAGTAAGGTTATGTTGAGGTTATGTTGAGGTATAAATATCGTCGGATTAAAATTCTGTAAGAAAATTATTAAGAAATGTAAAACCAAGCCTGCAAGATATAACGATGAAATAGCTGAGAGACGCAAACATCCAAGAGTATTTCTATTGACGGCGCTGTGGACTCAAAAATCTGATCAGAATAACCCAATAAACAATTCTGCAGGCCATTAGACATCCGAAGCTTTCATTTACAATACCAACAGTAGCGTTATATACAATTTAGAAAATTGATGGGTCCTGTTTAGTACTAACAGTAAAGATACTCTAGCGATAGTCTTCGAAGTGCACGTGCTGGTCTGTTTAAAACTAACTTTCCTCCGTTGGGGACCAAATTACAATTTATGCCGATCTCGGAACAGCAGTAGGACGGATCAGAACAGCAGAATTACAGAGGAACATACAGAGTCTTATACCCAAGCGGTTAATAGTCTTCAGGACCTGATGTTGGTCTGTTCAAAACTAACTTTCCACCGTTGGGGACCAAAACATTGATGTTTATGCCGATCTCGGAACAGCAGTGGCACGGATCAGAACAGCAGAATTACAGAGGAAAATACAGATTCTTATACCCAAGCGGTTAATACTTTTTAGGACCTGATGTTGGTCTGTTCAAAACTAACTCTCCACCGTTGGTGACCAAAACACTGATGTTTATGCCGAATTATAGAGGAACATATAGAGTCTTATGCCCAAGCGGTTAATACTCTTCAGGACCTGATGTTGGTCTGTTCAAAACTAACTTTGCACCGTTGGGGACCAAAACACAGATGTTTATGCCGATCTCGGAACAGCAGTTGTATGGATCAGAACAGCAGAATTACAGAGGAACATACAGAGTCTTATGCCCAAGCGGTTAATACTCTTTTGGACCTGATGTTGGTCTGTTCAAAACTAACTTTGCACCGTTGGGGACCAAAACACAGATGTTTATGCCGATCTCGGAACAGCAGTTGTATGGATCAGAACAGCAGAATTATAGAGGAACATATAGAGTCTTATGCCCAAGCGGTTAATACTCTTCAGGACCTGATGTTGGTCTCGGAACAGCAGTTGAACGGATCAGAACAGCTGAATTATAGAGGAACATATAGAGTCTTATGCCCAAGCGGTTAATACTCTTCAGGACCATATTTTTCCTGGAACACGGAAGTCTACAATACGTACTTCCATATCTAATTGTTCATTACTACCTAGCTTCTCACACCACTTACATATTTTATGTTAAGTTTATACAGGAGTTGTAGGGCCTATAGCTTTAAGTCAATTCTGAACGACATATAGAGGGTCAAGTAAATCTGGCAGTGGAGCTTAAATCTGCTTACATTGTAAGTGAAAGGAAATTATCGCCAGAAGAAGCGTACCACAACATTACCTGGGATTATTAAACATTCTATTTAAATATTGAAGTCGCCGTGGTCTAGTAGGTAGAAAAAATATTTCTTCGGCGACTTCCTCTCAGAACAGATTTCTGGCAAAAACTCTGAGAGTAAAAATTGCCATGAAAAGCTTCTCAAAAATCTGTCGTTCGGAGTCGACTTTAAACTGTAAGTCCCGCCACTCATGTATGAAATTAACGTACACAACATAAGTGGTGTGAGAAGCTAGGTCGTAATCCTGACTGAAGTGTTGTAATGGCCAATTATGTATGTATGTAGGGCCTACAGATTTAAGTCGATTCCGAACGACACATTGAGCGTCAAGTAAGTCTGGCAGTGGAGCTTAAATCTGCTTACATTGTAAGTGAAAGGAAAATATCACCAGAAGTAGAAGCGTACCACGACATTACCTGCGATTATTAAACATTCTATTTAAATATCGATAACACAGTGGAGGGAAAAACGAAGTATATGTTGTCAACAAGTAGGGACATGTGGCATATCGGATCCCAGATTACGATTGATAACTATAAACTCAACATGAATTTTGGCTACGCAGTTACCCGCAAAATAATGCGTATAATCCCTTTTACCAACAGATGTTACTATAGTCCCAATAGGCAATTGAGTAGTAGAGCCTTTTCCTCGCGAAACTAAGTCTAACATCCTCCCATCGTTGCTTTATGGCTCGGAAGAATAGACGATGTTATGCATCGATGGAACAGTCTTGGAAGTATTCGAAAGAAAAGTTCTACGTATGGTCTTGAGTATACTGTTAGTTAACGGTGATTTTTACATTCGATTCAACAGTAAGCTGCAAGCACTCATCAACGACATGGACGCTGTGCAGTGCATTAACAGCCAGCGACTGCTTTGGTTCTACCATATCGTTCAAATGGAAGAGAATACTCTGCCCAAATCGGTATTTGATACGAGGTTAGAAGACAACGATGTCCATGTTGGAAGCATCAAATCGATGAATCCCTCTCATCGATTGTTGTGGCCAAATGGCAAAGGCCCGCGAGAAACAAAGGCACTTGAAAGGATGTGTTATTACATGGCGAAGTTCGATAAATGGGTTGTTAAGGCCAATTAAGAAAAGAAAGAAGAAAACTCAGTGGAGCTTCAGCTACATTATAATTGAATTCTAAGCAATGAATACAATGGATGGATATGCTGCTGCCATGTTCGTTCAACCATCTATGTGGACCAGTAAGCCCTTACATTAGAATTGTTCTGCATCGTATTTATGTGGCGTAGATAGAGAGGATTAGTCGCCTTAGTCTAGTAGGTAGTTTGTTGGCTTATTAGACGTAAGGCCTGAATTCAAATCCCAGGTATTACTTCGGCAACTTCCTCTCAGCAGATTTCTGGTAAAAACTCTGAGTGCGAAATAAAATTGCAAGGAAAAGCTGCTCAAAAAATCTGTCGTTCGTTGTAACAATCGTCACTCATGTAAAGGGTCCGCCAAATAACTTTTTTTATTTTGAGAATGCTTTAAAAAATTTCTTTTTTTATTTGAAAGTACAATCCTTCCGGTTAATAATGGAAAATAATTTCATTCAAATGGCTACCTTGGCTGGCCATGTAGTAGCCTACACGATCGGTTGTCCATTGTGTGCAGCTGTATTTTACCAATGGCTTCACGAATATGGTCCTTAAGAGCGTCAATTGTCTCTGGCTTTTCGGCGTAACACTTATGTTTGAGGGCACCCCACAGATAACAGTCCAACGGTGTCAAATCGCAGCTCCGAGGTGGCCAAACTACATCAGTTCTGCAGCTGATAATTGTCAATTGTCTCTGGTTTGACGGAACACCACAAATAATAGTTCAACGATGTCAAATGGCAGCGCCGTGGTGGCCAAATGACATCAGCTTTGCGGCTGATAATGTGATCTTCAAAATCAGGGCGTAAAACAACGAGTGTAGCTTCGGCTATGTGGTACGTAGCTCTGCCTTGTTGAAACCAATATTCTCCTCTTCAATTTTTGTGAACAAAAATTCGTTCAATATGGCCCGATAACGATCGCCATTGACTGTAACGGCCACTACTTGCTTATTTTGGGAGAAAAATGGCCCTATTATGCCTCTGGACCAAAATTTCGCACCAAATAGTGACTAGTTTTGGGTGCATCGGCTTTTCAATGTATGCGTGCGGGTTTTCTGTGCCCCAAATGCGACAATTTTGCTTGTTTACACATACCCGCCAAGATCAAAATGAGCTTCATCTGAAAAAACGATTTTTTTTTGCCAAAATCAGCATCTTCTGTAAGTCGATTGCAGGCTCACTTACATACATAATTGACCATTACAACCCTTCAGTCAGGATTACGACCTAGCTTCTCACACCACTTATGTTGTGTGAGTTAATTTCATACATGAGTGGCGGGACCTACAGTTTAAAGTCGACTCCGAACGACAGATTTTTGAGAAGCTTTTTCATGGCAATTTTTTACTCTCAGAGTCTTTGCCAGAAAATCTGCTGAGAGGAAGTCGCCGAAGAAATATTTTTCGTTTTGATGTCTGACCTGGGATACGAACCCTTTTGTCTAATAAGCCAACACACTACCCACTAGACCACGGTCGATTGCAGGCTCACTTAGCGAAGCGAAAACGCATTAGATGGAACCATATTCGTTCAGCGGAAGGTTAATACTTATTATCTGTCAAATCAGACATAAGCAAAGTGTTGCCATTCACGAAATAAGCACTAGTTGAAAAGAAAAAAACGTTAGATCACACAATACAAGTGGTGTGAGTAGTTAGCTCGTAATCCTAACTGACGAAAAATATCAGAAGGTTCTATTCTTTTTGGACTTTTATTCCTTTGAAGGGGAAAAGTCTGTCCTTCCATATGTTTTCTAAATGATTGATCTCAAATCTCTTGTGGTTTCAAAGTTTATGGTTTGGGTTGGCAATAATGTCCTCCGTTTATGATGAAAAACATCGAGGCAAAAACGGCAAAACATTTCATTTCAATAGAAAGAAAGTGCCTTTGATTGTTGCCAAATAGACTTCATTAAATTATAATTTGTTGCATGACACTGTCATGCAACATAATGAACATATTGAGAGGAAAAAAATTGAAACAAAACAACCGGAGCAGCAACAACAACAACACAATTTAATTAAATTAAAAAATTGTTCATAAAAATTTTTGCTAAGCAGCTCGACTAGCAACAACAGCTCTGACGAGTCTCTAGCATGACAGCAATGATGCAACAAAATGAAGCAAGAACAACAGGAAGAAGACAAAAAAAAAACAAATTTCATAAGCAACACAATCATGGCTAATAAACAGGAATTTAATTATAAAACTTTATGCTCAACGTTAAACTCCCCTCCTGTAATTACTCCCTCTCACTTTCACTCTCTCTCTCTCTCTCTCTCTCTGTGTCCTTTTCTTACTTCACAGGGTTTTATTCTGTTCTGTTGGTTTCTGTTTCATTCGTTTAACAAAATTATGATGGCAGGCAGGCAGGCAGGCAATGGAAATATTTACAGTCAGGATGATAAATAGAGGGGTGGGGGGTAAGGAATAGAAGCTAAACTGTCCTTGCATTATTTTTTAATATTTTTTAATATTTTTATATTAAAATTAAGAAAACAAAAAAAGAAATTCTTTTCAAAAGTTAATGGGACGACTTTATGCTGCACAAGAGAGAGAGAAAGCGCAGATTAATTTGCGAAAAGTACCACTTAAGCTGGACTCTTGGAAAATTAAATTTTTTCTCTCTTGGTTTCTGTCTTTCTTTCTCAATTTTTTCTTTAGTTTGTGGCAACTTAAAAGAATTTCATTAGCGCACCTTACTTTCAATGCAACCAGGCAACAATAGCTTGCCACACATTAAGACATTTTTACCTTCAGTTTTTTTTATTAAATCGTAAGCCTTCAAGTTAAACCGGGTCAACTGTTGCTTTAACCAAAAGAAAAGTTAAAGAAAAAATCGTTTTTTCCATTTTATTTGCAAAATAGAAAGCCAGTTCATTAGGTCTTTCATTAACAGGAGTTTTTAAGTTTGAGTTTCTTTTCATTTAAATTTCAGCTATCAGACACTCGAGAATCCAATAAATATGATGATATTCGAAGCGTGAATATCTTTAGTCAGGACAACAACCTAGCTTGTCACACCACTTTTATTGGGAGTGTTCATTTTATACATGAGCGTCGGTACCAAAGTGTTAGTCCAAAGCTGAGTGAGTGTCGCCATAATGGCACTCTTTACCGGTGCTCAAAGCACGAGTGGAAACAAGGCGTCCATCAGCGCCCCCACGCACAATGATGCAACCCTGCGCAATGCATTATTACATCACCATACGTGAGTACCAACTAGATGTCTTTCATTTGGACAAGACTTTCTTCTTGGTTAGGGATGGGAGAATATCTAAACTCCGCTTTTCATAGTTGTTCCCCCACACCGAGCTTACACTCTCGCCGCGATTTAGGTTTAAACCACAGCCACAGACATGTCAGTTGCCATATCGACATCAACATTTCGACCCCATTCACAAGCGATCCGAATGGCCTCCCAACCACATGTCTCCAACTCAGCACAAGACTGGCCTTCGATAATGAAGAGCAAGTCATCCGTATACGTACACACCTCGAAAGTCAACCCGAGCTGTCGCAACATGCGGTCCAAAAGCCGGTGCCGACAGTTCAATGTAGACTTCGAATGACCGATTTTTGTGAAAAATTTTTCATGCCAATTTTTTGTTCTACTCTCAGAAATTCTTTCAGGACGCTAAACTATTCTAGGTCAATGAGGAATCTTGCTTCACTGCCAGACTCACTCTCGACGTGGCACTCGATTTAGTTTTTTACGCCGAGGAAGGGTAAATGTACCTAACCGCACCATAGAGAAAGTCGTCACATCCTCCGTGTGTGAGGCCCTCATCTGCTCAATCCCCCGCACGTCTCGTGGACTTGTTGTGCCCACTGCGGAACTACGGTGGTATTACTTTGGAGTGGAGTCCTTTTGGCCCTTGCATGTTCATATCTGCGGCCAGGTTACATCTCAGTGTCTCCGATATTCCTTCCGTCTAGGTTCCTGATTGGAATTTCGTTTGACACGTGTGCCAGTGTCATCTATGCCGGCGTGCCTCAAGATCTCTCTTCTTCAGTCTTAGAATGCGCTCTACAGAATTCGCCACTAAGGCCTATTTTCCTCTTCATAACCTCAAGAATGTTAGCGAACTTGATCGTTTCAATTATTGACTTCAGTACAGAGCAATAGCTCTACCATCGTGCACATTCGAAGATAGTGTGTTCCGCATCATCAATTACTTCCCCTTCCTCGTAAAGACAGTAAGGCGAGGTGGTTTTGCCCATTCTGTGCAGATATTTCCTAAAATATCCGTAACCTGATAGTATCTGTGTAACGTAGTAATTTACCTCTCCAAATTTTCGACCAATCCATGGCTTTATGTTCGCAATAAGTCTCGCCCGTCCACCTTCGTCTATCTTCTTTGTTCCATTGTCGTTGCCGTTCTGCAATGCTGAAGTGCCTGAAGTGACCGGTTATGTGATTTCCATCCGATTTTGCCTTATAAATCTCCATCTTCTCTGCTTACAGCAGATCCATAGGGATTGTACCTGCTATCACAAGTACGACTGAAGCGGACACGAATATTGATATGGCCTTCGATGGATAGAAGGCACAATAGCCACTTACTCGGACTTAATCGTAACGTCATCTCGATTACAGTGGGCCATGCTTAGAGGCCATTGTGCTACAGAAAGACATGCAGTCTAACGACTTCTACTGTGGCTGCTGATCCGCTGAGAAAGAGGAGAGTGTTATCCACTTTCTTTGTTAATATTCATCTCTTGCAAGGTGCAGTTATAGGTTATTTAGCCCTCCAATCCTTGTTAGCTTAAAGGAGTTATCATCCATTAACGTCAAGAATATGGCTATTCTTATAAAAACTTTCGGTCCGACTAAAAAACGAATTTTGTCTGTAATGCAGGGTGCGATCCACTGGCCAATCGACCACGTACGAACATATGCGCTCGCCGAGAAAAGCGAGTGTTACGTAGAAGTCCATGACTTCTGGAAACAAGTCCCTTATTTCGCTCGTGCAAAATCCACTATAACAGCGATAGAACAGTGAAACACAAACCATATTGCAACGATGCTCTAATGAATGCTGTGTTCGATACCCTACCGTCATAAACGGGCGACTTCAGCCTCTCTTATACGCTGTCAAGAAGTCTCAACGTCAAGATGAATTTGAGGTACCGGCCTATACATGATCAGATGAAGTGAAGTATTTCTTGGACTTTCTTAAGAAGCTAAGGCATTAAAAATTGTGTCGGTTGTAGCGAACATCACACTGAATTTTCATGCCGATTTTGTAACAAATATTTTTACGATTTCCATGAACGCCTTTGACGATTTTGGCGTTTTTTTTTCTAATATTTGACGAGTTGATGCTTGATCTATGGCTGAAAGCTTACTTTAATCAAAGTTTGTAGAAGTTCTAGTATTTTGCCAATAGGAATACGGCTTAATAGCGGCTATGATAGCTCTAGCCTTAACTGTCCCATGGATAGAACCAGTAGAGTCTTTGATTGTGGAAAGGGCTTCGTAACGAGACTTTGTAATAAAAATTAGTGGAGCAATCTGGAAGCAACATACTCTCTTAAAAGTTGAACTATTTTGTGGTATACAAATGGGTCACGAAATGGATCTTGGAACAGGAGAAGGACGGAGTTTTCTAGAATGAAATATTCAAAGTCCTAGAGGAAACTCGCATGTTAGAGAGAAGATTTTGGGTTAAGCAAAGATCACGAAACAGGAGAAGGACTTTTTGATCCCAGAAGTCGTCCAGGAAACTCGTGAGTTTCAAAAGGAACTCTATGACATCAAAACAGGTGTTCAATTCAATTTGGATAGCACAAAAGGGTAAGTTCCAGTATTTTGCCAATAGGGAGACGGATTAAGAGCAGCTATGGCAGCTCCAGCCTTAATTGTTCTCTGGACTGGAACACTAGGGTAATTTGGCAAGGGGTTCGTAACTAAAAGCATACGAGCCTTCTGCAGCAAGAATGATAAACTAAAGATTACGCCATCACGCACACAAAATTAAAACTTTCTGCGCATGTTGAATCAATGACGTCACGCAAATTGTATTCCTATTGGCTAATGATAATGTAAGTTATATTGCAGGGTTGCCAACTACCTTTACGTAGTGCATACATTTTTCAGAAGAAATGTTCATTTTCCCATATGAAAAAGCCTTGGAAACCTTTAAAATAGCCCCCAACTACGTCATCTAACGGGAAATCATGCGCAAGGCGTAATCTTTGGTTTATCATTCTTGCCTTAGCAGTGGCAACAAGTTAACCCCTGAGCCTTGCAATATTCATTGAAGATACACTAACGATTTCCATTTAAAAACAAATTTCGAACTTTATAGAGCCTATCCTATCCTGTATTTAATAATTGTGTGGTTAAAACTCCGTATTTATTTCTAAACTAATTGGCTACTGCTGTTAACGTTTTCATTAAGACATGGTTTTTTGTTATTGTGATTTTTTTTCTTTAACCTGTTGGTGACACCTTGTGTTGTGTGGTGTTGTGTTGTGTGTTCTGTGACTAATTAACGCGCATTTAAATCACATCAGATCAGATACCATAAAAGCATAGAATTTACATACAAATTTACATAATTTTACTTACCACACACACACCCTTATTTGTATAACCAACAACAACAACATTATCATCGTAATCATCATCATCATCGCCGATAACAACAACATTGTCTAGCAAAGAAACTAACCCTGCCTGTGTTGTTTTGCAGGAACAAAAAAAAAAAGTTTCACTTAAAGTGTCAGATTTCATCAATGAAATGTTATTGTTTGGACTGTTGTTGTTGTTGTTGTTTTTCCATTCCCCTTCGCCTTAAGCGTAATACAACGTGGTCTTGTGGTTTTAACGTATTGTAGACGTATTACGTATCCGTATCCGTATCTGTTTCTCTTTCTCTCTGTATCTTGTATCTCTCGATTGAGTATTTATAACGTATTTAAAGCGATTTTTATCAAATTTTTGTTGTTGCATGAGCCTGTCTGTCATGTCATGTCAGTCAAGCTATCTGTCTGTCCGTACAGAGTATTTTTTATTTTTTATTTTATGCCCGAAGGGTATTGGTAATGGCTCTTTAATTAGGCGCATAATATCAAAGTCAAGGATTTATTTTTCCCATATGCGGTTACTTATACTCTCTCTCTCTCTCTCTCTCTCTCTCTTTATTGCATTGTATTCTGGGATATTTGATACTCTACCTCTCAACTCTATGCCATAATCTCTAAAGTATTTATGCGTCATAGATTTTTACTTTCAATTTATAGATGAACTTTCGCTTCTTTTTTTGTGCATTGGGATCACTTAACTATTGCTATCGCAGCTAATGTATCATTTAAGGCTCATTTATCATTTAGTTATCGAGTTATCGATTCAATAATAGTTGGCAACGCATTATAAGGTGTAGTAAAGTGAAATATATCGTATGCTATTGTAAGAATGATTACATTCCGGTCAGTTATACACCGCTTTTTTGCTCTTTTGAAGGCATTTCATTATGACTGGTCCATAGCAAAGCTATAAAGATTGATTCTCATCGTCAGAGATCAGCAATGAATCATTTTTTCGCTACTCATAAGCACTCATGCAATTTTGAGTATGAGTGAATCAACAGAATTGAAATTCATCTACTCTGATTCATTCGTACTCGCTACAACATTGATTTATAAGTACAGGTTGTTTTTTTTTTATTAAACCAGCACTCAGGGGATGACCCCTACTCATGCAGTGCATTGTGCAGGTTTTAGGAAAGGTGGAAAGTAGGAACATTCGAACGGTAAGGAAACGAGTTGCTACTGGTGTGAGTACAACGCTGACATCAAACTCACAACATTCGAAATGTCTTTGATTCATACGTCTACTCATTCTGACTCATAAATTTAGAAAAAATACTTATAATACTTATAAGTGATTCGAATCATTTATTAAAATTTACAGCCTTTGTTGTTGTTGCTTATACAAACAAAGACGAAAGGAAAGACAAAGACAACAAGCAAAACATACACCCAATCTTCTTGTAGGTTAGGTTAGGTTAGGTTAGAGGACGTGCACCTGTCGGTCAAGACCAGCACAGTACCCGGAGGACGAAATTGACCCATTGTACATTGTCCTTAGGGGAGGAAGGAAAAGGAGGATATAGGAAAATAGGGAAGGGGAGGGAATCTTCTTGTAAGTATTGCAGTGCTCGTATGCGACTCATACTTATTTTGTGCTTCGTGTAAATGTTAAGTAGCGGCGAGTCGAAATCAATAACATCATGCATATTGTAAAGTATGAATACGACGAGTAGTTCCAACCTTGAGTATGAGTAGTATGAGTATCATATTAAAATAAGTATGGATGCCTATAAGTACCAGAAATTATAAGTATGACTCAAACCTACTCATCGTTTTGAATACTCGTTGCTAATCTCTGATCTACACGTTGGACACGAGGCAATTTCCTCTCTGGAGAAATGTTCTGGGGAAATCTACACTGTCTTGTCAAACGATCGATTCTTCCTGGGTAGTCTGATGCATGACTAACTAGGTCTCATTTTATTTTGCCCCCAACAAAAGTTTTGATTGCTTTAAAAGTATTTGGTCTAAGGAAAGTGTTTGCCTCTCTTTATCCTCCTTTTCGTTGAGCATACTTCTTTAAACCGTACTCTCGTATTTAGTGTGTTGACTTATTTAACGTGAGGCCGTGATTGAAACCCCAGGTTAGACATCTCCAACGAAACAAAATATTAAAAAAATATTTCTTCCGTGATTGCCGATTACGCAGAAGAATGTACGCAATTATGCATCGATGTAGCAGTCTTGATAGTATTCTCAGCGGATTTCGGGCAAAAACTCAGAAATTTCCATGAAAAGTTTCCCTCAGAAATCTGTCTTTCGTTGTAGATTTTAAACGGAAGTTCTCGCCACTGCTATATAAAATGAATACACCCAACATGGGCGGTGTGAGAAGCTAGGTCGAAACAAACATTTGCTAGCATTCCACAGTAGGCTTCTGGTACCATCGGCGATGTGGAAGCTGCTTTCCTCGCAATCCTGTCTGCTTTCTTATTGCCGCGAATTTTTACGTGAACTGGGCTGCAGCAGGTAGTCGTATTCTGTCTACCTAGTTTCTGCAGACAGTCCCATACTAACATCGATTTTACCTTATAAAGGCATAGTGCACATATGGTGAGCTGACTGTCAGATAGTATTGCTATTTCCCGCCTTTTATGCTTCCTCTCCAAGATGAATTGAGAACATCTTTGATGGCATAGACTTTCTCTTGAAAGAAACTTACGAGTTTCCTCATGAACTTAGAATACTTCATCTAAGATCAAAAACTCATTCTACTATTTCGAGATCCTTTCTTGATCCAAAATCTTCTCCTATCCCTAGATCCATTTAGTGACCCGTTTGTATACCATAAAATAGTTCCTCTTTTAGGAGAGTATGTTGCTTCCAGATTACTTCATAAATTTTTGTTTCGAAATCTCGTTACGAAGTCTTTTCCAAAATTAAAGACTCTGGTGGCTCTGTCCAGGAAATAGTTAAGGCTAGAGCTGTCATAACTGCTCTTAAGCCGTGTCTCTTTTGGCAAAATACTGAAACTTACACAAACTTTGACTAAAGCGAACTTTTAGCCATAGATTAGCACTGCCAGTACTTATTGGTGCCAGATGTTTTTTTGATTTACTTTTGAAATCCGGTGGCAATGTGGAATCTTTTTGGCCCTTTGGCCCTTGCATGCTAATATCAGTTCGGCTTGCATATCGAGTGTTGAGGAGACATCTAAGTGTCTCCATTATTCCTTCCTGATTGGTTCCTGAATGGAATTTCGTTTGGCACGTCTGCCAGTGTTATCTATGCTGGCGTAACTATACGTTTTGCAGTCTCAAGATCTCTCTATCTCTTCGGTCTTAGAATGCGTTCCACGTAATTCGCCACTCGGGCCCAATTCTCTCTACACGCAATCATAAGCCTGACAATGTTTGCGGTCGTGTTCGTTCCTATCATCGACGTCAGTATCGAGCGATAGCTTTGCCAGTGTGCACATTCGAAAACAGTGTGTTCTGCATCATTAATTATTTCCCCTTCCTCGTAAAGACAGTAAGGGGAGGCAGTCTTACCCATTCTATGCAGATATTTCCTAAAATATCCGTGATCAGATAGTATCTGCGTAAAGTAGTAATTTACCTCCCCAAATTTCCGACCAATCCATGGCTTTATAGCCGGAATAAGTCTTCCTCTATCCGTCCACCTTCCTCTATCTTCATCGTTTCATCGTCGTTGGCATTCTGAAATGGTGTTTTCCCTGAAGTGACCGGTTATGTGATTTCCAGCCGATTTCGTGTTATAACTCTCCATCCGTTCTGCTGCCAGCAGATCCACAGGGTTTGTACCTACTATCACAAGTACGTCTGAGGCGAACACTGGACGATATGCCAACATGATACGCAATTCAGCCGTTCGCTGTACCGCTACAATTGAGTTTGCCTGCTTTTTAACCTCTAGCGTTTCGCTCGCATAGAGCATAATGCTGCTTCCACCCTCCTCTATCTTCATTGTCGTTGGCATTCTAAAATGGTGTTTTCCCTGTAGTGATCCACAGCGATTGTACCTACTATCACAAGTACGTGTGAGACGAACACTGGACGATATGCCGACGCGAAACGCAATGCAGCTGTTCGCTGTACCGCTACAATTGGGTTTGCCTGCTTTTTAACCTCTAGCATTTCGCTCCCACAGAGCATAATGCTGCTTCCAACCTCCATCAGGAGCTTCCGTCTCGCCGGTAGGAGACGTCCAATATTCGCCAATATTCCGATACAAAATTTTAATTTGGGATCCAGCCTTATTGCCATGTATCTTACGGAGGTCTTGGTCCTAATTACCCCGTTTCCAATACTGATATCCACCTGCAGGGGAATACGACGATCATCAGTAATTCCGTTTTATGCATGGCCTAGACCTGAAAATCCAATCATATTTTCCTTCTTAGCATGACACGTAATGACATGTTGTACGTTCGTTGTAGATTTAGGTGAATGAAATTGAAAAATATTTTTTTGACGCCATCAAACGTATTTAAAAAAATTTTTTCTTAACTTTTCAAACCAAATTTATTGATTATTCAGGCATTTCATTACTTACGTCATGACGTAACAAGCGTAACGTATTTTCGTTGGCGCACCGTGTAATTAATTGGTTCCATTTGTAGAAGCGAATTAAAATTGAAAACATTTCACTTGAATTGATTCAAATGTAAAGCATTGGAATGAAGTTATTTACGAACTAAAATATTTTTTATTTTTTATTAAAAAAAGTAGAAAAAAGTATTTCGAAAAATACCTTTTCGTTGTTGGCAAATTGAATATTCATTTGAAATTCAATACTTTAATGGATTTTTAACCACTTTTGACTTAATAAAGCTTATTTTCGCCCATAACCCTGTTACAATTCTTGGCTATCTTTTGTTCTCCTTCTTTTTTTCTTCTCTTCTCTTTCCTTTTCTTTGTAGAATATTTTATGCACAATAAATTTCCACTTCTCTTGCCATTACTTTTGCAAAATTTAATTCGCTTCAAAGAATAGATTTTAGAGACACAAAAACGTCCGGGTTCATTAAATTAATCGTATTGTAAGGAGAGCGGCATATGAATTCCTTTAAAAGCAATTCCTTTGCGACAATTTTCTTTGAAGAAAGCCAAAGAAATTAAATTTCAAAAAATAGGAAGAAAAAGAAACGCAAAAAAAAAATCCACTTGAGTCACCGAAAATTACTTTAATTCGCTGTGATTGGCATTGTGATTGTAAAGCAATTATTGGCAACACTTTTACACACATGAACACATACATGCATACGCCATACTTACGTGTAGGAAAGAAAGTGTGATGTGCGAATGTAGGTGTACATTTGCAAGTGACAAGTATCAAGTGTCACTTGTTAAGTAACTGTTCTGTGGAAATGTCTTGTGTGACCTTTTCTTTGGCAAATTCAATCAATTTGTTGTTGTTGCTGTTGTTGCCTCTTTATTTTGATTTTGTTGACGCTGTGACGCTTACAAAATTGAGTGCAAAAATTTTTATTGGATTTCCTTTCTTATTCTTCTTATTTTTTGTTGTTGTTGTTGTTGCAAATATTATCAGCACCATTTTACTTTCGATTTATTTTGTTGTTATTATGTTTGCTCATCTTTATTGGGTATGAAATATGATTTCATAGTCTGATTGAATTTTGAAGGCTCCTTTTTTTACGTTTTTTTTTTTGTTGGAATTTGAAGAGCTCGGAAATTGAATTTGGCAGGCTGTAAAGCTCTTATTGTGTATACAAGTTTTGAAAATATTTACACATAAATTCGGCGGTGCAGGAAACTATTTTGCAGTTTGTAATGTAAATTAACAAATTGTAGTTAGTCCTGTAGATCTCTCTGTCTGTCCCACAGTATCTTCCATGCTGAGGAGTTTGTGATCTTCAAGGCTAAGAAACTGATTTCTATCGTAGTTGAGTGCCTTAGTTCTGATCCACTGTGAGGACATCGGGATTACATACAAATACAATTGGTCACTACAACTCTTTAGTCAGGATTACGAGCTAGTTTCATATATCACCCATATCATGTGTATCAATTTAATACAGTTTGAGTGGTGGGATCTACAGTTTAAAGTCGTTTCCGAACGACAGATTTTGAAGAAAATTTTTTGTGGCAATTTTAGAAAGAGGAAGTCGTCAAAGAAATTTTTTTTCATGTTTCTTTTTTGATGTCTGGCCGGGGATATGAACCCTGGCTTCGCGTCTAATAATCCAATACACTTCCACATTAGACCACGGCGACTTCATTCGCAATGCTTACAGGTCATTGTATAATGGTAAAACATGGGGAAAGAATGCAGCTCCCATCAAACGACATCTGTTGCGTGTACAGATCTGCTGACGAAGAGGAGACTGTTGTCCACTTTCTTTGTCAATGCCCAGCTCTACTCCCATACTTACTCCCAGAGTTGTTGCAATAAATTTGCTGAGTGAAAGTCTTCGTTTTGTTGGAGATGGCTGACCTAGGGTTTAAACCGTAGCCTAATGTCTAATAAGCCAACACACTAGCTATTAGACTAAGGCGATTACTATCCCGATTACAGAAAAATTAAAAAGAAAGATGGGCAAGATGAAATGATTCCGTCTGATATGGCGAAAGATTGTAGAACCTTAAGGCTAATTAGTTCTAGAATAGCATCGGATGATCCATCTATCGGTTTAAATGTGAACCATAGATTATTTCAAATCTGGCAATACTTATGTCATTCCCTTCTTTCACAAAATTCAGGATATTATCTCTACTAAACATAAAGAATCGGTTTACTCTTAAGCAACATTAGGATTTATTGAAAATTTATTTCCATAATAAACAAATGAGCGAAAATTGCACGAAAATGTCATAGAAAATTTAATTGCAAAGAAGGGCCAACAGCACCCGATGTACGGAAGTTTATTGATAAAGTTCGTCAAAACATTGTTGATGGGCTAAGATGTTACGTGCTCTTGCAGTGCGTACACCCGTAAATATCTAAGTTTGTCAATATCGAAGCTCAATTCGCCATCGTTCTCAAGACTTGAACATTTTACGCACCAGTTTGTGTTGAATTTTGCGAAATGATCTCGGTATTATGCCTTACAAAATTCAATTGGTTCTAGAATTAAAGCCGCATGACCATACGCTTTGTTTGCACTAGATGGGCCAACAAGAAATTGCACGATGAGGTCGACTTTGCCATAAAAAAAATCCTCTTTTCTGTTGAAACTCATTTTGTTTAGGGATGTTTAGGAGCTTGATATAATTTCTTACTGAACATTGTTTTTGAGACAACATAAGTCAATCGATAATATCTTACGTCCAGTTTTTTTCCTGGAGGATCACTTTTTGGATCTGAAGCAGTGAGATGTTCCTTTATTCTTCGTTTATTCTTTCTTTTCCTTTAATTTTTTTCTCTTTGTCAGCTGAAATATAGAATGTTTTCACTCTTATTTTTAAAGATTTTTTTCTGCGACTTTCTTCCATTTCCATTTATTTTAGTTACTTGCGACATGGAGTCACTTACTTAATTGGTTCTTACAGCTCTTTAGCCAGGTTTACAACCTATCTTATCGCACCACATATGTTTTATCTATGAGTGGCGGAAGCTACAGTTTAAAATTGACTTCGAACGATCGATTTTTGAATGAAACTTCTAATGGCAATTTTGTTATTCTCTCATAGTTTTTGCTAACTACAAGAGAAAGTGAAGTTGCCAAAAGAAATATTTTTTTTTATATTTCCCTTGAACCATGACCTCATGTATAGTAAGCCAAAACATGACCTAGTAGAATATGGTGGTTGTACTTGTCATTAGACATTATCAGCATAGCGATATATTAATACATAATTGGTGTTTACAATCCTTCAATAAGGATTACAACCTAGCTTCTCATACCACCCAAGAATAATAAACTGAAGACGTAGTTGGGCTATTTTAAAGGTTTCCAAGTCTTTTTCATATGTGAAAATGAACATTTCTTCTGAAAAGTGTATGCACTACACGAAACTAGTTGGCAGCCCTGCAATATAACTTACATTATCATTAGCCAATAGGAACACAATTTGCGTGACGTCATTGATTCAACATGCGCAGAAAGTTTTAATTTTGAGTTCGTGATGGCGTAATCTTTAGTTTATCATTCTTCATACCACTCATGTTGTGTGTTGTAATTTTTATACAAAGATAGCGGGACCAAAAGTTTAAAATCAGCTCTGAACAACAGATGTTTGATAAGCATTTCATGGCCGAATAAATATTTTTCCTATTTCGTTTTGCAGGAGATATCTGAATGGGTGACTTCATGTTTAACAAGCCAATAAACTCTCTACTAGAATACGGCAACTAGCGATTTCTCCAAAATATAAATATTTTTCAGGCACCACAAATACAAAACGACAGCACTGCTTCACTTGAAGTCCATTTAAATTAATTACAAAGGCTTTTATATATTTGTAAGGAATACAAGTTACCACTGGCCCTCTTACATATGTGCAGTTTTAATTCTTTAGCTTTTCCCATAACATTGTATGCATTATTCTTGTGTAAAAGTATCTTCTCCCAATCTATGAACTTTTAAAACCTTTCCAGAGATTATGAATACATATTGTTACGTTTTTACCTTTTAAAAACATTAAAAATATGAGTTCATAGATTACAAATAAAATAAAAATATATTTAATTTTAAATCAATTCTTTATTGTCCATACTATTTTTGTGCCACTGTTCGAACTTATGCGATGCATACAACAATAACTATCACATTATGTGCTTGTTCGTTATATTTCACTGCTTGCAACCTTTTTGTAAGCAACACTTGTTTGTTTTTCTTTTTTGCTTACAACCTTCTTGTAAGCACAACAGTAACAACTGTTTTCTTTACACGCAACTTGTCTAGACACAAGACTGACTGAATTATCACTCGCGATCTTGTGTCTTCACACACAACTGATTAAATTCTTACTGGATCCCAAGTGACGTCGTCACACACGACTAACTTAATTCGAAGTCAAACATTGCTCGCTTTGTCTTGCCTTTTATAATGCTGGATCAATTGTGTGATTAATGCTCTCGAAGGAGGATGGTGGCCTTCGGGAAAGATACAAAAATGTAAACAAGTTGTTAACATTATTGTTATTGATGTATCTTATATGCACTTTGTTTTTGCTTGTTTACTTCTTTTATTCCATATTTTTCTTTATTCATCGATCTTTGTAAACAAGCCATTATTTTTGTTGCTATATTTTTTTGCTTATTCGTTAATCACGTGAACAAGTCCATTGTTTTGTTTTTGGAGTTTCTTTTTATTATTTTAATAACACCATTTCCATTTTCGTAACAATATTTTTACATCCATCCATTACAAGAGTCCACTTTTACGAATTTAAACAAAAAAAATTTTCAATAATTTATTAGGTGGCCATTCTTAAAAATTTTTCCATATTTTGCGTGACGGTTTTAAAAAAAATTTTAAAAAACTTATTCAATATGAATGATTTTCATACAAAAAGAAGAAGAAGACTTTAATATTAAAGTACTAAGTCCCCACCTCCTTACACCATTTGATTTTGTCCTAAAGTTTATTTAAAAAATCAAATAAAAAAATCAAAATTATTATCTTCAGTATTTTTCTAAAAATAGAAAACTTTATTGTTGTTGTTATTATAAATTTTTTTTCGTTTTCATTTTCGTTTTCTTGAAAATATCATTAAATAAAGCATTTAAAAAGGACTTCTCCGGTCATACTGAATGTAAGAATGCATGTGTATGCATGCATGCGTGTGTGTGTGTATGTTATTGTGCAACTTGAACAACAATAGTGTAATTACAGGACACAATAGTTTGTATTCTTTAACTCAATACCCCCTCCTGAGTGTAAGAGTGTGTGTATGCTTATATGTCGCAAAGACTTATGGACTTATAATGGACAGACACAACACCACACAACACAACACCGCATGAAAACGAAACATATGGGTTCGAACAAATACACACACACCCACGCACACACTCAGGCATATGTACGTATAAATATTCCCGGTGTATTATTGAAAAGGAAGGAAGGAAGGCAGGAAACAAGAAAGAAAAACAAAAACCATCAGCAACAGAAGTAACAGAAGCAACAAGGTGGATAACAATTTGCCACCCGAAATGTTTTAAGCGGATTTTCTTGTCTTTCAACCACACACATTCAATACAAGAGAGATATTCTCTCTCCATGTCTCTCTTCCTCATCAACTCTCGCTTTTGTCATATGCATTGTGGGATTGTTTTTCTATTGTGTGTTGTGTGTGCATGCATATGTTTTACAATGGTTGCGTGTGTGTGTTTTTTTTCCTTATTTTTCCTGGCCTTCCTCCCTCTTCATCATTGTTATCTTTATTTGGAGTGATTGTCATTGTGTTCGATAATATTTTTTGTTGGTCTTTCATGTTGCATTAATATTTTCCAATCATTTTGAATTTTTTATTGTTGTCCCATATGACGTATTTTCTACCTATTTTACCTGCATTAATATATGAAAGACATCAATGCTGCACAGTGGGCTTTTAAGGCGAAAAAAATTCTATGGCACAAGCAGACTAATACAGATTAGCCCTTCATAGGGCGTACCAAGCAAGATGTAACTGCAGCCTTTAGTGCTATTGAACGGGAGTCTACTAAGATGGATCAGGCAGTAAATGAGGGCAAAACAAAGTATGTGTTATCGGCGTATTAATTCACCGATTATGGTCGATAACTATAGTTTTGATATAGTCAAGGAATTTATTTATCTTGGCTCCATCAAAAGTGATGTCAGTCTGGAGATCTAACGCAGGATCACCAAGCGAGATGTAACTGCAGCCTTTAGTGCTATTGAACGGGAGTCTACTAAGATGGATCTGGCAGTAAATGAGGGAAAAACAAAGTATGTATGTTATCGATAAGTCGAGATGTGTGGCGTATAGATTCTCCGATTACGGCCGATAACTATAGTTTTGATATAGTCAAGGAATTTATTTATTTTGGCTCCGCCGTCACCACCCAATGTCGAATGTCAAGATGTCAGTCTGGAGATCAAATGCAGGATCACTCTTGCCAACAGGTGCTACATACTATGGTCTCAATGGGCAATTGAGTAACATAAGCCTTTCTCGTACGACAAAGCTAATGCTCTACAAGGTGCTTATTCTATCCGTGCTTCTTTATGGTACAGAGGCATGGTCGCTATTAAGCACTGATGCAGCAGCCTTGAGAGTATTCGAGAGAAAAGTCCTACGTAGGATCTTCGATCCAGTGGGAATTGGCGATGATTCCCGAATCCGATCCAACAGTGAAAGAATTGAGCAGTTCAATGACATAGACGTTGTGCAGCCTATTAATATCCAGCGGCTGCGCTAGCTGGGCCATGTCGTTCATATAGAGCAGGATGCTCCGGCGAGACGAGTACTTAATGCGGGAATCTGCAGAAGTCGGTGAAGAGGACGACCTAGTATCCGTTGGGAGGACAAAATCAAAGACAAAATATATGCTATCGACAATTAGAGTCGTGCGGCGTATTGATTCTCAAATTACGGCCGATAACTATACTTTTGATACAGTCATGGAATTCATTTATCTTGGCTCCGCCGTTACAACCAAAAATGATGTCAGTCTGGAGATCGAGCGCAGGATTACTCTTGCCAACAGGTACTACTATGGTCTCAATTGCGTAGCAGAGACCTCTCTCGTGCAACAAAACTAATACTCTACAAGACGCTCATCATACCCGTGCTTCTTTATGGCGCAGAAGCATGGACCCTATTAAGAACGGATGCAACTGCCTTGGGAGTATTCGAGAGAAAAGTCCTACGTAAGATCTTAAGTCCAGTGTAAGTTGGCGATGAGTACTGCATCCGATTCTACAGTGAGCTGTATAAGCTCCACAACGACGTAAACGTTGTACAGCGTATTAATATCCAGCGGTTGCACTATCTCAGCCATGTCGTTCGAATGCAGGAGGATGCTCCAGCGAGACGAGTATTTCATATGGGGTTTATTAAAAGTTGATGTGACGACGTTGTCAACACTGAATGGGATAAATCAAGGGAGCCCTGTCATCGATTGTTGTGACCAACTGACGTAGGCGGCAAGAAGCAGAGGCGCTTGGATGGATGTGTTGCGGCAGGCCGAAATCTGTTAATCGGATTGTTAATAGCCAATTAAGTAAGTAAGTAAGTAATATAGCTGAATCACTTTTTAACTATGTTACTGATTGACTGCGTTTCACCCGTGGCATCACAACGGGCCGCCATGCGTGCTCAAGTGAGCTTTGTGATATCAGAGCTACCACTACGACCTAACCTAACCTACTGATTGAAGTAATCGCTCTCACTTCCCACTAAAATTTCAATGAAACTCTTTAAAATAACCAAGAAAAGCTCGCACAATGGGCAGTCTCATAGGAAAGGAAGTGAGCAACAAAAGTCGTTATGCATAAACCCAATTTTCTCTCTTGAGCTCTGGAGAGTATCAATTCCAAGACTGCAGAATCTGCCAATTCAATTCATTCACGTTCAAATTCCATAGACTGACGTGTAGTGCTTTTGTATACTACTACCCAATATCCTATTCGGTTACTGAACAGTCCTTTAAGGAAACGATCCGGACTTCAAAAAAAAAAAAACCGCAATAAACCGCATTTTGCAGAGTTGGACTAAAGATGACTGTCTTTTTGTGTGAAGAGGTTCTACTTCTTCTAAATAAGCCATTGCCTCTAGGGCGATAACATCAGAGGACAACGATGCGATGGATAGAAAGGCAATTATCCTTCTGCTTAGCCCCTGCGGTCCTGAAGTGTCTAACAATACTCTACGCGTTTTAGTGCTGTCAAAGACTGCCCAGTTTCATTGAGGCATTCAGAAGACCTATATACGGTAAGAGTGCGGAAGTAACGAGTTCTGTATCTGCTCTAGCTACCACATTAGCAACACTAGTACCAATTGTATGTCTGTGCCCTGGAATTCACATCAAATTAAACTCTGAATGATCCGAAATTTGTTGGAAAAGAAACCCTCAGCAATCATGGACGAGAAAAGACATCGAGTTAGCGTTCGTTAGCGACTTAATAGTAGACTAGTCGTCTGAGATAATTACAAGATTTTCAGGTAAAATCGCAATAGCCTGCAAACATTGCAGAGATTTCTGTATGGCCTTGAGCTCTACCTGAAATATACTGCTTTAGTTAGACAGCCTAGACAAAAGTCTAATGTCTGGCCTGTCTTTCATTTTCGGCGTATAACTGTAGACCTCAGTGGCTTTTCTGGAAACCACTTATTTACTAATCAGCTGAGTTCTCGCGCAAAGAGCTCAAAAAGTATTTACAAGTATTCGGATCGCCGATCACGTATAGTGATCGTTATCGCACCTTTAGTAGATATTTGCGGGTTAACTATCGCCTGGCGTTTTTAATGCATTTCCTAAATTCTGCACAAACGTTGGATTCACTGTTTTAAGGGCAAGGAAAGTGAACCTTATTTCCTCGGCTTCTCTACCTCTACCTTTCCCTCTTTCTTTCTCCATACAGTACAACCATTACGGATAAAGAGGGCTGGAAAAATGTTGTAATGGAGTCCATGTACAAATGTTGCAGATATCTAAATCAAGAAGCAGAACTATATGAAGCCCGTATTATATGGATACCGGAACACAATCAGAAATCAGGAGAATAACAATTGAGTTCTCCAAAGAATTCCCGAGTTTGAATATTCCTCTGTGAACCTATAAGCTTGTAATTGTTAATGCGGTTAACAATTCCGCCCATAGCAAGTGGAACTCTTGTTGGATATAAGAAAATTGGATCTACAAAGTCTCCAGATATCTGGAAATGATAACCGGTCCTCGTAGACCATACAATATCAATCTTTGTGAGAAGTTTACGACAGCTACTGATCTTGTTGCACTGTTTGCCTGCAAGGAGATCTTCAACAGTTTCCTTGTCATTTCCTTAAACTCGTATAATTTTAGGTTAATCATTCGTCAATTCCGCCGCATTGTAAATCCTTGTACATCCTCTATATAAGACCATGATTTCAAAACTCTCTAACGAAAGTTAAGAATTTTCACTTCTGGTTTTCCTTCTTCAAAATGCTTTATGGTATCCAATTTGTTATCTTAGACAATGGGGAAGTCGCCCATTACAGTATCGTAGGTTAGGTTAGAGGACGTGCACCTGTTGGTCAAGACAAGCACTGTACCCGGAGGCCGAAATTGACCCATTGTACATTGTCCTTAGGGGAGGAAGGGAAGGGGAGGGAGAATAGGAAACGGAGGAATTACATGTAAAGAAACAGACACAAAACAAAAGAGGTTGAGAGTGCGACTACACTTATGAAGCCCTAGCACCTAGCCCTAGCTGCTAATGAATCTGTGGAGAGCCTTGAAGTCGGCTCTCGACACAGAACTCAAGTTCTCAAAGAAGGCCCTGCCAAGGGTCCTCAACCTATCAAGGGCTGGGCAGTTGCAGAGGAGATGTTCGACAGTCTCCAACTCCTCCTCATTGCAACATACCCTACAATAGTCCGGCTGGGATCTGTTCCAGATCCCCGTCAGCGACCTAATCTCGTAGTGCCCCGTGATAAAACCGACAACCAACCTTAAGCTGGCCTTAACCAAGCCCAGCAGCCACTCTGTCCTCTAGCTTCCACAGCAGGCCATAGACGCCTCATCTCAGTTTCGTAACCGTAAGCAGGTTTATTTTTGGGTTTTAATTCCGAAATATAAATTCGAAATTAATCTGTTTAGAGTGCCGTGGTAGTTTAGCGGGCGTTGGTGCTTAACCATTATTATGAGGGCTTTAGGTTCGATTCCCATGAAAAATGGTCTCACGTCTTATAAGACAACACATTACCTACTGGACTATGGCGATTGCTTTGGTCTTTTTTTTTATTATTAAACCAGCACTCAGGGGATGACCCCTATTCATGCAGTGCATTGTGCAGGTTTAGGAAAGGTGGAAAGAGGTGACTATAAAATGACCAGTGCTATACCTTCATCATTAGACAGTCTACAGCAATCGTCTCCAAGAAGCCCGCAGTTTCTCACACCGCATATGTTGTGTGTGTTAATTTTATACAGAAGTGGCGGGACCTACAATTTAAAGTCGGCTCCGAACGATAGGCTTTTAAGAAACTTTTCATGACAATTCTTATTTACTCTCAAAGTTTTTGCCAGAAATCTGTTGAGAGGAAGTGCCCGACAGAAATATTTTTTCATATTTCGTTTTGTTGGAGATGAACCGTGTCTCACGTCTTATAAGACCTACTGGACCTACCTACTGGGCTATGGCGACTGCTTTGGTCTTTTTATTTTTTTTTTTATTAAACCAGCACTCAGGGGATGACTCATACTCATGCAGTGCATTGTGCAGGTTTTAGGAAAGGTGGAAAGTGGGAGGATGCGAATGGTAAGGAAACGAGTTGCTACTGGTCTTGGTTACTTATCTTATATAATTGTATTGTAAACACACTTTTTTGTCCTTTCAAACCACTGTGCTCAAGGGAAAAAATCACTCATAATGTGTCATGTGCTGTATTCTTACGGTGACTTACTTACGGTCGTTGATTGTATGAATTTTCCTTTTGTAAGGGGAAAATGGAAAATTATTTTAAGATATTCCGTGTGTGTGTATGTGTGTGTTTGTGGTTTTTTTTATAGTTGAATAAACAAAATTATTTAGTTGTGGTGATTATCTTTTAGTGATTATCGCATGTAGTTTTTACCGCTTAAGTATGTTTCTTATGGAAATCTCGCGGGATTTCATTCGAATTGATATTTTGAGGTTTCGCTACAAAACGTTTCATGTTTCGAAGCCATATTGCCAATTTAATCTCTCCTCTTATTAACTATTTATTACGTATTCTTGTTGGTCGTTCATACATTCATTTGGTCATTCATTCATTCATTCAATCATTCACTAATTCAAGGGGATCACGATATTTATCTGTGGATTCAATATTCCTTTTCTTTTTATTTGTGGCGGCTAGTTTTAAATATTTTTTGAGTCATAATATGCCCCTAAACAGGCCATTATTTTACTTCCCAAAAAAAAAAAAAAATTTCTACAAAATTGCCACGAAGAGTATCATTTTGAAAATCTAGAGCGAGAACAAATTGGCGGATGCAACTGGAACTTTATAATTAAACCGCTCAGTAAGGAAATCAAAATGATTTCTAAGCTTAAAGAAAGTACCTTAAATTACCCCCGTATTTAAGCCATGAACTAGGCCACACATATGCATACACTTACACACACACATTTATACGTAATGACCTTTAATGTAGGCCCTTAGGCTAAAGGCTGCCTTTATTGGGAGTTGAGTTTTTAATTACTTTTGCAGGCAATTAAAAAATAATGCCACTGTTGGAAAACCCTACTTATGGCCAACTGGTATTAACCCCAGTGATTGTTTTAATTACACAGTCACCATACAAATGCAACTGCTGACTTAGTGCATTATTTGTGGCTTAGTCCAGCAATCGCTCTCCTCACTGGCATGGAAGAATGCCTTACAGTAACAGGCACCTTTTAGCCTTACTGTTCCTTCCTTCCACAACTGGACTTTGTTTCAAATTTTTATGCAAATTTTTTTAATTACAAAACTGTGAAAATGTAAATTTTCTTTCCGTTTCCCTTGATTCACTTAAAATAGTCGCGCGTAATATTTTTCTTATGAAAATTAAATCGAAAATCGAAAGAACAAAAAAAAAAAGATTTTCAAATCCAAAAAATTCCCGACTTTGAATATCCCTCTGTGGACCTATAAGCTTATAATTGTTACAGACAGGAGTGGCGGGGCCTACAATTTAAAGTCGTCTTCGAACGATAGATTTTTAAGAAACTTTTCATGGCAATTCTTATTTACTCTCAAAGTTTTTGCCATAAATCTGTTGAGTGGAAGTGCCCGACAGAAATATTTTTTCATATTTCGTTTTGTTGGAGATGAACCGTGGTCTCACGTCTTATAAGACACACATTACCTACTGGACTATGGCGATTGCTTTTGCACTAGGCACTCAGGGGATGACCCCTACTCATGCAGTGCATTGTGCAGGTTTAGGAAAGGCGGAAAGAGGGAAGATGCGAACGGTAAGGAAATGAGGTGCTACTGGTCTTGGTTACTTATCTTATGTAATTGTATTGTAAACACACTTTTTTGTCCTTTCAAACCACTGTGCTCAAGGGAAAAAATCACTCATAATATGTCATGTGCTGTATTCTTACGGTGACTTACTTACGGTCGTTGATTGTATGAATTTTCCTTTTGTAAGGGGAAAATGGAAAATTATTTTAAGATATTCCGTGTGTGTGTGTGTTTGTGGTTTTTTTTATAGTTGAATAAACAAAATTATTTAGTTGTGCTGATTATCTTTTAGTGATTATCGCATGTAGTTTTTACCGCTTAAGTATGTTTCTTATGGAAATCTCGCGGGATTTCAATCGAATTGATATTTGAGGTTTCACTACAAAACGTTTCATGTTTCGAAGCCATATTGCCAATTTAATCTCTCCTCTTATTAACTATTTATTATGTATTCTTGTTGTTTGTTCATACATTCATTTGGTCATTCATTCATTCAATCATTGACTAATTCAAGGGGATCACGATATTTATCTGTGGGTTCAATATTCCTTTTCTTTTTATTTGTGGCGGCTAATTTTTAAATATTTTTTGAGTCATAATATGCCCCTAAAGAGTCCATTATTTTACTTCCAAAAAAAAAAATTGCTACAAAATTGCCACGAAGAGTATCATTTTGAAAATCTAGAGCGAGAACAAATTGGCGGATGCAACTGGAACTTTATAATTAAGCCGCTCAGTAAGGAAATCAAAATGATTTTTAAGCTTAAAGAAAGTACCTTAAATTACCCCCGTATTTAAGCCATGAACTAGGCCACACAATGCATACACTTACATACGCACACACATTTATACGTAATGACCTTTAATGTAGGCCCTTAGGCTTAAGGCTGCCTTTATTGGGAGTTGATTTTTTAATTACTTTTGCAGGCAATTAAAAAATAATGCCACTGTTGAAAAACCCTACTTATGGCCAACTGGTATTAACCCTAGTGATTGTTTTAATTACACATTCACCATACAAATGCAACTGCTGACTTTGTGCCTCAGTCCAGCAGTCACTCTCCTCACTGGCATGAATGAAAGCCTTAGAGTAACAGGCACCTTTTAGCCTTACTGTTCCTAGCTCATCCTTCCTTCCACAACTGGACTTTGTTTTAAAATTTTTATGCAAATTTTTTTAATTACAAAACTGTGAAAATGTAAATTTTCTTTCCGTTTCCCTTGATTCACTTAAAATAGTCGCGCGTAATATTTTTCTTATGAAAATTAAATCGAAAATCGAAAGAACAAAAAAAAAAGAATTTCAAATCCAAAAAAACTTTTTCCGAAGAATGCTGTTGCATTAGATTTACGTGGTTTTAATTGTTGTAAAAATGTCTGGCATGTGCAACAGTGCGTGCCTCTTCATTACTGGCATAGATGACGTTTAAAACGTCAAACTCATAGTAAGGGTAAGAGAGCGCGTAAAACATGTGTTTAGGCAGGCAGGCAGGCAGGCTTACAATGTCGTCGTCTACTCGTATTACAAGTTGTTGTTGTTGACGATGACGACGATGACATGAAGTTATGCGGGGTTTTGTTTTAAATTTTTCTGCGATTATTTCTTATTAATTACACGCAATTGTTTTGTAAAAACGTCAATTGTAGTGCAATAATTGAAATAGAATGACATTTAAAGGAAATAAAAATGGTTTGTGAAATGGAACGCAATACAAACTGTTAAACAAAGTGAGAGTCTTTTAAAAATGTTACGAAGTTTCTTGTCAAAATGAAGCACTTACTGGACAAACTTTGCTTATAAGCCAATGGGATTTGTCGATTCTTCTCCAATATTGTTTTGACATCTCACATGTTGCTTTTTGAGGGCAGCAAATCCCTTAGATTTAAGGACAGGGAAAGCCACATGAATAAAGAAGAAAAGATTTCTTTTTCCGCCTACATACATAATTGGCAACTACTACCCTTCAGTCAGGATTACGACCTAGCTTCTCACACCACTTATGTTGTGTGCGTTAATTTTATACATGAGTGGCGGGACCTACAGTTTTTAAAGTCGACTCCGAACGACAGATTTTTGTGAAGCTTTTCATGGCAATTTTTACTCTCAGAGTCTTTGCCAGAAATCTGCTGAGAGGAAGTCGCCGAAGAAATATTTTTTCGTTTTGATGTCTGACCTGGGAGTTTAGTCGTAGTTTAGTGTCGTAGTAGGTAGTGTGTTAGCTTATTAGACTGAGATTGGGTTTAAACCCCAGGTCAGACATTAAAACGAAAATATGAAAAAATATTTCTTCGGCGACTTCCTCTCAGCAGATTTCTGGCAAAAACTCTGAGAGAAAATAAAATTGCCATGAAAAGCGTTTTAGAAACAGAGTCAACTAAACAAGTGCGTCATTCGGTCGGCTGCAATCGATATGAAGGAGCTCACAGAGCTCTAAACGAACCAAGCTTAAAGCATTCAAAACTCTATAAAGTGCGGTATTCCGATTGCCTCAGTTATTTTGAATATTATCCACATAATTTGCAGGGAAGCTTGATCTCGTTATTAGCACATGTATGGACAGGAAAAAGACCGACTCACTTCCGCCCTTAATTTGCATGACAATTCATTGCAAACCAGAGATGCTGAAGGGCTACTGTCCATTTGGTAGGCATGCCGAAAGACTTGTAATTCTATCAAATGACTTCAGCAGAACCTGCAGGTCTAAGGAGGAGTAAGAAACTCTCTTCTACCTCATATCTCAGTGCTCTGCTCTTGTCGCAAAGTGGCAAACGTTTTTAACCTCTCCCACTTTGTAATATCTTTGAACAGGCTCTCTCTGTAGTACCATGATTATTGCAATAGCAAGATTTATTTTGAAGTAGAGTTGGTTTACTCTAAGCTATGTTTGATCTTCGAATAGAATTGATTGTGCTTTCATAATGGGTAAAGTCGCCGTAGTCTCATAAGTAGTGTGTTGGCTTATTACATGTAAAGCCAGGGTTCATGCCCCAGACCAGACATCAAACAAAATACATAAAATATTCCTTCGGCAACATACTCTCAGCAGATTTCTGGCAATAACTCTGAGTGTGAAATAAAATTGCCATGAAAAGTTTCTCAAAAATCTGTCGTTTGGAGTCGACTTTAAACTGTACGTCCCGCCACTCATGTTTAAAATTAACACACAAAAAATTAGTAGTATGAGAAGCCAGGTTGTAATCCAGACAGAGGGATTGTAGTGCCCAATTATGTATACTTGCATGAAACAAATTTATATACAGAGCCACTGGTTTAAGCATTAACTTTTTTCGAATATGGACATTGGCATTGTATCCCCCAAAAAATAATTTGACAGAAATTAAAGCCGATGTTAGCCTAACTACTTTCGGCTTAGGTATGCCATTCTAATTGAATGCAATACCCGAAATTGTGAGGCTGCCACTAATCATTTAACCCGGGAAATTAGAAAGGATTAGCCCAAGTTACCGGCTGTATTGAAATTTAAGGACAATTAAGAAGAATGTATTTTATAGTGGACATTAGAATCAAGAAACTTTTGGCCAACAAATGCATTGAAATTTGAAGGCGGCCTGAATAATTGAAAAAAATTTATTTCGAAATGTAGAATTAAGAGCAAACATTATATCAATGTTTTATGGTAGTGAATATTATTTATTTATTTATTTAAGAATTACAATACAATTACAAATTATATTATAATCATATACGAGCTGAGTAACTTCGATCATATGCCCGGTGTAGTGTCACAGACCAAAACCTCTGGTGGGAATCGAACCCACGACCCTCACGCTAATAGTCTAGCACACTACCCACTAGACTACCAGGGCGCTCTGGTAATAAATAAGTGTGTACGTTTGAAAATAAAATTAAATTGCCATTAAAAACTAGAATAGTTTTTCTATTAAATAGCGTCCAGTGCTTCAAAACTTGACTATAAAAAGCAAACAGTAAGACCCCGCTTAACGCTGTTTCAGTATTACGCGGTAGATTCGGATTCGCCTGAATCGCTCACTGTATTAATACTTATTGTATACGTATGCAAATGAAACGGCCATGCACCAAACAAAAGCGATGCCCTATATAGCGACGATGTATACTATGTATCTTTTTCAACGCTCTTTTGTTAATCTGTCCAGAATAAAGATTCCAATTGTGATTTCCGTCGTCGTGCTAAGTTGTCTCTTTTAACGTTGTTTCGTTTAGCGCTGCAACTTAGTGGAACGTAACACCCGCGTTCAGTGGGGTTTTACTGTATTTCTAATGGCTCGCCAAAAATTATACAATAAGGCCTCAATAAGTTCCAGTGCTAAACGAAACAGCGTTAAACGAGACAACGTAAGATGTACATATGTAGACACCTAGTTGAGTTGATGACAACTAATAAATCAACTGTCACGCAGGAAAGATGCGTTAGTACTGTGATTGGGATTTTGGAAAACACATTTGGAGACTTTTTTCTGATCAGACTAACAAAAAAAACTTTGGAAAAGATACATAGTATACACCGCATTTGTAACCACGAAATACTGAAATAGCGTTAAGCGGGGGTGTTACTGTATATGTATGTTGCCGTTTAATGGTTTCTCAATTGTGCTCAATTATAGAGAAGGATTACTGGTCTAAGACCATTATATTCTTAAATGAATTCTTTCGTTTTTAAAGATTTTATTTTAAATAGTTTTTTTAACTTAAATGTTTGCCAGCCATTATAGTTACCTGTTGTAATAACAATTTAGTTTGTCGCCGTCAAGTTGAATAATTAATTCGGATTTCCTAGGCATTTTTCTTAATTATTATTTCTATCGTTACAAGCTCATTAAATTGGTTAACAAATCCTCTTATTAAGACTCATAAAATTAATTGTATTTCGCCTACAAACTAACTAACGGCACATACTTAGGTACGTACATAAAACACTTTTCAACACTCAAATTGCAACAAAACTTCATCAAATTTACATAGAAAAACTATTTTAGCAATCAAATCGGGAGAGAGAGAGAAAGAGAGAGAGAGAGGGAGAGAGAGAGCATGGAGAGCCTTACAAATTAAACGCAATATTTTGTTACGCACTTTTAACACAACTTTTAAACAGGAAAACCAGAATTAAAAGCTGCTACACGCATACTATCGGGTCCGCCATCTAACGTTTTTTTTTCAACTAGTGCTTATATAGTGAATGGCAACACTTAGCTTATGTCTGATTTGACAGATAATTTGATTTATCCTTCCGCTGAACGAATATGGTTCCATCCAATGCGTTTTCGTTTCGCTAAGTTGGCCTGCGCTTGACCTACAGAAGATGCCGATTTTGGCAAAAAAAAAATCGTCTTTTCAGATGAAGTTCATTTTGATCTTGGCGGGTATGTGTAAATTAGCAAAATTGTCGCAATTGGGGCACAGAAAACCCGCACGCATACATTGAAAAGCCAACACACCCAAAACGAGTCACTGTTTGGTGCGGATTTTGGTCCAGAGGCATAATTGGAACATTTTTCTTCGAAAATGAGCAAGGAGTGGCCATTACAGTCGATGGCGATCGTTATCGGGCCATTTTGAACTAATTTTTGTTCACAAAAATTGAAGAGGTTTGAACAGGACGGCGCTTCGTGCCACACAGCCGAAGCTACACTCGGTGTTTTGCATCCTGTTTTTGAAGATCTCAGTATCAGCCGCAGAGCTGATGTAATTTGGCCACCACGGAGCTGCGATTTGACATTTTTGGTTACAAAAATTGAAGAGGTTTGAACAGGACGGCGCTACATGCCACATAGCCGCAGTTATACTCGATGTTTTGCGCCCTGTTTTTGAAGATCTCAGTATCGGCCTCAGAGCTGATGTCATTTGGCCACCACGGAGCTGCCATTTAACACCATTGGACTGTTATTTAAGGGGTGCCGTCAAAGATAAGTGTTACGCCGACAAGCCAGACAAGACAATTGACGCTTTAAAGGACCATATTCGTGAAGCCATTGGTGAAATACAGGTGCACACAATCGATAATGTGTTTAAAAATTGGATCGATCGTGTAGGCTACTGCATGGCCAGCTCAGGCAGCCATTTGAATGAAATTCTTTTCCATTATTAATCGGAAGGATTGTACTTTCAAATAAGAAAAATGAAATTTGAGAAAGTACAAAAAAAAAGTTATTTGGCGGACCCTATACATACGATAGAGTGCCATCAAGTATAACCACACATACTCGTATGCTACTCATACATGCCATGTAAACATACTCATGCCTTACCATAACAGTACGAGTAATCGCTACAATATTTCATAAATATTTCATTGGGGGAAGGAGGACCGAGTGGTTAATTTTCTGCGTCATTTAATTAAGCCGTTTCAACGCCTTGTTAAGAGGGATATAAAACAACACAAAACAAAATCCAACCAAGCCTGCACAAGGTATTAACATTTCAAATTGTAGGGTGATGTTGCGTTATAACACAGGCAATGTTTTATCCCTGCACGAGTATGTGTGTGTGAGTGTGTGTGCGAGTGTTGGAAAAGTATTTAATTTTTGTTTGTTGTAAACAAAAACTCAATTCTTTAACTCTGCTGTCTGTCAAAATATGTCTTCACTTGTCTTCTCTTGTCTAATGATGACAAATAACTGTCAAATTAAGATAATGAAACAACAAACATTGGAGAGAGAGAGAGAAAGCGAGAGAGAGAGCGAAAGTCAATAAAAAGGAAAAACGGAAGCTGAGTTTATTTTCTAACTGGTGTTTAACAGGATTTAGTCGCTAGTATGTGTGATTGGGGTAATAGGCGGTTGTATAACATATAAGGGGGGCCTTCCTAATACGGAATTAATTTGTCTTAAGCTAAGGAATTAAGGAAAAAAATTTCTTTTTAATAAAAAGCTTTTAAAGACAAGCGTTAAAAATAGTTACAATTTGTTTGGTAAGAGTTTGAGGGTTTAGGTGCCGCATTAATTAACAAAAAAGAAAGTTTGACCGATGAATTATGAATGAAAAGCTCGAGGAATCATAATTTATTGTGAGGGTCTTACAACGTTAAAACTGGCCTTTATAGTTCATAATTGTTCTGCAAAAAGAAAACACTTGTGAGCAGAATTAATTGCTGTCAGACCTTAAATAGTTTCCACAAGCCATCAACATTTTTTTTTAATTTAAACTTGATTAACTACACAAAATACACCCAAGTAACTACATAGTCCACATTGTTCAGTTAGTTGAGTAGAATTTAAAAAGCCCTTTTTATATTTCTCGAACCCTCCAAACTTGTTTTATTTGACAAAAACTGTTTTTTTTTGGACTTCACGCACAAATTTCTGGATTACTCAAACATTTCTAACCCGATTTCCAATATTTAAATTCTCTTGGAAAGGGGAGAGATGGACCTTTCACACGGTATACATATATCTATTGTTTGACTTAATTTGGTATGAGATTTGATGGACCAAACTTGGAAAATTCAAATTTTTTTCATTTTTTTTTTTTTTATTTCGGACAAAAATTGCCGTAGTTATTATAAAAATAGTATAACAGACGCGTTATATTTTATATACAGTAGCGAGCACAAAAAATGCAACACTGTGCCATATGATCTTTAATAAGATCTGTTTCAAAATAACGGTAACTAATTTATTGATTTTCTTTTGCTGTTAATTCTTTCAGTTATAAGTTTTCAAAGTAACCACAGTTTATTCCAAATTCTGCTTTAAAAAGTTAAATATTTTTGAATTAGTGAAAAAAGTGCAAATTTTTAGCGAGCAAAAAAATGCAACATAATAAAAAAAATAGTTAAATTAAGTTATTTATTTAATTATAATTGAAAATTTCTTAAATAAGTTATACAACATGTGTTTTGTAATAGAAGCAGCTCTCAGCTGACAGCAAAACTGCAATCATTAAAGCCTTAGAAGAAGGAAAATCCATGCGTGAAGTTGGACATCTCTTTGGTGTAAATCAATCAACCGTATGTCGAATTAAATCTCGATTTTCCTTGAGAAATAGTGTGGAAAGGAAATCAGGTAGTGGTAATCCTCGAAAAACTACCTCTCGCCAAGACCGCCAGATGATTGCACTGGTTAAAAAAGATCTACGAAAGACCGCAGTGGACGTTGCTAATTTCGCAACTGAGCAAATGGGAGTCTCTATCGGCGTTCACACTGTTCGCCGTAGCTTGAAAGAGGCTAATTTGCATGCGAGACGACCCGCAAAGAAACCTCTCAACAGTGCAATCAAAAAAAAAAGAAGCTCCTGGAATTTGCAAAACGTTACAAGGATTGGTCAAATGAAAAATAGGCTAAAGTCTTGTGGAGCGATGAAAGCAAATTTAATTTGTTTGGCTCCGATGGGATAAATTTTGTTCGAAGACCGCCTGGACAGAGATATTCTCCAAGATATCAACTTCCAACCGTAAAACATGGCGGTGGATCAATAATGGTGTGGGGTAAGGAACGATATGTTTAAAAAAAATTTTTGATTTTACGTCACGTATTTACAGATGCGTTTTCCCGTGATGGGGTAGGTCCCTTAACTCAAATCGAAGGAAAAATGGACGCCAAGAAGTACTGTGAAATCCTTGGAGAACACATGCTTCCTCATCTGCGGGAAAAAATGCCTCCTGGTAGCATATTCCAACAGGATAACGATCCAAAGCACTCAAGTCGCTTAGCTCGAAACTTTTTAAGCGACAATGATGTCAATGTTTTGGATTGGCCATCACAGTCTCCCGATCTAAACCCCATAGAAAATCTATGGGAGCTATTAGATCGGGAAGTTAAGAGGAAACATCCGTCAAATAAGAGGCAATTAGAAGAAATTTTGAAAAGTGAATGGGAGAAAATATCCATTAACACATTAATAGCTTCTATGCCTTCTAGGTTGCAAGAAGTCATAAAAAATAAGGGCTACGCCACTAAATATTAATTTTAAGATTTTTTTTGTAAGAATTACTATTTAATTTAAATAAACACATTAAAATTTATGCTGTTGCATTTTAATTGCTCCCATGAAATTCGCACTCTTTTTAATACATGAAAAAATATTCTATCATTAATTAAAAATATTTACATAATGTTATTGATAATAGTAGGTATCTATAACTGTAGGGATTAATAACCCAAAGAAATATTTTGAACTGGTCACCATTTTTTTAAAATTATCGCACTTAAAGATTATTTTACCCAACGTTGCATTTTTTGTGCTCGCTACTGTATATGTAAGTCATTTCATCAAATGAAATTTTAGCTCAAAAATTTTCAAAATTTTTGATGGATCTTCATTGGTTATCACAAAATGTGTCAATTTCACGTTTGCAAGTCTTCCAGAAGTCGGCTAATATTTGTGTTTTTTGCAAATATTATTATTTCTCTTTGCTCAAACATTGACCAAACTTGAAATTGACACATTTTCCAAAAAAACAATCAAGGTCCATCAAAACTTTTGAAAATTTTTGAACCGAAAGTTGATTTGATAAGATCACATATATAAAAAAATATAACTCGACTGTTGGACTCTTTAAATAATAACTGCGGTAATTTTTGTTCGATTTGATCAAACAAAGTGTCAATCTCTTCACAAGATAATGCACTTTCAGAGATTTACCGCTTGTTTTATATTTCTTAAGTAAAGTTTGCTACTATGAATGAACAAACTTGAAAAAATATGAAAAAAATTTGAATTTTCCAAGTTTACCTCATCAAATCTCATAGCATTTTAAGCCAAATTATAAATATATGTACAGCGTTTTAAAGCCCTATCTCTCACCTTTTCAAGAGGATTTAAAAATTGGATATCGGGTCAGAAATGTTTGAGTAATCCATAAATTTGTGCGGAAAGTGAAAAAAAAAACAGTTTTTGTCAAATAAAACAAGTTTGGAGGGTTCATACATAAATAATTGGCCATTACAACCCTTCAGTCAGGATTACGACCTAGCTTCTCACACCACTTATGTTGTGTGCGTTAATTTTATACATGAGTGACGGGACCTACAGTTTAAAGTCGACTCCGAACGCCAGATTTTTGAGGAGCTTTTCATGGCAATTTTTACTCTCAGAGTCTTTGCCAGAAATCTGCTGAGATTTGGAGGGTTCAAGAACTATAAAAAAAAAATTTTTGAGATCTACTCAACAAATCTCACGACCTACACTAGGTTATTAGCCGGGTGTTTTAATTTTTTTGTCGCATAGTGTTATTAAATGAAAAATAAACTAAATTTTTAAATTTTTTTAAATTTTATTTTTAAAATTTGCACACTTATTTACTATCATAAAACATTGATACAATGTTTGCTCTTAATTCTACATGTCAAACCTAATTTTTTTCTATATGAACCACGCCTTTAAAATCAATTACTTTTACCGCCCAAATATTTTTTGATTCTAATATCCACTATAAAACACGTTAATTCCTCTTGATTTATAGAATCCTTAAGGGAAACTTCTATTTTAGCTGGCACCTCGGGTTGATGGGCACCAACATCGAACTCTAAATGATAAGTGACATCCTCACCCTTATCCAAAGGACAATAGGCGCCAAACATTAGATTTTTACAAACATTTTTACGTTCCGCATCCAATTCGAATGGCATGCCAATGCCTAAAGTAGTTAAACGTACATCGGCTTTAATTTCTGTCAAATTATTTCGTGGCGATATAAATTGTACGGCCATGTTTGACGCTTTGCCACGGCAGACATCACATGGCAATTCAGTGCATGCGTCCAATTGTACCCATAGAGGTAAAGGTTGATTATCAGAGCCTATTCAATAAAAGTATTGAAGAAAAAAATTAATTCAAATTCCCAGAGAGTTAATAGTGGTGAGTCACACGCAATTACTTACATTTACGCACAGGGGTTTGATCGGCGGCTCTAATCAATTGAATTTGCAGCATAGCTACAGCCACTGCAATTAGTCCCACGATTTTAAAATTCTTCAACATTTTCGGTGATCTTTTCTTTTTTTTTTGACTTTGTGGTTGAATTCTATTGATTTTCAAATGCGTATTGAATAAGTTGTTTTCAATTGTGCCCCTATTTATACTGATCCAGTTTGTTTATATTTTTTTTCTTGGGTTCTTTAGCACTTATTTCTATAGAACGTGTATTTTGGGGGGATTATTCTTATCATTACCATAATTTTGCTAATCTTTAATGGTCTCTGAATATTATTTTGCCTAACTTTCGAATTCTATTTATATTCGCTAACGCTTCTAATCAATTTCTTTTACTGTATAAGGCCAAACTACGATTATTTCTAACATTGTAGGCGTTGTTTTGCTAAGGAGATATACAATCTAATGACTAGACAAAGAACCCTGGGTACCTTAGCACTCGGTTTGTATTAAAGCGTTCTTAAGCACTTGCAATCTAGTAATTACGTGGGAACATAATAAATTATTTTTTGACCGAGTGTTTCGTATTGTTTTTTAATTGAAATTTTGTTTATCATTGGCATGGTATTATGGTGCTTCCGTATTAAATATTAGGGCGGTTCATAGTTTGATTTTCTGTTCTGGCTAAATGCATATCTACTGAGATAACGAATTCTGTAACTATTATCTGTGAAAATTTGCTCTTTCTTCCCATAAAGTACTTCTGTACTGCTTGGTAACAGTAAAACTATGTTCACGTAGGCAATTTAATTGAGTCAATATTCAGTTATTTGAGTTAAAAATTGTAACCTTTCAGATATAATAAATATACACAATATTCAGTTTACTCAATATTCATTTGACAGCTGCTAAACAAACAGGAAGTGTTCGGTTACTTACAATATACTCACTAAAAAGACTTATCACAGTGCTGCATTTAAAGTTTTACTAAATATTATAACAATTAACATTTAATTGAGCAATAATTGATTGAGATTTTTTATTAAATATTGAGATCAATATTGCATGCGTGAACATAGTACAACGGAAGATAAAAAAACTACAAATCTAATAATATAAGTATTATATTTAAGCTTAAGTTATGTTAAATTGTAAGTCCCCACAGTCTAGTGGGTTGAGGCCACGGTTCAAATCCCGGTTCAGACATCTTCAACAAAACAAAATCTGCCCTAATATTTCTTTGGCGACTTCGTCTCGGCCGTCTTCTGGCAAAAATTGCCATCAAAAGCTTCTTAAAAATGTGTCGTCGGAGTCGAATTTAAAACTGTAGGTCCCGCTACTCATGTATAAAATAACATAACTGGTGTGAGAAACCAGGTCGTAATTCTAACTGAAGGTATGTAATGACCAATTATGCATATATCTAGGTAGTGTCTTGGCTTATTAGACGAGAGCTCGAGGTTCAAAACCTAGCTTAGACATCTGGAGCAAAACTTTTTCTCAACAGTCTTCTGGAAAAAACTCTGAGAGAACAAAAAAGTTGCCATGAAAAGTAATTTTAAAAATAGGTCCCGCTATTCATGTAGAGAATTAACCTACACAACATAAGTGGTGTGGGAAACTAGGTCGCGATCGTGACTAAAGTGTTGTAATGACTAATTATGTACGTAATCTATGTGAAAATAATCGAGTACTTCTCGCAAAGTAATTCAGTACTGCTTAATACCACTTAATAACAGTGAAGGAAGAAAAAAGGCCTCCAAATCTAAACCCACAATTAATAGGGATGTCACAAGTACCCACTACTTAAGGTTAGGTTATGTTAAATTAGTAATAGTCTTAAAGAGTTTAGCTCATTTGAGTTCCGTTGTGATTTCGCCTCATGTCTTCAGCTACTGGCAAACTTTTCTTAACCGTTTCGATGGTTTTTAAATCGGATTCAAATCATCTTTGGCTAGACACATTCTGTCAATAAATTTCGGGTGTCCGAAATTCTTTTGTCCCAGATTCCCAAGTTCCAAGATAATGACTAAGAAGATTTTCTATGGTATCCTCTTCTTCTTTCTACTTATTACAACTGCCACAAAACACTAATTAGGCAATTTTCAATATTTGGACGTACAGTAAGACTCCGCTTAACGCGGGAGTTACGTTCCAATACTTTCAAGCGCTAAACGAAACAGCATTTAACGAGGCAACCGGAAAGATACGTTCGTACTGTGATTGCAACTTCGAAAAATACAGTTTAAGCCTTTATTCTGGGTACAGAGTAACAAAAGAACGTTGAGAAAGATACATAGTATACACGTTTGCTATATAGTGCTGAAACGATGACGATTATAAGCTTCTTAAGATGGGTTCTGGGTGAGTTTAACACAAATCCTGGGCTTTAAATATCCAGATCCATTCGCGATAACGATTTGTCATTGATTACGAGTAACTTGTTGTTAATACTTATGGCTAAGGGTTTTTAATATATTTACCGGCAATATATTAACTTACCACACAGTAGCAATAGACTTGAGTTCTTCCAAAAAAAAAAAATAATTTTACTTTGTAGTCCCTTAGCCGTGCAAAAGATGTTTAATAGTTTTCCCTTGTTTCTGCTTAAGAAAGCTTTTTTAAATGCTTTTTCACCACCTACTTACTCTGTTTACTTTTTTTTACTTTATAATAAGGCATATTCTAGAATGATAGAGTTGCCATCTACCTCTGTAAAAATCACAACATGGTTGGTGTGAGAAAATAGGTTGTGATCCTAACTAAAGCGTTATAATAACCAATAAAGTAAGAAAGTATGAGCACGAAACCATACACACAATGCTTAAAATTTAGAAATTGGGGTTTTCAACTCGGTCTCACCCTCTCTTTCTCTCTCTCTCTTCCTCTCTCTCTTTCTCTCTCTCTTTCTCCCTCTTTTTATTGTAATTTTTCTACTACAACTGCCTTCAAACATTATCCCACTTTCAAAACAATGGTTAGCAGGAATGGTGGATAGATATCTATCACTTGTTTTTTTCCCAAGAACACCCGCACTACTCTGTATTTTTATTTTCTATTTTCAAAGATTTTAAAATTAAAAAAAAAAGACAAAAACAATTTCAAAAAAAATCTTCATAAAAATGTTAATTTTTAATTTAAAAATAAAAAACCCCACTCGTCATAATTTTCTTTCTAATAATAATCAATCATGCAATGAAAATACGTTTAAAAAATATTTAAAGCCTACAATTAGGCTGATTTAAAAACATTAGAAAACTTTAAAGGCAACCCAAGCAACCACTTTGTTTCACTACACACTAAACACTTGTACGACATGATGATGCCAATAAATTATGGAAATGAACGTTTAAAGCAACAAAAAAATCAGGAAAGAAAGAAGGAAACATTATCGGCAATTTATATGCGAAAATTATAAAAACAACACGAGAGAAGAGGAAACACTTGACTTTTTACTAGCAACCACCCGCAATCAATGGCAACTGTTTTGCAAGGGTTTAAATGATTTTCCTTTCCTCGGCTTTTTCTTTCCTTGGGATTTGGGTGTCAATATTTAAGAGTTTAAAATTATTTTTTTTTTTATTGAATTTTTTCTATTTTTTTTCCGTTTCGTTATTATTTTGCCATATTTTAACAATTTTTATGGAAGTAAAGTGAAGTGCAGTGCATAATTCAACTGTTTTATATGCAAATTAGCCAAAAATTATTTTTTAAAACAATTTTATTACCCGCAAGCAAAATCTTTTACATACAAAAATTCGATTTATTTCTTCTCTCTCTCTCTCTCTCTCTCTATCTATCTCTTTCCCTCTATCGGCAACAGATTTCTTGATGATATTTTTTGCAAGATTTTTCTTAATGACAAAATAATTTTGCCGTTCAACGTAATTTTTTACAGGGGATGCCTGTATGTGTGTATTATTTTAAAAGAGAAGGGAGGGGGAATTAAATTTAAACTTATTTCCATATTTTAATTGTAAAAGATTGAGTATTTTTTTTAGGATAAAAATGACAGTAATGGCCGAATAAGGAAGTCGCCGTAGTAGGTAGTGTGTTGGCTTATTAGACGAAAGGCCCGGGTTTGAATTCCAGGTCAGACATCAAAACGAAAAATATTTCTTCGACGACTTCCTCTCAGCAGATTTCTGGCAAAGACTCTGAGAGTAAAAAATTGCCATAAAAAGCTTCTCAAAAATCTGTCGTTCAGAGTCGACTTTAAACTGTAAGTCCCGCCACTCATGTATTAAAATTAACGCACCCAACATAAGTGGTGTGAGAAGCTAGGTCGTAATCCTGACTGAAGAGTTGTAAAGGCCAATTATGTATGTAATGGCCGAATATGAATTGCAAGCAGCTACGTCCAAAGATCCAAATATTCTTTCTATAATTTTAGAATCCATGTTGAAATTCGGTTCTAGGAAAACATAGGGAAAATTTTTAAGAGAATAATTCGTTTAAGATCTCAAGATTATTTGGAAATGTAACCTTGAATGGAGCCTCATTCATGCTTCTGAATGCTGGCTGTCTCCACGTTATGAATAGAGGAAAGTTGGTTAATCTTGATCCGACAAAAAATTGCGCTTTCTCCTAATCTTATTCAACCCAATCGAATATTTGATTGATTGATCCTTAAAACCTAAATAAGATTTCAGATAAGATGGTTTTTCATATTCAAGAACAAAATGATATTTTCCATGGGCCCTATATAACCAAAACAAGGCCTTGTAATATGAAAACTTTTACAGAAAAGTCGATCCTTAATTAGATTAGTTTATGTTAGCGGGGAGATCGCCTTTCACAGGCAGGTTACTTAGTGGCCCATTGTGTCACTCAGGGCCGTTAACTAAAGGGAGAATTTTAACGGGCAGATAAATTGTTTTTCATTATTATGAGTACCCAATAAAATAGAAGTGAACGTTAAGCTAAAGAGAATATCATCCTATCTTTAACATTTAAAGGTCACTTTATGTTTGAACTTGCCATATCATATACTATTTTCAATATGGCAACTTCAAATTTAAACAAAATGAGCATATACAACAAAAAAAAGCGAAGTCCGCTGTTGCCACTGCGTTAAAAAAAACTTGTTGAATTAAACAGTTTTATCGACTTTACTCCGGCACTACCATATTTTAATTTTATTTTATCTGAAAGTTATAATAACGAAAATCGGTTGAAGATAACTTTACAGATCCTAAGGTACCTTTAGGTAAACCCAAGTTTAACGGCAATTTGTAATAATGGCCCTTAATGTTAGATAAACCCCTTGCCATGATCCGTCCATGATAAGCTTGAACCATCCCAAACTCCAAATGAACCTGGCCTTAGTTCTCTTACTGGCATGTTTGCCACCATGCCCAGATTTTCAAACGTTCTGTCAGCCTAAAACCGATGACATTTGTTCTATAGTGCAAAGCACAAGCATACAAGTTGCACTGATTCCATTTCCTCCATATCATGGCAGCTTCTGTAGCACTTCTGGTGGGGCAGACTAAGCTTGTTAGCGGAACTAACCGCCGCTCTCTTGTCGATCTTAAGTAGTTTCCTGGTTCTCCCACTGTCCTATATTGGACATAGAAGGTTTAAAATTCGGCAACCAGGTATGTCGAACCAACCATGATTTGTTGAATTCCTTGCCATTTTTTCCAATTTGAATAAGTATTCCTGTAGAAAGGCATACGTTCCCTCTTTCATCTTCTCTTCTGACACTTCCGATCTCTTCCGGGCCAGTTTGTTCGTCTCTTCCTTATCCTCTATGCTACAGTAACTTGAAGCCCAGTATGGGAGGATGTTGTATTGACGAATACGGTATAGAGAGTCCATGCAACTGCTGAGTCATTTCAGCCCTTCAGTCAGGATTACGACCTAGCTTCTAACACCACTTATGTTGTGTGCGTTAATTTTATACGTCAGTGGCGAGACCGACAGTTTAAAGAAGACTCCGGACGACAGATTTTTGAGAAGCTTTTCATGGCAATTTTATTTACTCTCAGAGTTATTGCCAGAAATCTATTGAGAGGAAGTTGCCGAAGGAATATTTTCGATGATGATGTGATGTCTAACACGGGTTTTGAAATCAGGCCTTACGTCTAATAAGCCAACACACTACCTACTAGACTATGGCGTCTTGATTCCATTCATTTCATGAATTTCATGGTGCTATTTGCAGTTTGTATAAATACTTCTGTAGAAGAGCATTCACTCCCTCTTTCGTCTTCTCCTCTGACACCTCCGATCTCTTCCAGCCCAGTTTGTCTTATAGTTCGTCTCTTGGCTTCTCTCTATGCTATAGTGGCTTGATCCAGTAAAGGCAGATATTGTATCGACGTATACGATGTAGAGGGTCCATGCAACTAATGACGCCCTTTAATTGCTACTTTACTGTCCTTACATGTGATTCAAAGTAGGCGGATCCCCAGTTTTAGATATGCGTGCATGTACATACAGAATTTGTCATTACAACCCTTTAGTCAGGATTACGACCTAGTTTCTCACACCACTTATGTTGTGTAGGTTAATTTTTATACATGAGTAGCGGGATCTACAGGTTTAAGTCAATTCCGAACGACAGATTTTTGAGAAGCTTTTCATGGGAATTTTATTTCACACTCAAAATTATTGCCAGAAATTTGATGAGAGCAAGTTGCCGAGGAAATACTGGTTTTGAAGATGCTGGAGCTGGGGTTTGAACCGAGGCCTCTCATCTAATAAGCCAACAAACTACCCACAAGATTACGACGACTTCAGCATGCAATTTGTTTAATAACAAAAATCTCCGCCTTGGTAATCTGTATGACTTTTTCAATGCCGGTTTTGTCGGAATACAACTCAAAAATCCAGTTCCACGAGCCTTAATTACTGCTTGGCAGAAACTAAAGAGAAGTGTAAAGAGAAGGACTGTCCACTAAGGCCAACTGTAGTGTTGCATGAATAATTAAAACGCGAATTAAAGTTCATTGAAAAATACTTGAACAGTTAAGAGAGCGTTAATAAATGAATTCATTTAAAATGCATAAAAAAATTATGAAATATTTACACTCTATAAGGAAAATATTAATAAAAAAAAAAACAAAATATTGGCAATTAAGTTTGAAAATAATTTTTCAAAAAAAAAGTCGCCTTCAACCTGTTTACATCAAAATTCTTAACATTGGCCCAGGCAGAGCAACCCCAAAAATCAAGTGCTTCAGAAGAAATTGTTTTGCTTTCACATAAACAACATGATTTTTGCATTCACTTAATTGTCCTCCAGTGAGTCCATCAGAAAACAAAATCAACAACAACAACAACAACATGTAAGAATATTAATTAATTATAGTTTGACATTTTATAGAGGGTAAAGGGGATGTGGGGTCAAAAGGAAATTATTTTTAAAATTTTTGTACACAAAACAATTCATAATTAAAGTTGATGTTTTAGTTTTATATTTTTTGTTCAAGAATTGTTATTAAAAAAAAATGAAGAGAAAAAATTAAATATTTTCGCATGACAAATTATGCAAATTATTGACACAACAATCAAAAGAATATTTCAACTAACCAAAGTACTCGTTAGTGAGTGAACAATTTTTCTTTAACCTCAAGGTTATTAAATTATTTTCCTTTTTTTTGGTAGTCAGTCACCTAGTTTTTGTATCCAAACTGTACGGAGTCGGACGTTACCACATGTCAATGGAAAACAAAAAAAATGTTTAAAAGTGAACATTATTAAAATAATTATGGTTGAGTGAATCAAAATTAAATTTCTATTCCTTTTTTATATATGGCAACACCGTTTCTAACATTAACCCTTACAGTACTAAAGGATTTTTCAATTGGAATCCTTTTTAAAGAAAGAGGGGGTGCCACAAAGCCAAAGAACGAAAATCCTATGGCATTATTCTGGTGAGAAACTCGATCAATAATCCAGACTGAAGGGTTGTATTATTCTGGTCTAGAAATCTAGGTGCCTTTCGAAATGGTATAAAACAGACCGTTTTCTGTTAGTCTTTGTTGCATCAACACTTTCCTTAAGAAAACACATACTGCGTTCCAATTCTCATATGCTATTGACATCAATTTAATTACTTTATCGGACGTTATCTGGGATCCTATTGTCCTATCCAAAGAAATTCGCTGATTATCGTATCGCAAGCAAGTAAAGAAACCATGCTCCGCTGTTGCCCATTTATTTTGCATTTTTAGTGGCCATTTTACATGGGCTCTATAACATCCATAGCCGTTTAGTAACTGTGTCAGGTTAAAGTTCACCTTGCCGTGTTGCTTTGTAACATGTTTCCTCCTCTCCATGTCCTCTGCTAACTGCAGGGGCATTATCCCCGCAAACATCAATGCCGCATCTGTAGACGCAGTGCGGAAGTCAGAAATTATCCTGAGAGTAGATCTCCTACAGGCTGCTTCTATTCTTGATCTATAGGTCCATACGTTCAGCCAATTATAGGGGCTGCATATACAACAATTGATCTCACTATAAAAGGCAGATACTTCAAATGATGAGAACTGAAAACACTGTGGCATATAGTATTATTTTATTTATTTATTTATTAATTACAATACAATTACAAATTATATTATAATTCTATACGAGCTGAGTAACTTCGACCATATCCTCGGTGTAGTGTCACAGACCAGAGCCTCTGGTGGGAATCGAACCCACGACCCTCACGCTAATAGTCTAGCACACTACCCACTAGACTACCAGGGCGCTCGTGGCATATAGTAACATGGCTTGGTATTAAAGGGTGGCCTCTTGTATTTGCTTAGAAACCATGTACATACATCCTCTGTTCAGTGTACAGTAAGACCCCGCTTAACGCAGCTGGTACGTTCCAATAAGTTGCAAAGCCAAACGAAATAGCGTCAAAAGAGGCAACATAATACGTACATACTTAAATACATTGTGCCTTCGGAAAATGCAGTAAGAATCTCTATTCTGGACAGACTAACGAAAGAGCGTTGAAAAAGATACGTAGTGCACCGCTTTTAGCTGGGGCATGGCCGTTTCCACCAAATATCAATACAGTATGCGATTTAGAGCTATCCTATACAACCGCGCATTACTGAAACAGCGTTAAGCGAGGTCTTACTGTACTTTTTTATTGAATCCTTTTCTTATTTACCAAGAGATAAAGCAGCCTGTCATTTCCATAACTTTCCTTGTTGATGTTATACTCACTATCGGAACAGATTATTTCCTGAAGGACTCAAAGCTCTCTTAATTTTTGTGAATTTTTAAAAAACTTAAAAAGAAACTATGATGAGAATTGTTACGCTTGTCATGTATTTAAATATAGGATGCTTAGAGGTGTAGTCAAGGACCAAAAATAATAAACTAAAGATTACGCCATCACGCACATAAAATTAAAACTTTCTGCGCATATTGAATAAATGACGTCACGATAATTGTTTTCATAGTTTTCCTATTGGCTAATGACAATGTAACTTATATTGCAGGGCTGCCAACTACTTTCACGTAATGCATACACTTTTCAGAAGAAATGTTAATTTTCACATATGAAAAAGACTTGGAAACCTTTAAAATAGCCCAACAACGTCATCTAACGGGAAATCATGCGCAAGACGTAATCTCTAGTTTATCATTTTTGGTCAAGTACTACTAACCACTACAACACCCCTTCTCTAGAGCGATATACCAACAAGAAATTTCACCAAAACATTTTTTAATTGATTAAATCAACTTCATCGACTGCACAGTAATCAAACTGCAGTTGCGTTGCCAACTGGCAAATCAAAACAGAAGGTTTGCTTTACTGCAAAGCTTCATTTGCAATGTTTGATTCGGGCATTAAGAAAGATTTTATTTTTAACACTAGTCCGTTCATAAAATTTAAAAGAATCTGTAATAAAAGTGTTGGTTCAATCGAAATTCTCACCGACGCGACATGTACAAACAAACATTTCGAAAATTTTTAAAAATAATTTTTTTTTATTTTTTCTCACCTGAAACATGAGAGTTTTGGCAACTGACCAGCCTCTCGCTTAGCCTTTATTGATAAAACATGGGTTAAATAAATATATTGTCTATGCCTTTAATTATTCCAGTGATAAAATAAAAGGAAAAAAAGGTGAAACAAAGATAAGAATCGAGTCCCAAAAAAACCAAAACAGGACAAAAGTTTCACACGTGGCTGGTTAAACAATCTCACAAAAAATTAAATTCACATAGGGCAACACCAATTACACACACTTTCGTACACATAAATTCGTTGTCTTATTTACACTCAAAGGATTGTCAACTGACCATTGCCTGTGATCAAAACAAATAAATGAAACACGAACAGAAACAAAAAAAAACACAAAAACAAAAATAAAGTAACGGGTTGATTACAAATATTGCATGACACTTAAACAAACATGCGTTAATAATTGCTTCATGTTTTTCATGCTTTAAGCAAGGAATTGTTAACGAGTGTGTATGTGTGTGGGTTACTTACTCTTACTTTAACTATTAAACAAAAGAAAGAAAGAAAAAATAACCGTTACATTTGGCTTGTTTTTTTTGTAAAGAATGCGTTATCCTGTAATGTTAATATTGATGTGTTTATTATTGTTGTTGTTGCTGTTGGTGTTGTATGGCATGCAATTAAGTTGTCATTGTTTTCTACTTAAAAGCACAGAGTGTATGCTTCTGGAATGTTTTTGTCTTTAGTACTACACCTGTTGACATTTAATAGAAAAGAAGGTCTTAAGAGAAAAACAAAAGCTACAATAACAACAATAAAAGCAATTTTTCTATTAATAAAAACAAAAGCACACGCCTTTTACTCCATTATATAAATAAAATGCCTTTCTCATTTAATTTTTACTCATTGCTCTCTTTCAGTGTCTAACACTTAACCACACACACACACACACAAAGTTAGGCCGACCTGTCATAATTAATATTCATTCATTCGTACAACAACAACAGAAACAATGTCGTAATAAATGAAATTCAAACATTATTAAATTGTAAAAATTTAATTGTTGACACACCGCCATTTAACCCCATCCAGCAGTCAATTATTTAATAACAATCACAGTAAATATACCCAAACAAACCAACACATACATACATACAAATGAATGTACTCTACACACATAGCCAGGGTTGCAACTATTAAATTACATTCGTTGACAGTTGTCTTTTATAAGTATTAAAAAAAAAAAAACAGCTGGGAAGGGGAAAAAGTAAGGTTAGAAATTAATTCTATTGATTTAGATTGCATAGTTTGACAAACGTTATATGTCGGCGAACAACGATAACAAGCTTGTTGTTGTTATTATTTTTAATTTTTTTTTTATTAATTTATTGATTGATTTCCTTTGGAACATTTGTTTGATCCCTTTGGGTCATTAATTAAAATTTAATTTGTCACGTTAAACATGCGATTGTATTTCGTTATTTTATTATATTTTTCAATAAAGTATTGAATTGATTAATTCGATATTAATTTTTGATTATTTTGATGTGATGTGGAATCGTTGTCTAGAAGGTAGTGTGTTGGCTTATTAGACTTAAGGCCCGAGTTCAAATCCCAGATCAGACATCAAAACTAAAATATGAAAATATTTCTTCGGCGGCTACCTCTCTCAGCAGATTTCTGTCAAAAACTCTGAGAGTAAAAATTTCCATGAAAAGCTTCTCAAAAAGAAAAAATCTGTGGTTCGGAGTGGTGGTTTAATATTTTTCATTACTGTTTGAAGAATTGTCGATTATCGTTACTAATTTTTTTTTTTTTTTTTTGCAATTTGGCGCAAAATTGCGTTTTTTGCTGCGCAGCATTTTTTCTATGCACTGCAGGGTGATGCACTGCATTTTCCATTGCGCTTATTTTTTGCAGCGCAGCAATTTTTTTACTTCTCAGCATAGTCTTCAGGGTAATGCGCTGCATGGTGACGCTTTGCATTTTTCCATTGCGCTTATTTATTGTTTTTGCTGTGCAGCAATTTTTACTTACTAGCATAGTCTTAAATTTTTTTTTTTGCATTTTTTGGCTGCGCTGTATTGCTGGGTGATGCGCTGCATGGTGATGCGCTGCATTTTTCCATTGCGCTTATTTTTTTTTTGCTGCGCAGCAATTTTTACTTCCTAACATAGTCTTAAATTTTTTTTTGCATTTTTTGGTTGCGCTGCACTGCTGGGTGATGCGCTGCATGGTGATGCGCTGCATTTTTCCATTGCGCTTATTTTTTTTGCTGCGCAGCAATTTTTACTTCCTAGCATAGTCTTAAATTTTTTTTTGCATTTTTTGGCTGCGCTGCACTGCTGGGTGATGCGCTGCATGGTGATGCGCTGCATTTTTCCATTGCGCTTATTTTTTTTGCTGCGCAGCAATTTTTACTTCCTAGCATAGTCTTAAATTTTTTTTTGCATTTTTTGGCTGCGCTGCATTTTTTCTATGCACTGCAGTGTGATGCGCTACATTTTTCCACTGTGATCATTTTCCCGCTGCGAAGTGAATTTCAATTTTTTACTGACTGAGAACACTTTAGAGCTACACAGCATTTTGTCGCTAGAACAATATTTTTTATCACCGAGTCCAGTATCTAACGTGCGCAGCTTTCTTTTCCTTTAACCATGTTATCGGCATCCGGCTCTGCATATTTGCATAGGAAGTTCTCCGTTTTATTGCCTTGAAAATTTTTCTCAATATCACGGATTGTACCGCTCTACTACATGTAGGTAAAGTGTGTGTTTAGATCTATTTCGTCATATTTTCAGGCATTTCTTACAAGGCTTGGACACGGGACTATTTCATGGAAGGCTTTCAAGAGTAAAACCATTTGAGGATAAAAAATCAGCACTGTAAATTTGGGGAAGTTACCCTATAGAAATAACATTACAATGACACTACAAATGAAAATTATTTTAAGTTCATACAGTCCAATGTAGATTGCTATTCAAATGCCGTTTGATGATAATCTAGTAAATTTGTTTTTATAATAAATAGGCCTTCTATTGTAAAAAAATTAAAGACTTTAAAGATGGATTTTAAGATATGATTTCGAAAATTTTTGTTTTTTTTGTTGTATCTTTTGTTAAGTTTTATCACATAAATGAACATCATCTTAAATATCCTTTAAATAGGCTGAGATTATACACAAATCTCGGATACAATCACAAAAAATACTCTCTAGGGAAATAATTGCGAAGCATGCTGACACTCACTCCCAAAGACATTTTAGCAAAAGGGGTGTATTTATACTGTCTGTGCCATACAGTGGGTGTATGTGTATAAAAATCTAAAAAAAAACCGGAAGTATTATACGTTTGTAACGGTAGTATACAAGGATGTAAACACTTTACCCTGGCGTGTGTGTATACATATGCCTGATGTCATAAGTATGTAGTGTATGGAGATATTTAACCTTTTATGCGAATATCTTTTAACATTTTTATGATGTGATTATTGATTTCATTTTTATTTTATTTAAATTATCGAATATCTTTTATAAATAATAGAGGGAAAGGCAGAGAGAGAGTATGGAAAATTGTATCATTGATTGATTTTTCTTTGCTTGCTTGTGACAAAACTTTAAAGGGAAACCTTATGAAAACCGACAAAAAAAATATTCTTTCTCTACATTTGTTGTATTTTATTAAATTATATACGATATTTTCTTTTTCCTTTTCTTTTTTTCATTTTTATTGTATTTGCTTTGCTTAAATTTGCTTTCATTGCTATTTTAGCTAATCCGATAACAAAAGTAATTTTTTCTTTCTTATCGATTTTCCGCTTTTAATCATCATCGTCATTATCATCATCATCATCATCGAATACAGCAACGACAATGGCAACACCTTTATTATGAAATAAAATCCAATGTCAGTGATTCCTTCATTGATTCATAACCTCAAATTACAGAAAATAAATCCCCGTGACAATACAATTTACACTCATTCACTTACTACCGCTCATACTATGTACATCAAGATGAAACAATTTTTCCTTTTCTTTTTTTCTTTTTTTTTTGCGGAAAATTTTCATTGTCAATAACATTTAATGTGTGCAAATTCTTACAAGTCTGTGTGTGTGTGTCTTAAATTTTGGCAAAAATTTTGACAAATTACTATTCCCACCCCTGTATAGTAGACGTCATACATATAGGATGTAATAGACATGCTGAGCTATTGTATCTTCTATCTTTAAATGCTGCAAAAATTCAATTTTCTTAAAGAATTTTCGTATTTTTGATACCGGGCCGTTTATACCATGTTCAGACAGACAGTTTTATTGCGCGAATCGCAATAAACGTTATTATTGAGTTCAATATTTCATATAAAAATTAAATTAATTGGACAGTGCGACAGATACCCGAGTAACCGCATAGTCCACGTTGTTCAGTTAGTTGAAGAGACCTCAAAAATACCTTTTTTATATTTCTCGAACCCTTCAAACTTTTTTATTTGACTTTACGCACAAATTTCTCGATTACACAAACATTCCTAACCCGATTTCCAAAATTTAAATCTTGTTGGAACCTTTAAAACGGTATACATACATCAATCATCATATTTGACTTAATATGCTATCAGATTTGCTGAGGTAAACTTGGAAAATGGGAATTTTTTTCATATTTTTTCAAGTTTGTCCGTTCTTATTAACAAATTTTACTTAAAAAATATGCAACAAGTCGTAACATTCTGAAAATGCATTATCTTTTGAAGAGATTGACACTTTGTTTGATCAAATCGGACAAAAATTACCGTAGGTATTATTTCAAGAGTCTAACGGAGTCAAACACTATGTCATTAGTCGGGTGTATTTAATTTTTTTTTATTTTATTGCATAGTGTTATTGCTCAATAAATGCACAAATTGTTATAATATTGAGAAAAATTCTCAATACAGCACTGTCAAAACTACGTTCATGGAAACTATTACAATTTTCCAAACACTTTCGAATGGTATTTGACAACTCAAATGTCGGCAACGACAAATAAATAAAACAAAAAATGGCGGGCTTTCTTTTCTGCAAACTTTTCTGAATTACGAAAATTTTCTTCCTCCTACCTATGAAAGAAGCTACTTCGGAATCAAAAGTTATTTCTATTAACCGCAACAGGTTGGCATTCCTGTTACACACCAGTAAGAACTTTTCCAACATTGAGTGGTTTTCCATTTTTCCACAAACTTTTTTTGGAATTAATTTTCGCGACCAAAATAAAAACAATGTTGTTGAAACAATCAGCTCTTTTGTTTACCAGCTGTCAAGAAAAAAATAATATTGCGTATATAATGTGTCTGAACACATAAAATATTGTACACAATTTAACAAATATTAACTCAATAAAAGTGCCTGTTTGAACATAGTATTAGGTTAGTTGCTTCCATTGCAATCAATTTAAATTTTAAGGTGGAAATTTAAATGTTAATGGACTTAAAGCCAGAAACTCTTTCGTGGTATTTAGGGAATGATTTTTATGTTGGAATCTACAACAATTTTTCTTTATTGCTAAGGGCTATCTACTCTTTTACTACTCTTTCATCTCTCCTCTATTTTAGCATACTTTATTATGGTATTTCAATACATACATGTATACATACATAATTGGTCACTACAACCCTTCGATCAGAATAACGAGCTAATTTCTCACACCACTTATTTTGTATGTGTTAATTTTATATATGAATGGCTGCACTTACAGTTGAAAGTCGATTCCAAACGACAGATTTGCGAGCAATTTTTTATAGCAGATGGATTTTATTCGTCGGAAAAGTATTTTTTTCATATATCGTGTTGTTGAAGATGTCTGATCCGGAGTTTGAAGCATAGCCTCACGTCTAATAGGCCAACACATTACCTATTAGACATACACATACAGAATTGGCCATTACAACACTTCAGTCCGTATTACGGCCTAGATTCTCACATCACTAGTGTTGTGTTAAATTTATACGTCAGAGTGACGGGACCTAACGTGGACTCCGGACGACAAATTTTTAAGAAACTTTTTCATGGCAGGTTTATTTGAGAGGAAATCGCCGAAGAAGCATTTTTTCCTATTTCGTTTTTGATGTCTGACCTAGGATACGAACCCTGGCATAACTTGTAATAAGTCAACGTACTACCGACTAGACCATGGCGACTTCAGACTAGACTACTACCAGTAATAGGCTTACCAACTTGGGATGCCTCTTTCAATATCATGCTATTCTAGGTTCGTTTCGGCATGTCGGTCTTTCGTGCATGGTAAATAAGAAGATTTTTATTCTATTCATCAAACGACCCACAAACAATCTCTCGACCGACTTTCGCAGTAGACAGGCTGATTTTAGTTTGACCTCAATAAACGAACAAGCCATGGAACGGCGATATTCATTGGACTTGAAATCATTCGACACCCTAATACTATCTTCATGTATGCACCTTTATTGTGTAAATTGCAATTAACACCAATATTGATGTCAATATTTCATATAAAATCTCAATAAATTATTACTCAATTAAATGTTAATTGTTATAATATTGAGTAAAACTTTAAATACAGCACTGTCATAAGTCTGTTTAGTGAGCATATTGTAAGTAACCGAACACTTCCTTTTGACATTTGACAACTCGAATATCAAACAAAAACAATGTTGTTGAAACAACCAGCTGGTTTGTTTACCAGCTGTCAAATGAATATTGAGTAAGCTGAATATTGCGTATCTTTATTATATCTGAACGGTTAAAATTTTGTTCACAATTAATCAAATATTGACTCAATTAAATTGCATACGTGAACATAGTATAAACTAATTCGTCCTATGGAATGTATTTCTCCGCAAGGGGAGTGCCCAAGCAGCTCAAAACACTAAATTTATCCCGTATAAGAAGGTAATCTGTCGGTTTGCTTAAGACAAATGTCCCAATGAACGTTGAAGTCAAAGTCCATTCTAGATATCTAATATCGCCTTTACTTGTCAACGTGATTATTGACAGCATTATTGCGAAAGTTTACATCAAGGACAAGCGGTATAATCTGGCGTTTAAATAGTCTTCTCATAGCTCTAGGCAGCTATCGCCTAATGAGAATTTCCACATTACCTAAGATTCGGAAAAGCCTTCGCTTGCTGTTTTAATTTTATCAGTCTATTCTACGACGCTCTAGTTTGCCCCATGCAACATGAGTGCCACGGACAGTGTAGTAGATAGTGAGTTGGTGTGACGAGAGGTAACGGTTCAAACCCCAGATCAGATTTTTCAATCATAAACGGAATACGGAAAAATATTTCTTCAGTAATTTCCTTTTAGTAGATTCCTGGCAAATACTCTACGGGCCATTATTACAAATTGCCGTTAAACTTGGGTTTAGTTAAAGGTGCTTTAGGCTAAAGGGAACTGTAAAGTTATCTGTAAGAGATTTTCGTTATTACAACTTACAGATAAAAAAAAATTAAAATATGGCAATGCCGGAACAAAGTCGGTAAAACTGTTCAATTCAACAAGTTTTTATTTAACGCAGTGGCAACAGTGGACTTCGCCTAATTGTTGTTTATGCTCATTTTGTTTAAATTTGAAGTTGCCATATCGAAAATATTATATGATATGTTAAGTTCAAACATAAACTTAATTTTAAAAGTTACCATTAGGATAATCCTTCCTTTAGCTTAAGGTTCACTTCTATTTTATTGGGTACTCATAATAATGAAAAACAATTTATCTGCTTGATAAAAGCCTACCTTTAGTTAACGGCAAGTTGTAATAATGGCCCTAAGCATTTTAAAAATAAATTTTTAATACGCCCATAAAGTGTTGAAACCACTGTGCTACCTTCCGTTAAACCAACGAACGGGGGCTATTAAACTGACGGACGATAAGATTATCAAAAGCCAAAAAAATTCAGTTTGTAAGCAAAAGACCTATAAAAAGAGGGCGTTACTTAGCATTGCCAAGCAGTTGAGTTAAAACTATTGTTGAATACAAATCTGAAGAAATGTTAAGTTCCATAGCGTTGGTCATACTTCTCCTAACTGTCACTTCAGCCACTCAAGTAAAAGAATGTAAGAGAAGGAAAAATTAAAATTCAAATCAGTTTTAATCATCTTTGTAAACATTTTTCATACTTAGGTGGCAACAATAAACCATTTCCCTTGGATGTAAGGGTCAAAGGTTGCGATATACCACCCTGTGATATTGTGAAAGGCACTAGCGTTGAAATTGAAATTCATTTTGTGGCCCGTAAGTTGCAATTTGTAGGGCAAAACATATTTCTTAGAAAAAATTTATTTTTTTTCTTAAATTTTAGACAAATTCATAACAAATGCCACCACTTTGGCTAAGGCGAAAACATTAGGTATAACCGTACCCTATGAACTGCCACCAGAAGTAAGGGATGTCTGCCCGAATCTCTTGTATGGTGCCTATTGCCCTCTTTATTCCACCGAAGATGTCACGTATCTTTTTCTATTTCCCATTGCCGATATTTATCCTGAAATCAGTGCTAATATTGAAATCTATATTGAGGATCAGGATAGTGAGCTGGTGACGTGTTTCAAATGTGATATTAAAGTTAAAAAAGGGCCCAAAGACAAGCCTCTTCTTAGTAACTCTACCTTAAGCTGAAGATGAAAGCTTAGCTTTAAGTTCTTGAGCTTAAAAAATTTTTTGTGATTTATTTTTGATCTACAAATTCTGTATAATTGTTTTTGTTTTAAGTTTTCTTTTTTTCATGAAAATATATGATTGGAAGTGTGCGGAAGAACTCTTTAAATATTCCTTATAAGCCTTCTCTTATTAAAAGCAAAAATCTTAATGCCTCCACATCAAATGGCAGATTTTTCCTCATCTTTACATCGTATTTACGCATCCCTTTTGAATTTCCAATTCTTTTTTGGCTTGGTTTGATTGTTGTTCCTAGTTATTAAGCAGAGGCGTAGTAGGCTGTAATATAAGTAGACAAAAAAAATGATGTTATGTTTAGCATATCCGGTAAAATGTTTAGAAAATCATTCTAAGAACGAAACTGTCTTAAGAAACTTCATAAATTATTCACATTTAATCACAAACCGCCCCTAATAAACGGTGGATCGAGTAATTTATCCTAGATATAGATAGACGGATAAGTCAGAGTGAAGAAGAAGGGGCCATCCTTAGATTAATTCAGTTCCTACATGACAGCTTAGGACTCATATTCTAATATACACACAAACAGCTAGAAGAATTATGAATTTCGCAGGCCTCATTAGTGTCCATAACGTATCGTATCGACGCCTCCATTCTATAAAGTTCTAAGTATACTTTTTTTAAATTCTACGTGCTCTAACTTAAGAAGTCGCCGTGGTCTAGTGGGTAGTGCGTTGACTTATTAGACAAAAGGCCCGGGTTCGAATCCCACGTCAGACATCAAAACGAAAAAATATTTCTTTGGCGACTTCCTCTCAGCAGATTTCTGGCAAAGACTCTGAGAGTAAAAATTGCCATGAAAAGCTTCTCAAAAATCTGTCGTTCGGAATCGACTTTAAAACTGTAGGTCCCGCCACTCATGTATAAAATTAACGCACACGACATAAGTGGTGTGAAAAGCTAGGTCGTAATCCTGACTGAAGGGTTGTAAGGGCCAATTATGTACGTATGTTCCCTAACTTAAATGTTGTCAAAATTTGGTCAATCTACTTAGAATTCACATATAGTCTTATTGCACGTGAAAACTTTGAGAACTCATAACTCAAAACACACTTTTTCGACTTAGAATATTATAGAACGGAGGCCTCGATTTAATTACAAACCGCTCGCAACAAACGGTCAATCGATTAATTCAGTTTCCACATGGCGGCTTACAAAATTTATTTAAATTGATTGCAAGGGAATCATATTCCAATACCCTTAAAAGGATATTATGTGAGTCTCCCTAGACTAGAAGAAAATATATTGACTATCAGGCTATCGTGTAATATAGCCTGTGGTTCAACACCTGGCTTAGACATTTCGAATATAACGAAATTAAAAATTAGAAGACTTCCTCTCAGAAAATTTCTGGCAAAAGCTCTAAAAGTAAATAAAATTGTCATGAAAAGCTTCTTAAAAACTGTCATTCGGAGTCGATTTCAAACTGGTGGTCCTGCCACTCATGTCTAAAATTGATACACACAACATGAGTAATGTGAGAAGCTAGGTCGTAATCCTAAATGAACGGTTGTAATAACCAATTTTAAGAGTAATTCAGTTCCCACATGACGGCTTATAGAAGTTACCTAAATAGAGAGCAAAGGAATGATATTCTAATATCCTTAAAAAGCAATAGAAGTGGTTGCTGAAGTGCTAGAATAATTATGCATTTCGCAGGTCTCTTCCATGGCAATAAATAACGGTCCATGTCTGAGTTAGGCGCTGTAGTTTAATAGCTAGAACGTTCGCTTATTAGCAGTTAGCCCGTGGTTTATATCCTCACTTAGACCTCTCGAACAAAACAAAATTTTCAAAAAAAAATATTCCTTTCGGTGACTTCCTCTCAGCAGTCTTTTGGCAGAGTAAAATAGAAATTGCCATGAAAAGTTTCTCAAAAATCTGTCATTCGGAGGCGACTTAAAACTGTAGTTCCCGCCACTCATGGATAAAATGAACACACACAAAAAAGATGGTATAAGAGACTAGGTTGTAATCCTTACTAAAGGTAATGACCAATTAAGTTAGGAAATTAAAAACCTATAACTTCACTATGACGAAACTTATACTTCAAATCTATAATTTGATCGAAAAAACACAAATTCGCCATGAAAAGTCTTTCAAAAATCTGTCGTTCAAAGTCAACTTTAAATTGTAGGCTCCAACACTCATGATTAAAAGGTTCTAAACCTAACTAAAGAGTTGTAAGATTGGTTACCTCTCTTCTAGTACCCTTATTAGGTATAATCTACTATTCTACTCCTTTCCTTTATTCTTAATAGAACTGCAAGTTTATTAGAGCTGCCAAGTCCAATACTTAGTTGTCTTGTAATCTTAGATTAAGGGCCATTATTACAACTTGCCGTTGACTAAAGTGAGGATTTTAACCGGCAGATAAATTGTTTTTCATTATTATGAGTGCCCAATAAAGTAGAAGTGAGCGTTAAGCTAAAGGGAGGATTATCCTGGCGGTAACTTTTAAAGTTAAGTTTATGTTTGAACTTAACATATCATATAATATTTTCGATATGGCAACTTCAAATTTAAACAAAATGAGCATATACAACAAAAAAAAAACGAAGTCCGCTGTTGCCACTGCGTTAAAAAATAATTTGTTTAATTGAGCAGTTTTATCGACTTTACACCGGCATTGCCATATTTTAGTTTTATTTTATCTGTAAGTTGTAATAACGAAAATCGGTTAAAGATAACTTTACAGTTCCCTTTAACTAAAGGTACCTTTAACTAAACCCAAGTTTAAAGGCAAGTTGTAATAATGGCCCTAATAAAGTTAACAACAATTAGCAAAAGAGTGCCTTTATGCAGACACATCTCAAATCCCTATCCGATTATAATGTGATCGAGGGAATCCAAGATAAAGCACTGCGCTAAGGCATTGAAGCGATTACGTTTTGAAACCTTGGTCGTTTGGTCACTAGAGGCAGACACTCCTAGACATAATTAATGATTATTTTGTTCTCAGACATATCTCTACACAGTCTTCAGTGAAGGTTAAATCCATTGTCTATATTTCCAATAGCTCGATAGCCCGTGTATATCATTGTGCCGTTTTGGAATTTGAATGTTAGAATACATTTAATAGTTCAGTATCCTCCCCACCCCCCTTTCATACAATGGCCAAAGGGCTTTGTAATAGCTCAAGAGGAGATGAGCATTTTTTACATGGAAAAGATAACCCTCATCTTGAATTTTTTTCATCCCCCTTGCAAGCCACGCCACTGTTCCTGATTGTTCACATATTATTTTGTAATGTTGCGTTTTTGTTTTGATTTGTATATTTTCTTGTTGTTGTTGTTTATTAAATCCCCAAAACATTTACATTTTTAATGTCCTGCTAAAAGCTTGTATTGGTATTACGTATTAAAACATTCAGGACGAATTTTTTTCTTTTCCCCATATGTGACAGAAATGGGAGGAAGGTTATGATTTAAGCTTTAAAATATTACGTAGATTTTTATTATGAACAATTTTGTTTTCTTCTTTTCTTTATTAATATTATAGGATCATAGTAAACCTGGGCAAGGGATTGTAATTTAAGTGATTGAAAACCATACTCTGGTGTCTATAATTGCCATCACGAAGTTTTTTCGAGTGTTCTCAGAAATTGGATTACATGGTTGGTAATGGCTGTGTTTCCATTATATTTCCAAATCTTTTTCTCAATTAAACTCCCTTTTTAATTTCTAATCCAACCTACTCTTCCTTCCTTCCTTGATCCGATTATATTCCTTGGCCCAGAAGACCCAGCACTTTCGTTCGGTCTATTGGCGATTCCCACGCAGATTATTGTGAATTACACTCATAATTCATAAAGCAAGGCATTATAAATATTTCACCGTTGAATCAGGGTGTTATAAATATAGTAGAACACATAGACCTCGAAGTTTAGAGGCGAAAGCCCTTATACGATGTTGTTTGAAACCAGCATAATATTCAAGTATCGGTAGATACTTTCAATCAAAGTTACTTAAAACAGTGCTAGAAACTCTTTATTTTATCTGAACTCATGAGTATTTATATCTCTTGGTTACTTTTTTGGCTTTACGTGTCCAATTAACCAAAACTGGTGTTCGAGTCTTCATAGTCTAGTGGATAGTGTGTTGGCTTCTTTGACGTGAGGCCATGGTTCAAAGCCCAGGTCAGACATTTCCAACAAAACGAAATATAATTAGGCGAATTTCTCCCAGTAGATTTCTGGCAAAAACTCCAGAAGTAAATAACAAAGCTTTTCAAGAATGTCATTCGGAGTCGACTTTAAACTGTAGGTCCCGCAACTCTTGGATAAAATTAACACACAAAACATATATAAGTAGTGTAAGAAGCTAGGTCATAATCCTGACTGAATTCCAAACGGGGAACTGGACGAAAGGAATAGTGAAGACACTTAGATGTTTCCTTAACTTTCGATAAGCAATTCGGACGCGGATATGAGCACGCAGAGACTCCATTCCGAAGTAATACCAATGAAGTTTAGAGGGTTAACAACGAGTTCACGAGACGAGACAGGGCTTTAGTGAGTGAAGGCCTCACACACGGAGGATATGACGACTGTAAAAAGGGCGTAGCAAATCGTTAAAATTGGGTAAGTAAGTTTTTAGAGTCGATATCGACAATCTCACCAAAAATGGGCGTGACAATCCTCCCCCTTCAAATGATACCTATGGCTCTTAAATTACTAAACCAATTATAACGAAAGCTTATCAGGGTTAGAGGGTTAAAAAAATCGATATAGCCAAAAAGTAGGCGTGGCAAACCTTTAAAATTGAATATTTAATGACATAGTGATCGTAAATGAATGCAACTTTATAAGTAAGTTCGTAGATTCGATATCGACAAATTCGCTAAAATTGGGCATGGCAACCCCCTCCATCTAAGAGATACCTATAAGTCGGCCAAAAAGTAGGCGTGGCAAACCTTTAAAATTGAATATTTAATGACATAGTCATCGTAGATGAATGCAATTTTATAAGTAAGTTCGTAGATTCGATATCGATAAATTCGCTAAAATTGGGCATGGCAACCCTCTCCGTCTAAAAGATACCTATAAGTCGGCTAATTCTATGGTTTATAACTACATATGTATGTGCATATATAACATGTATGCCTATTAATATTTGTTTTGGAGCGAGTACAACAACTACAATTTCGTCAGCGCTACCTATAAATAACGTACCGACTTCGATGAAATTTTGAACGTTCTGGAAGGGACGAAGTTCGCCGGGTCAGCTAGTTTGCATATAAAAAACTTTTTTAGTCTTCCCTTACTTGCTTGCTTAATTTGGTCAATCCTTCAGTTAGGATTTATTATTTTTACGCCGAAGAGGGATAAATGTACCTAACGGCCTCATAGAGGAAGTCGTCACATCCTCCGTGTGTGAGGCCCTTAACCACTAAATCGCCCCCTCGTCTGGTGGACTTGTTGTGCTCACCCCGGAACTACGGTGGTATTACTTTGGAGTGGAGTCCTTTTGGCCCTTTGGCCCCTACGTGCTCATACCCGCATCCGGATTGCGTATCGAAAGTTGAGGAGACATCCAGGTCGCCGTTTGGAATTCGGTTAGGATTTCGAACTAGCCTCTTACACCATTTATGTTTGTTAATTTTATTTAAGAGTTGCAGGACATACAGTTTAAAGTCGACTCCGAATGACAGATTTTTGCAAAGTTTTTCATGGCAATTTTTTTTACTCCTGAATTTTTGCCAGAAATCTGCTGGGAGGAATTCGCCTGATCATATTTCGTTTTGTTGGAGATGTTTGACCTGGGATTTAAACCGTGGCCTCACGGCTAATAAGCCGTGGTGGATGTGTGTTAATTTTATTCCTGAGTGGCGGGATCTACAGTTTAAAGTCGATTGCGAATGACAGATTTTTGAGAAATTGTTCAAGGTAATTTTATTTCACTCTCGGAGCATTTACCAGACGGACTGCTGAGAGGAAATCGCCGAAAGAAATTTTTTTTTTTTTTTGTATTCCGTTTTGTTTAAGATGTCTGAGTCAGGGTTTAGACCACAGGCTCTTTCTCATATACCAATATAATACCTATCAGACTTCGGCGCCTGCTCTTCAGAAGTCTTTTTTGTTTCGAATGGAATATTATTTTAAGGTCAGCCGTTTTCAAAAGTAGTCTTATGCGTCTGATGACAAATGATTGTCATAATTGGAAACTTATGTGCTCCCATACTAGACTTATTATTTCAAACTATTCTTCTTCTTTTTACAAAATATCTTAAAAATCCCTAGTTTAGGTTAGGTAAGGCCGATATCTTGTCTTTTTATGGCTTCTTTAAAAACACGTTCACAGATTTTTATTACTTTTGGGGTACATTTTAATAAAACTTTCTAAATAATTATCGATTTACTAGCCACAATAAAATGTCTTAATTGTTATCATCGAATCCATTGTAAATGTCTCGTGGCTATAAATTAACAGCAAAACTAATTAATTCTATACGATTTCTTAAGTGCAAAGAATTTTTTTTTCCAAAAAAAATTTTTTTTTATAAAAAATGTTTGCACCTGGAATTTCTTAAAAACAATTTTCTAATCAAACACTTCAACAGTTTTATTAGCTAATAATCCCCTCTAATAATACAATTTACAATTTAATCGATTAAATTCTTATCGAAATTTCTTTTTGGTAATGGCACCTGTTGTTCGTTATAAAATTAAAAATGAATTCAAGAATAGAACTGGCCCCACTACTGCTATAGTAAAAGGGCAAGGACGAATGTTATCATTGATTGCATAGAAATAAGTCGATCAAAACCGAACATTTGATGCTTGCAACCGTGTTGGGGAACTTCTGAAAGACTTAGCAAGTGAGTGGGTATATGATCTTGAAAACAAACTCCAATCGTTTGATTAAGAACTTTTGCTCACTATATATACGATTACAGAGATGTGGGGTTCATATTTCGAGGCCGTAAGTCCAATATGGGCTACAAATTTGAGGTTATGAAATATTTGAATAAAGTTTGCTTGCCTCTTGGCCGCAATTAAATTAATAAGTGTGTTAAAGTCCACTCCTGACAACAAATTTCTGGGAAACTTTTAATGACAATTTTTGATTTACTCTCAGAGTCTCTGCCAGAAATCTGTTGAGGGGAAGCCGCCGAAGAAATATTTTTTCATATTTTGTTTTGTTGGACATGTCTAGGGTTTGAACCGTGACGTTACGTCTAATAAGCCGACACACTACCTACTAGACTATGGTAACTTACGCGATCTATTTTACTTGCCCTTACTTGTAATGAATTTTTTTTAACCAGCAATCAGGGGATGACCCCTACTCATGCAGTGCATTGTGCAGGATTTTTAGGAAAGATGGAAAGAGAGAGGGAAGATGCGAACGGTAAGGAAACGAGTTGCTGCTGTGACTATAAAATGGCCAGTGACACCATTAGACAGTGTACAGCAATCGTCCCTAAGAAGCCCGCAGTTTCTCACACCACTTATGTTGTATGCGTTAATTTTATGCAGAAGTGGCGGGACCTACAGTTTAAAGTCGACTCCGAACGACAGATTTTTGAGAAATAAGAAGAGAAAGAGAAGAAATCGGCGAAAAAATACTTTTTGTATTTTTTTATTATTGATGTCTGGCCTGGGACTCGAACCCTGGCTTTACGTCTAATAAGCCAGCACACTACCTACTAGACCACTGCGACCCCCAAATTTTTCGAATTTTTCGTTCAAAGATGATACTGTAAGCGCATGTACTTCCCATATATACTCTTAATGAGGAAAAATCACAGAGATTTACTGATTCGCGTCTATTAAATATCGACACCTCCGTTCTATAACATTCTCAGTCGATAAAGTGTGTTTTTGAGTTATAAGCTCTCAGAGTTTTTACGAGACATACGACCATATGTGTATTCTAAGTTCATTTTTCCCTATAACTTCGGAACGGATCGGTGCATCTTAACCAAATTTTGACAGAATTTAAATTAGAGAACGTAAAATTTAAAAATGCAAGAACATTAAAAATGTTCTATGTACACTTAGAATGTTATACAATAGAGGAGTCGATATTATGCAATCTCCTTTTTTTACCAAGATAAAGGCGTGGCCCTTAAAGAGTAGACAGATCAAGTGGTTTGCCGTACTTTTAATAAAAAACTTCACAATAATTTGACACTTTCATCTGAACCGCCCATGTTTCTAGTGACTTTTCTAAATTTGTACAAACGTCATCAATTATTTTAAATGAACTTTAGTGATGTAGGGTATTCCTTTAATTTATTAAAATCTACTTATTCACACGCTCTTATCAGTGGTACACGGTAAAAAAAGTTAAGGCAGCGCAAAGCTTCTGGAGAATGTTTTAATCAAAGAATTCAAATTTTCGATTTCAAAAAAAAGCTCCTTAGGCCTCCACCAAGGTTTGATCTAAGTAAACTGTATACAAATTATTGAATGGACTCCGAAAGCTGCAAACCTGACATTGTAAGTACATACATAAATGGTCATTACAACACTTCAGTCATGATTACAACCTAGCTTCTCATATTACTTATGCTGTATGCGTTAATTTTATATATAAGAGTGGCGGGACCTATAGTTTAAAGTCGACTCCGAACGACAGTTTTTGAGAAGGTTTTCATCGCAATTTTATTTGCTCTCAGAAATCTACTGAGAGTAAGTCGCCGAAGAAATATTTTTAATATTTCCGTTTTGATATTTGACCTGCAATTTGAACTCGGGCCTTCAGTCTAATAAGCCAACCACTACCTATTAGACTACGGCGACTTTATTGTTAGCAGAAATTTGGAAATCCCTCAGACAGTTTCAAAAATAGAAGCCCTAGTCTGGAAAATACATAAAAAAGGTGTTACCTATACTTAAATCGTCAAAAGTATAAGCATCAATGAGGGTTCATAAGTCTGCCCAAATCGAGATACTTACAGACGTCCGAGAGCTTCTCTAGAACCCTTTTTAAAAAAAGCAAGAGTACGTCAAGTTCAAAGTCTTTTATGTCATTAACAGGGTTCATCTGAAGGTTACTATGATACCAATTAAGAAGGTCCGCAGTTCTTTCAAAATAATTGAAAAGGTTATCTCATTCATAACCAAGATGCAATCAAAACCCCGAACGAAATGCGTATTTTCAGAACCCGTTCATGCTATAAAGTTTCCTGTTCATCAAGGCATAGTTATGCTCTAACAAGCCCTATGGCTTCATATACGGTCTGACATGCTGCGATGTTAACAAGCTAACAAGCCCGATACTATGTTTCCGAATATATTTTTTGGATAATTTCTTTAAGTAACTACAAATATGAGACGCAATCCGATATATAATGAGCCGATAGCAGAATGTCAGTAAATTCCCTTCCGTGCTTACACAAGGTTTTCGGTATCCATGCTCTACCCCAATACATCATAAAACTTTCGTATGAAAAATTTGCTTTAAGACCACATGAATTTAAAGCCCTTATCACTGTTACGATTCCAAATGATTCATACACATTCTGTCAGATTCAAAAATCTATAAATCTTCCAAAAAGGATGAAAGCTTTGTTGCCATATTCGTCTTCGAATCGTTTTCCTTAATAACGAAGTCCACAATTCAATCTCCTCGAAGGGCTTATTGAATACCACGTTTCTGGCCAGACCAATTGTGCTACAATTCTCTTACTACATACATGTATACATACCCGGTCATTACAACCCTTTATGACTTAGTTTTTCACACCATTAGTTTTGTGTGTGTTAATTATACACACGAGTGGTGGGACTTACAGCTTAAAGTCGATTCCGATATACAGATTTCCGAGAAACTTTTTAGCGGCAATTTTTTATTTACTCTCAGAGTTAGGAAGTAACCGAAAAAATATTATTTCCTATTTTGTTTTGGTGTCTGACCTGGGGTTTAAACTCGAGCCTTACGTCTAATAAGCTAACACACAACTTACTAGACTACGGTCACCTCCCTTTCCGATCGTCTTACCACTTTAACCGAAATGTTTACAATTATGTTTTTCGATTTTAAGAATCTCCTTTACAATTTCTTTCAGTGTAGTATTGCACTCATTCGGATATGAAATGCTAATAAATCGATAACAATGGCTCTTTGATTTCAATTATTATGGCAGTTGTGAGTACAAACGAAAGAAAAATGATAATCTTTGGGAATCACTTGAGTCTTGTTGTTAATCATGGTCGTTAATAACAATTTTTAAGTGCAAAATGTAAAAACGTCACTTTTATTATGGAAGTACTTGAGATTTTTAATCGAATTTAATTGAAATTATATTTGGGTCTTATGGCAACACCTAATATCGATTAATTTCGAGTTGAACATTATGAACAAGTCGCCGCAGTCTAGTAGTTAGTAGGTCTTGGTAGACAAGTGGCCATGGTATAAAACCGAAATATTAGAAAATAATTCTTTGGCGATTTCCTGCCAACAGATTTCAGGCAAAATCTCTCAAAGTTAATAACATTGCCATGAAAATCTTCTCAAAAATCTCACTTTCGGAGTTCCTAGGATATAACCCTGACTGATGAATCGTTTTTCGCTACTCATAAGTACTCATGCAGTATTGAAATTCAATTAAGTATTCAGATTGATTCGTGCTCGGTACAACATTAATTTATAAGTACAGGTTGCAATGAGCTTAAGTACAAAGTTGATTCAAACTCAATACATTCGAAATATGTTTGATTCAGACGCCTACTCATTTTACTACTACTACTCAAATTTAGAAAAATACTTATAAATGATTCGAGTGATTCGAATCATTTTTCAAAATTTACAGCCTTTGTTGTTGTTGCATATACAAACAAAGAAGAAAGGAAAGACAAAGACAACAAGCAAAGCATACACACAATCTTCTTATGAGTATTGTGACGTTCGTACGCGAATCATACTTATTTTGTACTTCGTGTCAATGTTAAGTAGAGACGAGTGGAAGTCAATAACATCAGGCGTATTGTTAAGTATGAATACGACGAGTACTTCCAACTTTGAGTATGAGTAGTATGAGTATCATATTAAAATAAGTGTGAATGCGTATAAGTATCAGAAATTATAAGTATGATTCGTAGCTACTCATCGTTTTGAATACTCGTTGCTGATCTCTGATGTCCATATGCTTATGAACATTAGAAATTGTTTGTTTTTTAACATCAAATCAACGTATTTTTCTCTTGTGTCTTTAAAAAATATTCTTTGAATTATATCGACGCCTCCATGCTATAACGTTCTAACGTTTTTGATGTTCTTCCATTTTTTAATTCTACGTTCTCTAACTTAAATATTGTCTAAATTTGGTAAAGATGCGCCAATCCGTTCAGAAGTTATAGGAAAAAATCTACTTAGGATTCACATATAGTCGTAAGTCGCGTGAAAACTTTGTGAGCTCATAAGTCAAAACACACTTTTTCGACTTAAAATGTTATAGAACGGAGGCATCGATATAATATTGAATTTATCATTTCCTTTTAGGGCCATTATTACAACTTGCCGTTAACTAAAGTGAGGATTATGACCGGAAGATAAATTGTTTTCATTGTTATGAGTACCCAATGAGATAGAACGGATCGTTAAGCTAAAGGGAGGATCATCCTCCCGGTAACTTTTTTAAAGTGAAGTTTATATTTGAACTTGCCATATTATATACAATTTCCGATATGGCAACTTCAAATTTAAACAAAATGAGCATATACAACAAAAAAAACGAAGTCCGCTGTTGCCACTGCGTTAAAAAAAAACTTGTTTAATTGAACAGTTTTATCGACTTTGCTCCGGCACTGCCATATTTTTGATAAAGCTAATTTTATTTTATCTGTAAGTTGTAATAACGAAAATAAGTTAAAGGTAACTTTGCCGTTCACTTTAGCTGAAGGTACCTTTAACTAACGCCAACTTTAACGGGAAGTTGTAATGATGGCTCTTAGAATGTTATAGAACAGAGGCGTCGATATGATATTGAACTTATTATTTCCTTTTAGGCCCATTATTACAACTTGCCGTTAACTAAAGTGAGGATCATCCTGCCGGCCACTTTTAAAGTGAAGTTTATGTTTGAACTTGCCATATTATATACTATTTTCGATATGGCAACTTTAAATTTAAACAAAATGAGCATATACAACAATTAGGCGAAGTCCACTGTTGCCATTGCGTTAAAAAAAACTTGTTGAATTGAACAGTTTTATCGACTTTACTCCAGCACTGCCATATTTTAATTTTATTTTAGCTGTAAGTTGCACAAACGAAAATCGGTTCCCTTTAATTAAAGGTACCTTTACCAAGTAATCCAAGTTTAACGACAACTTATAATAATGGCCCTTAAAGTGTTAACTATTTTGATTTCTTTCTTATTCATTTCAGACTTCCACTGTAAACATTGCCATATCTTTGGAAACTTTAAATATCTTGCATCCATAAGGTAGGCAATAATTTATTTTTATTTTATACTTACTGTAGTGGTTTCTATTTAACCCATTATGAAATCGAATGTAAAATTCGAGACATTAGAAAAAACAATTTTGGAAAATTCTATAAATTGTGTTTTTTTGAAAGTTTACGAAATATAAAATAGTTTTACGCCATGAACAGATTGTACCTCTGGTGCTAAGCAGGTAAATGGTCTCCCACTTAAAATACGAAAATCGCTATAGCTCCCGCAGTTGCCTTTAACGTTCAGTTCATCGTTGAGTTTAAAGAAATGCGGATCAATATTTGCAAGCTCATCAAATAGATCTCTGGATGTCATAATATTTTGGTCATAAATTTAATACATCTGGTTCACTATGAATTACTCGAATGGATTGCGGACCAGAGGTTCACAAAATTTCCTTTTCGATTCTTCTTAAGTACTAACATATTTTACCGGAGTTAAGCTTCGTTCGAAAAGCTATTTGTTTTTAAACAACTCCGACATCATGATAATATGTACTCCTACTCACTAATCGTAGACTACAAACAAAATAAAATCATGACCACGCCTCCGGACTTCTTCTCTGGTCCCACAAACTGCAGAGTTAACGTAGAACTCAAGACATATGGGAAGCAGTAGGTGTAATACAGTGGATCTAAAACCCTTTTTTTTTTGACGTGGGAAATGAAGTCGCCGTGGTCTAGTAGGTAGTGTGCTGGCTTATTAGACGTAAAGCCAGGGTTTGAGTCCCAGGCCAGACATCGAAACAAAATACAAAAAGTATTTTTTCGGCGACTTCTTCTCAGCAGATTTCTGGCAAAAACTCTGAGAGCAAAAAAAAACCTGCCATAAGAAGTTTCTCAAAAATCTGTCGTTCGGAGTCGACTTTAAACTGTAGGTCCAGCCACTTATGTATAAAAATTAACACACACAACATAAGTAGTGTGAGAAACTAGGTCAATAATCCTGACTGAAGAAGGGTTGTAATGACCAATTATGTATGTAATGGGAGTAATATTTGTCAGCTAAAGACCAAAGCACACCTCTTTTGCCAGATATGCTACTACAATCTTTCAACTTCCCTAGTCCTTAAATGATTCAGAGCTTCTGAACAAGCAATTTAGATTCCCAATGTACATCCTTGGCAGAACAGTACAATTATCTGCATAGTAGAAACCCAGATGCTTTCTTTTATTTCAACATAAAACAGATTCCTCGTCTTTCTCGTTTCTAATCTATGCTTCTTGCTTCTATACCCAAAAAGCTAGGCCGTAATCCTAACTGAAGGGTTGTAATGGCCAATAATGTATGCATAAGACAGACATTCTCCAGCCGATCATATAGTGAATAAAATTCTAAATTTAAATTTAATTTAAAAAATTCTGTCGTTCGGAATCGACTTTAAAATGTAGGTCCCGCCACTTCTGTATAAAATTAACACACACAACACAAGTGGTGTGAGAAACTGCGGGCTTCTTGGGGACGAATTGCTGTAGACTGTCTAATGGTGGAAATATAGCACTGGCCAGTACCAACTCGTTTCCTTACCGTTCCCATCTTCCCTCTTTCCACCTTTCGTAAAAACCTGCACAATGCACTGCATGAGTAGGGGTCATCCCCTGAGTGCTGGTTTAATAATAAAAAAAAATTGAAATAGATTTTCATTATCTGATCTACAATTCAAAGGAATCAACTTTTCGTCGTCATAATATTTCATTCGTTCGACGTTATCTTTTAAATTATGAGAGCCATTGGCCAGGTGTAGTTTTTGTTAAAAAAAAATTCTCTGCCAGGTGTTCTGTTTTTCTGTACTGATAATACCCAATATTGGCAAGAAAAAAACATTTTTTGATAAGAATTTGAAGAGATTTTCTTTGAAAAAAATAATGAAGTACTGCAACCCATTACTGCACTAAATAGGCAAATAGTGATAAAAATTATAACGTACACACGATTTGAAAAGATTTCTTTTTTAAATAAATAGTCGAAAATAGTTTACCTAACCAGAAGTCTTATAACAAACTCGGCATATTAGTTATCGTTTCGCAAACTTTAAAAAATTACACCAAAATGTACAAATTCTTTGGAGTCCTATTAGTATCCTGTTTGGCTTTAACCACTGCCACCAATGTTAAGAGATGTAAGTTTCTTCAATCATTAATCCTAACACTCATTTTCATTACGACACCCAAATTATAGGTAAAAATGGTCAACCCTTCCCCCTAAGTGTGGATGTTGAAGGTTGCGATCAGCCACCCTGTGATGTTATCAAGGGGTCTTCAGCCATTATGGATGTACAGTTTGTAGGAAGTAAGTATTACGGTTACTTCACAAGGATTTCTGTTCATTTTTAATTTCGTATTTATTTTCCCCCTTCAGCTAAAAATAACATCCAGTCGTTGGAAGCCAAAGTACGTGCTACTGCCTTGGGCGTTACCGTACCCTATGAATTGCCCGCCGATGTTGCCAATGTTTGTGAGAATTTATTGGATGGTGCCTCCTGCCCCATTGGCAAAGATGAGGATGTTGTCTACAAATTCAATTTCTATGTTGACTCTCACTATCCCGAAATTCCTGTTGCCGTTGAGGTCTCCTTGAATGATGAAAGCGGCGAATCGGTTGCCTGCTTTGTTTGTGACATTAAAGTCAAGAAAGGTGCCAACTAAGCCCTCATTTCCGATTTTATAAAATTTTTAAATAAATATACTGAAGGATAAATAATTTTTCTGATTTAAATTTTGCTTTCTACTTTGATGATCTATAACCTATAGGGTTCAAATAGGTTCCCATAGTGGGTATATATCGACGCCTCCATTCTATAACGTTCTAAGTGTACTTTGAACGTTTTTAATGTTCTTGCATTTTTAAATTCTACGTTTTCTAACTTAAATACTGTAAAAATTTGGTTAAGATACGCCGATCCGTTCCGATGGTATAGGGAAAAATCTACTTAGAATCCACATATAGACGCATGAGAGCTAATAACTCAAAACACACTTTTTCGTCTAAGAATGTTATAGAACGGAGGCGTCGATATTAAAAACTTTTCCGTTCAATATTGTTAGCAATGAAACTGATAAATTCAATTCAGATATATGCTTTGCAACTTTCTGTTGATCGGACATAATTTGGTCCATAGTTGTTTAGATTTATCATAAAAATTTTACCCAAAAATCGGTGGAACTCAATATTTTTAAGTGAAGCCGAGTAAATGTAAAATTTTATCTTTGTTTTTTAATTTTGTTCCCTAACTTTATCATGTGACCTAAGTGAATTCAGCCCACCTCTACTTCTACCTTCCCTAACTTGGGCCAAAGGTGGGAAGCAGCATTATGCTCTATGGAAGCGAAATTTGGGTCGAAACGCTAGAGGTTCAAAAATGGGCAAACTTACTTCTATCGGTACAGCGAACGGCTGCACAGGGTATCGCGTCGGAATATCATACAGTGTCCGCCCCAGCCGTACTTGTGATAGCAGGTACAATCCCTGTGGATCTGCTGGCAGTAGAGCGGATGGAGATTTATAAGGCGAAATCGGCTGGAAATCACATAACCGGCCACTTTAGGGAAAACACCATTTCAGAATGTCAACGATGATGGAACGTTGAAGATAGAGGAAGGTGGACGGCGAGACTTATTCCGGACATGAACCTATGGATTGGTCGGAAATTTGGAGAGGTAAATCGCCTCCTCTTACTGTCTTTATGAGGAAGGGGAAGTAATTGATGATGCGGAATACACTGTTTTCGAATGTGCACGCTGGCAGAGCTATTGTTCTGTACTGACGTCAACGATTGGAACGATCACAGCAGCTAACATTATCGGAGTTATGATTGCGAATAGAGAGAATTTGTCCTCAGTGGCGAATTACGTGGAGCGTATTCTGAGACTGAAGAAGAGATCCCTTGAGACTGCATAACACTTAGGCATTTTGGCATAGATGACACTAGCTCACATGTCAAACAAAATCCCAGTCGGGAACCTGGACGAAAGGAATAGTGGAGAAGCCTCCTCAACCTTCAATACGCAATTCGGACGCGGATATTAGCATGAAGGTGGCCAAAGGGCCAAAAGGACTCCACTCCGAAGTAATATCACCGTAGTTCCGGAGTAGGCACAACAGGTTACGGGATTTAGTGGTTGAGGGCCCCACACACGAAGGACGTGACGACTTCCTCTATGGTGTGGTTACATTTACCCCTCCTCGCCGTAAAAAGAAACAATAAAAAAACATTTGGGCCGAAGGTTTTTTCAATCTACGAAATAGCTCCGATGTGAATTTTAGGTTTGGATTTTATCTCTACGTCCTAACCTGCTATCAATTTGCATTTCGTGTGGGGTCCGTGAAGTTTCGGGCGTAGAATAAAGTCGCAGATTTCCAAATCCAATTAATAAGGTGTCGGCGAATGTATTTCACGAAAAATTCAATCACAGCTAACAATAAATAATCGGCCTATTATCGCAATATAACAGTCAAGAGCTATTTTCCCATAATTATCGGAAAGTTTTTGCTTTGTTTGCTTTTTCCAAAGGTCAATTAAGTCGTTATTAACTGCGCTAAAGGTTCCTAATGGTCTTAATTTATATTTATCAGGAAATATTTTATTTATTTATTAATTACAATACAATTTTGATGCGGGTCCACTGAGGAAGACAAGACTGTCATTCACTTTTTTTGCCAATGCCCGTCTCTTGCTACGTCTAGATATAGGTTATTTGGCTCCTCATTCCTTGTTAGCTTAACGGAGCTATCATCTATTGATATCAAGGATATAGCTTTGTTCATCAAACTTTCTGGGTGGTTTTCCAGTGCGGGGTAGTCGTTCTTTTCCCTGATTTTGCTGGAACTTGGTCAGCAGTCCCTGTACACCCGTTCACCCGTGGCCGCTATGCGTTCTCAAGTGAGCTTAATGATATCAGAGCTACCATTCCGACCTACAATACAATTACAAATTATATTCTAATTATATACGAGCTGAGTAACGTAGACCATGTGCTCGGTGTAGAGTCACAGACCAGTGTCTCTAGTGGGAATCGAACCCACGACCCTCACGCTAATTGTCTAGCACACTACCCAATAGGTTACCAGGACACTCATATATATCAGGAAATAATTCCGGGTGCTTTAAGTCTTCATCAATCAAATATTAACTCTACCACAGGGATATCTACGCTGATACACCGTTGAAGTTTAGAGAATCCAAATTCTGATGTCGTTTGTGGAAGAGAAGAGCCTGAGAGTTAAAACCTGAACTCCGAAGAAAAGAATTCTCTTCTTCTATTCTGGCATGAAGTCGCCGTAGTCAGCCTAGTAGGTAGTGTATTGGCTTACTAGACGTGAGATCATGATTCAAACCGCAGATCAAATAAAACGAAAATATGAAAATATTTCTTAGGCGACTTCCTCTCAGCAGCCTTCTGGCAAAATGTCTGAGAGTAAATAAAACCTGCCATGAAAAGTTTCTCAAAAAATCTCTCCTTCGAAATCAACTCTAACAAACTGCAAGTCCCACCAATCATGAATAAAATTAACGCACACAACATTGCCGATGTGGTAGGGCAAGCCGTACTAAAGGCCTCATACAGAATGTGGGGAAAACAAAGTTTCCAGTGGAGAAAGTTTCCAGGAAGGAAAAAAATATGAAAGAATTTTTTTGCGGTATTTTGCTTCATCTAAAATCTAAGTGACTGTCGATGTTGAAAAAGTCAAAAACTTTATAATTGGAATAGAGTTTGAGGAACCCGAACTTTCAGCGGATATCCTCTACTAATGTAGAGCATTTGGATTATAACAGGAAGAAAAAATGGAGCGGAGTGCGGCAAATTAGGTTTGAATTAATTTTTTTTTTTTTAATACCTCATTACTTATGATGTCTTTGTTAGGCTGTCCAGTTGTAATCAAACCTACAGCCCTAACATCAGGAGATGGGCTCTACCGGAGCATTCTTGTGTTCTTTTACTCAATTTCATAATTTACTTATTACGGTCAACTCTTGGTGGAGAGGCTGAGAAGCGGCAAATTTAGGTACCTTAGCCCATTAGTATTCTAATACAGGGTCTGCCGTCCGGAATATTTTTTAAACTTTAGGTCCCGCCACTTATGTATAAAATTAACACACACAACATAAGTAGTGTGAGAAACCAAGTCTTAATCCTGACTAAAAGGTTGTAATGACCAATTATGTGTATGTACAGTGAGTGCCCTGTCTAATTAAATATTTTTCTTTCACAACGGCGGAATATATTCCCCTATTCGCAAATGATACTTAAGGAGAGTCCATGGTTCGAGTCCATGTTTCAAACCCAGGTTCATTTAAAAGAACACAAAAAAATTTTGAGATTAGAAAATTTTAGTTTATTTTTATTCTTAAATTAACACTTAATTGGCACCCTTCTTAACTTTAATATCACATACGAAACAGGCAACAGATTCACCGCTTTCGTCATTCAAGGAGACCTCAACGGCTACAGGAATTTCGGGATAGTGAGAGTCAACATAGAAATTGAATTTGTAGACGACATCTTCATCTTTGCCAATGGGGCAGGAGGCACCATCCAATAAGTTGTCACAAACATCGGCAACATCGGCGGGCAATTCATAGGGAACGGTAATGCCCAAGGCAGTAGCACGGACTTTGGCTTCCAATGACTGGATGTTATTTTTAGCTGAAGGGGGAAAATAAATACGAAATTAAAAATAAACAGAAATCCTTGTGAAGTAACCATAATACTTACTTCCTACGAAATGTACATCCATAATGGCTGAAGAGCCTTTAATAACATCACAGGGTGGTTGATCACAACCTTCAACATCCACGCTTAAGGGGAAGGGTTGACCATTTTTGCCTATAATTTTCATGTCATAATGAAAATGTATTTCTGGGTTAATGATTGAAGGAACTTACATCTCTTAACATTGGTGGCAGTGGTTAAAGCCAAGCAGGATACTAAAAGGATTGCAGCGAATTTAAACATTTTGTTCGAGTATTTTTTAAATTAAGCGATGTGATGTTGTCTATACAAAGTTAATAACTTGACTTGATGACATTATCGCCCAAGGCAGAAGTATTTATACCAGAAAATCAATAAAAATATTCGTTCCCCGGTATAAATTACCAAATGCTACGGAAATAGTGTATCAAAATATATGACTGCCTACCTACCTAATCAATGTTTATCGTTTTAGATTTTCGATTTTCGATTTACAATGTATTCAAGTGCCTGTCCATTTGGATAGATTAAATGGATTAAAAAGAAATCACTTCTTCAGTTATATTGAGGCCGAGGTAATTAATCGTGAAATCGTGTTATCAGTGGCCAAGAAAATAACACCACCTGTTGTGGTTAGAAGTTTTGAAAACATAACACCTGTTGTATGAATCACTATCAGTGGAGAATTGTTTTGTTTATTTTGGGTTCTACAATTCAGATATGGAATTCGAATTCGAATTTATAAAAACTATTATGGAACAAAACAATATTTTCCTTAACAAAAAAATTTTTTAAAATTTACAAAATTTTTTGATTATACTTACAACCCTTTAGTTAGCCCTTACAACCCTTTAGTCAGGATTCCGGCCTAGTTTCTCACACCACTTATGTTGTGTGCGTTAATTTTTATACATAAGTGGCGGGACCAACAATTTATCGTCGACTCGAAATGACAAATTTTTGAGAAACTTTTTCATGGCAGGTTTTCGCCAGAAATCTGCTGAGAAGAATTCGCCGAAAAAATATGTTTTTTTTCATATTTCGTTTTAATGCCTGACCTGGGACTCGAACCCAGGCTTTACGTATAATAAGCCAGCGCTCTACCTAGTAGACCATGGCGATTTCTAGTTAAGTTACATACATACATAATTGGTCATTACAACCCTTTAGTCAGGATTATTGACCTAGTTTCTCACACTACTTATGTCAATTTTATACATAAGTGGTGGGACCTACACTTTAAAGTCGAAATTTCTTATGGTAGGGTTTTTTACTCTCAAAGTTTTTGCCAGAAATCTGCTGAGAAGAAATCGCCGAAGAAATATTTTATGTATTTTATTTTGATGTCTGGCCTGGAACTCGAACCCTGGCTTTACGTCTAATAAGCCAGCACACTACCTACTAGACCACGGCGACTTCTAGTTAGGTTATGTTGAATTAAACTCTTCCATACGTTATTTTCATTATTCGTCTCTGTTGCAATAGAATTCTTGTAAAGCCAAGTTGAAGTTTGGAAACTCAATAGATTTTCTTTAAACTCTAATATGATGCGGAGTTTTTTCCCATAGAAGTGAAGTTGCCGTAGTCTAGTAGGTGATCTCGAAGAAAAGGAATAGTTTTTGAGGAACACAAACATTCTGTGGTTATGGTCTACTTATTAAGTGTATTAAGAATGGAGTGCGGCATATTGGACCAGAAATTATTTTTTTAGTAGTCAGCACAATACCTCGCTACTTATGTTGTCTTTGTCAGACAGTCAAGCTGTTCTAGTTGTAATGGAACCTAAAATCTTTATGCAAGCAGATATCTGAATATTTGATATTCTTCGGCAACTTGTCCCTCTATCGTTTGGAGTCGACTTAAAACACTCACAACACGGATGGGGTGGGAAAATAGGTTGTAATCCTAACTAAAGACTTGTAATGGCCAATTATGAAAGTATGTACTTTATAGAGGACACTCCCTATAGAACAATTTCTTTTTTGTATTGAGTTATGTACCAGAGATCAGCAACGAGTATTCAAAACGATGAGTAGCTACGAATCATACTTATAATTTCTGATACTTATACCCATTCAGACTTATTTTAATATAATACTCATACTACTCATACTTAAAGTTGGAACTACTCGTCGTATTCATACTTAACAATACGCATGATGTTATTGACTTCGACTCATCACTACTTCACATTTACACGAAGCACAAAATAAGTATGATTCGCGTACGAACATCACAATACTCACAAGAAGATTGTAAGTATGCTTTGGTTGTTGTCTTTCGTCTTTGTTTGCATATGCAACAACAACAAAGGATGTAAATTTTGGTTCATTCGAATCATTTATAAGTATTTTTCTAAATTTATGAAATAGAATGAGTAGGCGTATGAAGCAAACAGATTTCGAATGTTGTGAGTTTGATGTAAACGTTGTACACTTATAAATCAATGTTGTAGCGAATACAAATGAATCAGAGTGGTTCAATTTCAATTCTGTTAATTCACTCATACTCAAAATTGCTTGAGTGCTTATGAGTAGCGGAAAAACGATTCATTGCTGATCTCTGATTACGACCTAGCTTCTCACACCTCTTATGTTGTGTGTGCTAATTTTATACAAATTTACGAGACCTACAGTTTAAAGTCGACTCCGAACGATAGATTTATTTTGAGAAACTTTTCATGGCCGGTTTTTTTTTACTCTCAGAGTTATTGCCTGAAATCTGCTAAGAGGAAATCGCCGAAGAAATACTTTTTGTATTTGGTTCTGTTGTCTGGCCTAATAAGCCAACACACTACCTAGTAGAATACGGCGGCTTCAGATACAGGAATGGGCCATCAATTTGAATCTTAAAAGATTTTTCTTTAATGGGTTGTTTCACCTTAGGGGTTCAGAATAGTATGCAAAACACAGACGTTTCATCTTTCTGCAGCGGATTGTGTTTCGTTGTTCTAGCGCTACTTCAATTAAAATTGCTCGAGTGTAAAAAATAAATTGTTTCCGAAAATTAGATGTTACGTAAATCACCTTTTTTGTGTTCGATTGGCACGTAAATCAATTAATGCGTTACAAACGGAGTTCGTTCTTTAGTTTAATCGAACTATTCGTGAAGTATTTGCATGGAACTCTGTTTCTGTAAAAGTTTTACCTTTCATTTATAAATTGATTCGAATCTCATATCTGCAAACACTACTCACTCTTTTCTCCCCTCCATAAATATTTTTTAACACCAACACAATGCACTGCATTAAAAATGAAGTATTTTTGGTATTAAGGGAGATCCTGAACCTACTGGTGTAAAGAGGCGAAACTCCAGATTCTTGGGTGAGATTTTTTCAATGGTTGTGCTAGGATTTCTGACATTGAGAGTTTCATATCTGGCATTAATTGGTTTGTAAAATGATATCTTTTCATTCCATTTGATTTCATTTCATTTTGTTTGTGTTTCTAGATCCACCTATTAACCTATCCTTAATTTATTTATCTTCTCTCATTTCCGATGTACTACGTCTTGTATTTGAAATCTGAAAACTTTCGCCACATTGTAAAAAGATTATTTTATAGCCTAACCTAACCTAACCAAGTCTATTAAAAGAACTCTGCTTAAGATTTACAATATAGCAACTGAAGAAATCCGGGTACAGATTCAATAACGTAAGTAAAGGACATGGTATCTGTAATTTTTAAAATTTATAAGAACAATATGCGAGTACAGGAGTATATTTTTGTAATTTTTTTTATTTAAAATAATTGAGATTTAAACACGACCAAATTTATTTTAGTTGGCACCCTTTTTAACTTTAATATCACATACGAAACAGGCAACAGATTCACCGCTTTCGTCATTCAAGGAGACCTCAACGGCTACAGGAATTTCGGGATAGTGAGAGTCAACATAGAAATTGAATTTATAGACAACATCCTCATCTTTGCCAATGGGACAGGAGGCACCATCCAATAAGTTGTCACAAACATCAGCAACATCGGCGGGCAATTCATAGGGAACGGTAATGCCCAAGGCAGTAGCACGTACTTTGGCTTCCAAAGATTGGATGTTATTTTTAGCTGAAGGGGGAAAATAAATACGAAATTAATTTTGAACAAAAATCCTTGTGAAGTAGCCATAATACTTACTTCCTACGAAATGCACATCCATAATGGCAGAGGAGCCTTTGATAACATCACAGGGTGGTTGATCGCAGCCTTCAACATCCACGCTTAAGGGGAAGGGTTGACCATTTTTGCCTAGAAGTTGGGTGTCATTATGAAAATATATTTTTGGGTTAATGATTGAAGAAACTTACATCTCTTAACGTTGGTGGCAGTGGTTAAAGCCAAGCAGGATACTAAAAGGATTGCAGCGAATTTAAACATTTTGTTTGAATGAATTTGTAAAGCCTCTTTTGGGGATAATGTTGTTCGTATGATTTCTTTTGCAGAACTTATTTTAATTTCCATAAAACTTAAACTATTTATACAAAATTTTTTAAAAGATAACATAACTATTTTGTTACTTATTTTATTTGATTTTAAATTGGGTAAATCCTATCAAAAAAATATATTTTTTTTTTTTTGTATTCTAAAGCTTCTGTTTTTATTTTTGATTTGATTGATAAGAGCCTCTTGTGATTGACAATCTTTTAAAGTATTTGAACAACGTTCTACAATTAAATGAAAATCATCTTATCTTTGTCAATAAACACTTGAAATATTCTAAAAAAACCGAAACACCTGTTAAATATCTTCAAACGTGTGAATAAAAAGGTTTTTTAATGAATGAATACGAAAGGAAATTTCGAGATATTCTACTACTTTGGTTAGATTAAATCAAGACCAATAGATTCCTTTTATTCCATGCATAGCTATTGCCTTCATTGGCCTGTCCAACAGAAATTTAAAAAGGAAAGTTTCCTTTTACTTTGTTGAACTTCAAAAGAAACTCTTTTCAATTTATCCCTACATTTATTTGAAGATTTTTACCAAGTTCCGTGACATTATTACGAGATAAGTATTCTAGGCCTTTTATTGGTCCTGTGGCATCTCCATATCTATTTACAACTGCGGATTACGTATTCATTAGCAAGCGAAATGAAGACTATGCTTCAAGCATTTGTTGTAGATTGTTTGTAGACTTTGTCGGGTGCTTTAAATGCTCAAACTGTAAGGAAGCCTGCATTTTATGCCACAGTATACGTACATAATTGGTCATCACAACCCTTCAGTCTGCCTTACGACTTAGCTTCTCACACCACTTATGTTGTGTGGATTAATTTCATACATGAGTGGCGGGACCTAAGAGTAAATTTTATTTACTCTCAGAGTTTTTGCTAGATAGGAAGTTGCCGAAGAAATATTTTTTTTTATTTCGTTCTGATGTCTAACCTGGGATACGAACCTGGGCTTTACGTCTAATATGCCACAGCATGTAGATCTTAAACTTTGTCTTTAATGAGAATATTACTGAATATTACTTCGTTGCCAAATTCTTCTGGCCTAAATTAGATAGAATATGTACCAATCAAGTGCTTAAATTCGATTGTTGGCACATCTGCGTTCCTAAAGCTATATCCACATAATAATCATAATCATGCATAATCAATTATCATAATCAATTATAGGCACGAGGACAGACTACAATTAAATGGTAATGACTGCTGCAAAGGTTGGAGATCGCTTGAAGAGGAAAATACTTCATTTGGTAAAACTCGTCCTTGGTTTGACGCCGATTTAATTGTCTAATAAAACTACCAGAGATACATGCATTATTGGTCATTACAACCCTTCAGTCGGGATTATGACCTAGCTTCTCACACCACTAATGTTGTGTGCGTCAGAGATCAGCATTTATACTTGCTTGAATATCATGGAACGTCCTCTACTCGTATTTAAAGCTTAAAGTACTCATTATATCCATACCAGAGATCAGCAATGAATCGTTTTTCCGCTACTCATAAGCATTCATGCAATTTTGAGTATGAGTGAATCAACAGAATTGAAATTCAACTACTCTGATTCATTCGTACTCAGTACAACATTGATTTATAAGTAGCAATGAGTATGAGTACAACGTTGACATCAAACTCACAACATTTGAAATATATTTGACTCATACGTCTATTCATTCTGATTCATAAATTTAGAAAAATGCTTATAATACTTATAAGTGACTCGAGTGGCTCGAATCATTCATCAAAATTTACAGACTTTGTTGTTGTTCCATACACGAACAAAGAAGAAAGGAAAGGCAAAGACAACAAGCAAAGCATACACATAATCTCCTTGTGAGTATTGTAGTGCTCGTACGCGAATCATATTTATTTTGTGCTTCTTGTAAATGTGAAGTAGAGACGAGTCGAAGTCAATAATATCATGCGTATTGTAAAGTATAAATACGACGAGTAGTTCCAACTTTAAGTATGAGTAGTATGAGTATCATATTATTTAAATAAGTATGAATGCGTATAAGTATCAGAAATTATAAGAATGACTCGAATCAACTCATTGTTTTGAATGCTCGTTGCTGATCTCTGGTGTGCGTTAATTTTATACATGAGTGGCTTCTGCTCAGAACGACGGTTTTTTGAGAAGCTTTTCATGACAAATTTATTTTACACCCAGAGTTTTTGCCAGAAATCTGCTGAGAGGAAGTCGTCAAATAAATGTTTTTTCATATTTTCTGTTGTTAGAGATGTCTGACCATGGATTTGAACTCGGGCCTTAAATCTAATAAGCCAACACACTACCTACTAGATTACGGCGACTCCGAACATCCTATCTTATCCCCAAATTTAGAATCGATTATGTAAACCTTTAACGAATCCTTGGTTTTGATTTAAATAAAATCGTTCTATGTTCTAGAAATTTTTCATCATAAATTTCGAGAAACTATTTCAGAAGTCTATTAGTTTTTTATCTTGAGGACTTTCGTAATCAAATTGTGATGGCATTAACAAATAATTCTTTAAGTTTCTTATAAAAAACACGTATTGAACACCTGCATGTTCTAAATATTTTTTTTTGTTTCAAAGAATAAAAAAAATTTTAAAAAACACGCTTTATCTTCATCTTTTGATAATGGACGGGGGGAAAAAACTATCGACTTTCAGTTAATAATGATAATAATTTCCAACAAAATTTTTAATATAAATAGTTGAGTTTTCATGCAAAATATTTATTAAGTCCGTCAGTAGCCCTTAAATCACAAGCATCTTTGCAAACTCATTCAATCAAAATGTACAAATTCGCTGCAATCCTTTTAGTATCCTGCTTGGCTTTAACCACTGCCACCAATGTTAAAAGATGTAAGTTTCTTCAATCATTAATCCCAACACTCATTTTCATTATGACATCAAAATTATAGGCAAAAATGGTCAACCCTTCCCCTTAAGCGTGGATGTTGAAGGTTGTGATCAACCACCCTGTGATGTTATTAAAGGCTCCTCTGCCATTATGGATGTACATTTCGTAGGAAGTAAGTATTATGGTTACTCCATAAGGATTTCTGTTCATTTTTAATTTCGTATTTATTTTCCCCCTTCAGCTAAAAATAACATCCAGTCGTTGGAAGCCAAAGTCCGTGCTACTGCCTTGGGCATTACCGTTCCCTATGAATTGCCCGCCGATGTTGCTGATGTTTGTGACAACTTATTGGATGGTGCCTCCTGTCCCATTGGCAAAGATGAGGATGTTGTCTATAAATTCAATTTCTATGTTGACTCTCACTATCCCGAAATTCCTGTTGCCGTTGAGGTCTCCTTGAATGACGAAAGTGGTGAATCTGTTGCCTGTTTCATTTGTGATATTAAAGTTAAAAAGGGTGCCAATTAAAAAAAATTTGGTCGTGTTTAAATCTCAATTATTTTAAATAAAAAAAATTACAAAAATATACTCCTGCACTCGCATATTGTTCTTATAATTTTTAAAAACTACAGATACCACGTCCTTTACTTACGTTATTGAATCTGTACCCGAATTTCTTCAGTTGCTTTGTTTTAAATCTTAAGTTGAGTTCTTTTAATAGACTTGGTTAGGGCTATAAAATTACTTTTTCACATTCGGCGGAAGTTTTTAGATTTCAAATACAAAGCATAGTACATAGAACGCCTCGGAAATGAGAGAAGATAAAGAAATTAAGGATAGGTTAATAGGTGGATCTACAAATACAAACAAAATGAAATCAAATCAAATGGAATGAAAAGGTATCATTTCACAAACCAATTAATACCGGATATGAAACTCTCAATGTCAGAAATCCTAGCACAATCATTGTAAAAATCCCACCCAAGAATCTGGAGTGTTCGTCTCTTCAAACCAGACTAGCGACGCAGAATGTTCTCAATAGACTCCAGATCTCCCTTAATACCAAAAATACTTCATTTTTAATGCAGTGCATTGTGTTGAAGTTAAAAAATATTTATGGAAAGGAGGAAAGAGAAAGTAGTGTTTGCAGATATGAGATTCGAATCAATTTATAAATGAAAGGAAAAACTTTTACAGAAACAGAGTTCCATGCAAATACTTCACGATTAGTGCGATTAAACTAAAGAACGAACTCCGTTTGTAACGCATTAAGGGATTTACGTGCCAATCGAATACAAAAAAGGTGATTTACGTAACATCCAATTTTCGGAAACAATTTATTTTATTACACTCGAGCAATTTTAATTGAAGTAGCGCTAGAACAATAAAACACAATCCGCTACAGAAAGATGGAAGATGGAAAGATTCAAATTGATGGCCCATTCCTGTATCTGAATGCGCTGCTGCAAAAAGATGGAACGTCAGTGTCTCGCAAACTAGTCTTAGCCCTTAAGATGAAACAACCCATCAAAGAAAAATCTTTTAAGATTCAAATTGATGACCCATTTCTGTATCTGAAGCCGCCGTAGTCTACTAGGTAGTGTGTTGACTTATTAGACGTAAAGCCAGTGTTCGAGCCCCCAGGCAAGACATCAAAACCAAATACAAAAAATATTTCTTCGGCGATTTCCTTTAAGCAGATTTCTGGCAATAACTCTGAGAGTAAAAAAAAACCGGCCATGAAAAGTTTCTCAAAATAAATCTGTCATTCGGAATCGACTTTAAACTGTAGGTCCCGTCACTAATGTATAAAATTAACACACACAACATAAATGCTGTGAGAAACTAGGTCAATAATCCAGACTGGTTGTAGTGACCAACTATGTATGTATGTATCCTATATCTGGTTGTAATAACTTGGAGATTCTAACCTATTTCGTAATGATGAGTACAGTCTCCGTCTAGTTACTTCATAGATCAGCTCGAAGAAGTGGTTATTCAGAGGACTTAGAGGATTCATACTCCATGAAATCAAAGCTGAACTCAATGCAATCAAAACAAATGTTACTCAGTAAACTAAAGACTGAATTACATAGAATCCCTCATAAGGTAAATCTTGTGGTTTCCTAATGTCCACAAATGAAATACTCGATTTCTTATGTGCTATGTTCCACTCGGTACTTCTCCGTTAATGCAACGTAACGTAAACGTTTTGACTTGCGTTGAGTCTTTTACGAATCTATGTATTCGTTTCCGAAGATAAGTACAACTTCGTACTTTGTTCTACAGGCTTTGCTATCAAAAAGAAAATGATTCCTGAGTGAGTAATTTGCTGGTCTTATTGGTATTAATTCGCAATTTTTCTTTTTCAGCATACATTTGTAAGCAATTTCTTGTTTTTTTTTTATCAGTTAGATCGTTAATATATTCTAAACTAATTGGGTTACAGGGAATGTTCCGTGCTGGGACGAAGCGGCTCGTTGATTACTACCTAGAAATATGAGTGGGAAAAAACTAAGTTACGGTTGGACAGTTGAAACGATACCAATAGGGCCAGAAAGCACATAAGAATGAAAAATTCCGTACTGGAAACCTGTACACCAGAGATTAACAATGAATCTTTTTTCCGCTACTCATAAGCACTCATGCAATTTTGAGTATGAGTGAGTCAACAGTACTGAAATTCAACTACTCTGATTCATTTGTACACGCTACAACATTGATTTATAAGTATAAGTAGCAATGAGTATGAGTACAACGTTGACATCAAACTCACAACATTCGAATAATGTTTGATTCATACGCCTACTCATTCTGATTTATAAATTTAGAAAAATACTTGTAATACTTATAAGTCATTCGAGCGGCTCGAATCATTCATCAAAAGTTAGAGTTACAAACAAAGAAGAAAGGAAAGGCAAAGACAACAAGCAAAGCAAACATACAATCTTCTTGTGAATATTGTGATGTTCGTACGCGAATCATACATATTTTGTGCTTCGTGTAAATTTTAAGTAGAGGCAAGTCAAAATCAATAACATCATGCATATTGTTAACTACGAATACGACGAGTACTTCCAGCTTTAAGTATGAGTAGTATGAGTATCATATTAAAATAAGTATGAAAGCGTATAAGTATCAGAAATTTTAAGTATGATTTGAATATACTCATCGTTTTGAATACTCGTTGCTCTGATCTCTGCTGTATACTGCATCTGTAGGAAACTGACTAATGAGTGCCACAAAAATTTCGATTAAAGAACATCTGATGATTATTGTGAAAGAAACAAAAAATGTTCTGTAGAGTAATGGCTTATTAAACATGAGACTCCGATTCAAACCCCAGGTCGGAAATCTCCACGACAACGTAATATGAAAAAAATATTTCTTGGGCGACTTCCTCGAGAGGAATTAAAATTAGCATGAAAAGTCTTTTAAAAATTCTGTCAATCGAAGTTGAAATTAAACTATAGGCCCTGCCACTCATGTATAAAAATTAGCACACTCAGCATAAGAGGTGTGAGAAACTAAGTCATAATCCTAATCCTAAAGGATTGTAATGACCAATTTTGTATGTATGAATGTTTTATAAAAATTAACAACAAAAAAACATTTTTTTTAGAAAATATTAATCATACAACAGATGGTAGTTTTTTGTAAACACTCGGCCAGGTGGTACCATTTTTTCTACGATTACTTAACAATCTCTGCTGATAATGGAAAGGAAACGAATTGATTTTTCAGTATTTTAACGCAACAATCAGCCGATATTAACGTCATAATATCTCTAACACTTCATAATTCCCAAAATATTTTGAAATTTAAAAAGTATTTAGAAAAATAATCTTGAAACTAAAACAAAACACCTGCAAGAAAATAAATTTTTTGTTTTAATTTTTTTTATCTCGATGTTGTGTGATGATAAATTACTTGAAAACCCATTAGCTCTTTAGGTTTTTGATAATGTTCAGTCAGTTGTAGTTATGAATGTTCCCTCTAATGGTTTGTATTTTAAATTGTAAATTTTTAATTTAGTTTCTTATTAAAAGCCAAACAGAACACATCTGGATTTGAAAAGAGCACGAATAGAGAAACAAGAAAGTTTTATTAAACAAAGTTTTTTCTAACATGCTAGAGAAAAGTACAAATAAATCATAAATTCAAAAAGGAAGAAGGAAAAGGAGTATCTAATATGGATGAAAGGATTTTGAATTTCCCGTTAAGGTATAAAAAACTAAATATTCTTAATTAAAAAAGAAAAAATTAAAAAAAAAAAATCAAATCAAGACCTCGCACGATATCTTTTTAACAAATTTCTTTTGAATCCTATAAATATGCTTCTCATTTCAAAATATTTCTCATTAATGTGACAGTGTTGGCATTTACAATTTCATAACGATTAAAGTACTCAATAATATTGGGAATTATGCAAACGCATCGTAAGCGATATGGCCGAGTCAAGAATGATAAACTACAGATTACGCCTTGCGTATGATTTCCCGTTAGATAACGTAGTTGGGCTATTTTAAAGGTTTCCAAGTCTTTTTCATATGTGAAAATTAACGTTTCATTTGAAAAGTTAGTGCCCATACGTGAAAGTAGTTGGCAGCCCTAAAATATAACTTACATTTTCATTAGCCAATAGGAATACAATTTGCGTGACGTCATTGATTCAACATGCGCAGAAAGTTTTAATTTCTTTAGTTTATCATTCTTGTGGCCGAGTCATTTGAAATCCGTCATAGGCTATATTCTGACATTGACAACGTATCAAGTTGACACAATAAGTACTTTGGCATTTATGTATTGGATTTGCCTGTAAACAACACAAAATTCTTTTAAAAGAATTTTTCTACGACTATATGGATGCCTATAGCTCATACAGATCTAGTATAAAGAATTCCACTGAAGATACGCTATCGATATCGTTTTAGCTGTTGGATAAGGACGTATTGTTAGCCCACTCATATCTCTAGTAGCAATCAACAAGGTGCTTCGAACTAGCAGAGTACAGAAAGAACCCCGCTTAACGATGCTTAATGCTTAACTCTGTTTCAGTATTACGCAGTGGTATTAGGATTTCCCTAAATCGCAGACTGTATTGATACTTATTGCGAGTGAAACGGTGATGCACCAACCAAAACCGGTGGACATAACGCCGATGTATACTATATTATGTGTATTAATTTTATCTATCAGCGACAGGACCTACAGTTTAAAGTGGACTCCAAACGATCGATTTTTGAGAAACTGTTCATGACAATTTTATTTACTCCTAAAGTTTTTGACCTGGAGTTTGAACGGAGGTCTTGTGTCTAATAAGCCAACATATTACATACTAGACTAAGGCGTTTCAGTTAAGAAGAAAATTCGAAAATCGGTTAAGTGATCAAGCAATTTGATGTGCGAATCGGAGAATTATCACACAAAGTGTTCGAATGCAATACGTTAATCCTATTATCTTCTGCTTCTTCTTGGGATTTGTGCAAAATCTCAAACCAAATATCTTGAAATAATGCATTGAATCCGTATTAATTAAAGAAACGTCATCTGAGGACTGACAATTGGAAATTTAGGGCAATTTTTAGACAATTAGAAACTTATCCAGTATTGGATTCTAATAAGTAAACTAATTAATTAGGACTGCCCAAAGCACTTGTATCCACATACTAAACCTTTGTAACATTCATTCATTAAGGAAACATCATCTGAGCACTGAAAATTGCAAAATTAGGTTGATTACTCTGCTGACCTATCAGAATTGCATTCAAATATTCGTTATCGATAAATCACTCAATTCATTAGGGCAGCGCAACATACTTGTGTCCACGCGCTAACCAATTGATCCTCATATTAAATAAACCCTGGGCCTAATATAGAAGTTCAAGCTGCTAAAAATTACGATTATATACCTCTAACACAGACTGCTAGTAACGCTCTCTTTATCTGAGCTAGAATGGTATTGCACTTTATACTGCATTTTACAAAAGCCTACATGCCCTACAATGCAAGAAAGTTACAAGAAGTTTCGGAAAGTTTCCAAACTACTCGATTGCAACGTTCTAACGGCATAGCTTCACACATCACTCATGTTGTGTGTGTTCATTTTATACATAAGCGGCGGGACCTACAATTTAAAATCGACCCCGAACTACAGATTTTTGAAAAAGTTTTCATTCCAATTTTATTTATTTTGTTTTTGTTAGAAATCGGCGGAGATGAAGTCGCCGAAGTAATATTTTATCATAATTTTGTTTTAATGTCTGACCTGTGGTTTGAACCGTGGCCTTACATCTAATAAGCCAATACACTACCTACTAGACTACTGCTAGTTCAAGCAGCCCTGCCATGTGTGTTATTTTTATCCATGATTGCGAGATGTCCAGATGTATTTGAAAAGTTTCTCATGGCAATTAGTTACAATCAGAGTTTTTTTGAAGGAAGTCTGCCGAGAGGCGACCAGAGACGGCAAAACTGAGGTTTAAATTTTAAAGCTCTCGTCCACTAGCCCCACACACTAGCTACTAGATTACTGTAACCACACGTTTAGCATTCTCTAGCCCAAAAAAGTGTTGAGTTAAAGAATCTGGAATTTATATATTCTCCCTGACCTTGACATTAATGTGGATTACATTTCACCGTTTTGATATATCGATAACTTACATTTTTAACACCACAGTCGATTACTTCAAAATATTCACCCTTAAAAGAAAGGTGATTGCAATTTGCCTTGTGTAGATGCCAAAACTAATATGAATATTAATTAAACTAATTAATTAACTTTAAATTAATAAATTAAATATTATTTCAAATTTCCCTATTGCCAACAACAAAATTCTTAAAAATAGTTCCTATGAATTCCAGCGTTAATCTAAGAGCCGGCAATCGAAAATTGATTAAGATTAAGTCATAAATTAAGTTAACAAATCCAATTGTTACTTTCTGTTACTTTTTAATACGAAAACGATTTTTGTTTTATTTTTTCTATTTTTTTTTATTTTTGTTAGGAAAAAATATCTTATCATGAGAAATTTTTGCTTTTTGGCCTTTTCAAATGAACGTATTGAACACCTGCGAGCTATAATGTTTGAAATTGTTTAACCTTTAGAGGCACAAACTTGTTTAAAATTAACAAGATCGTTCAAATCAAGAGCTTTAAGAAAAGAGTGAAGAGTGTAAGTGAAGAGAAACGTTTGAATGGCAATATAAATCCAGTGCGAATAAAGGCGCAAGGACTTGTCTCCATTGCCTTGCCAATCCCAGAATCACTGAGTTTTATTAAATAAAAGAGAGATAAGTGCAGTTAAAAATGGTAATGCAGTTGGATAAGACAACACCAGCCCCTAATTATTGAAAATTGATTCCCATTTAAGCCCTTTTATTGAAAATATTTGAACTTTTCACGCCTTACATTCCGAACTTATTGTTGGGAAATAATAAAATTAAAAACATCAACGGAATCCTGACGGAATGAAGCGGAGTAACTTCCCAATAGACACCGAAAACTTCGACAAAACTTCATCAACTTTTCAAACATCTGGGTGTTATCTCTTAACACTTCTCTCAATATCGGGTAGTTGTCCATCTAAGACGCTATTATAACCATACTCATGCAGATACAATTACAACCCTTCAGTTAGGTTCAAGAATGATAAACTAAAGATTACACCTTGCGCATGATTTCCCGTTAGATGACGTAGTTGGGCTATTTTCAGGATTTCCAAGTCTTTTTCATATGTGAAAATTAACAGTTCTTCTGAAAAGTGTATGCATTACGTGAAAGTAGTTGGCAGCCCTGCAATATAACTCACATTATCATTAGCCAATAGGAAAACAATTTTCGTGACGTCATTGATTCAACATGCGCAGAAAGTTTTAATTTTATGTGCGTGATGGCGTAATCCTTAGTTTATCATTCTTGAGGCAGGATTACGTCCTAGCTTCTCACACCACTTGTGTTGTTTGTGATAATTATATGCATAAGTACAGACACCTACATTTTAAAGTTGACACCGAACGACTGATTTTTGCAAACTTTTCATGGCAATTTTATTTACGCTCCGAGTTCTTGCCAGAAATCTGCCGAGAGGAACTCACCGAAGAAATATTTTTCATAATTTCGTTTTGCTATCTAACCTGGGATTTGAACCGTGCCTTCACTTCTAATAACCCAATGTTTTACCTACTAGACTTCAGCGACTTCATATATCTCAGACAATACTTTCTGCGTATGCAATCGTTTATAGGCATCCGGGAGCGATTTGGTATTGAATGGAATTATTTTCCTGACGTCTTTGAGATATGAATGTCATTCTTAATGTCTCGGAGAGGTGGATCCTGAAGTTTCACTTTCGCGGTTAGAACAGCTGGCATATAGTCGGTAATTGCTCGATCAGTAGCATGTTTTCATACATAAAAACGATCAATACTTGACATCTTGTTACAGCCGTTAGAGATCCTGAGGACGCTGTTCTCTGTCCTATGAAGTTTGAAACTCATACCACTTTATAGCTCTAAGAAAATGGCGTGTAAAATTTTGAATTGAGCACCCAATTGCTATGTAGAATGTTCTTATAATCCCATGTGTCATACAACATGAAGGACCAATCGTGAAAGCATTGATCTTATTTTTGTGCTTTTTTTTATATTTTTACTGCCTTGATCCATAAGACAGAAAGCAATACGATTGACTTTTAAGGAGATAACGAAAATTGTCGTTTTTTTCTACGATTCCAAGTTAAGGGCCAAGTATTGTCTGATTCTGACGTCCCAACGTAGGACCTTATATTACGATACCGGAAGTTTTCGTATTTTCTAGGACTTCAAGATTTTTTTTTTTTATAAAAACCAACACTCAGGGGATGGCCCCTACTCATGCAGTGCATTGTGCAGGTTTTGGAAAATAGGTTATAGGAAGGTGGAAAGAGGGAGTAGTATTTGTGAACATTTGATTTGAACTTACCAATATCGTAATTGACGGGAAAAACCTTCGCAGGAAGATCATTCTAAAAGCGGGCAGTGCAAGCAAAAAATGAATTCTCCCTGTAATGCATTGTGTGGTTCACTGGACAATCAAACACAAAAGGATGTGCTCAGCGAGAAGCTCGAGTACCACGTAAAAATATGTGATTATTGGGAACCAAGCCACCTATCTCTCGAGAACACCTCCCATTATAGTACCTATAAAACAATGAATGAACCACACGCCACATTGCGACGATGCTCCAACGAATCAATAGAGTTGGATACTCTACTGTCATTAATAAGCACCTTTGCCCTCTCCTGTACGCGGTCGAGAAGCTTCAAAATAGACTTTGAAGCACCGTCTCATACATGAGAGTTGTACTCCACCCGGGGTCGGTTAAGGTTCTGTAAATAGTAAGAAGGTCAGATAGAGTGAAGTATTTTCCGCACCGTTTCAAAAAACTAAGACACTTGAATGCTTCCTTCGACACTCGAAAAATGTGATCGTTCCAACGAGCATCACAACTAATTCTTATGCCCAGAACATCAAGACCATCCGCCTCCTCCTCAAGATTGCGTAATTGTGTGATATCACTGAGATTTACATCGGTGGAGCTTGTAGTTTAGTTTTCAGTATATATCTCGGCTAGGATAAACTTCATTGCAAGTTCTGTCATTTTATTGAACACAGTTTGAACACAATAATAAGTTTTTCCCTGGTTTGAAATTAGATATAACTCGGGTCAGTTTAACCGTTATACCACCTCTTCAAAATGACTTTTAAGTCACTGTACTTGTTACTATACTCCCAGCTCTTAACTTATGACGACGAAGCTTGTAAACTGCATTTCAATTTTTCGGTTACGAGTTATGCTGTTTTGATTCTTTATTTAATAAGACTTGCCAAGCCAACTGATATGTTTCTGAATGGCTATTTAAACCCTCTAACAGCTAGTTCTACAGATACAGTGAGCGTCAAAAGAAACGTACATTAAAAAATTGCCAGTTTTCAAAATTGAAACAAAAAAAATTTCGAAATATTTTCACATTTTTTCGGGCACTCTCCTCAAAAGGTAAAAGTTGAGTTTGATGTTTCTTTTGTAGGTCACTGTATATAACCGCTACTATCTGTTGAGAGTAGAAACAACTCAAGTAAAGAGTGGGTGTAAATATTGTGAGTCCTTTCAAAAAGAATTACGGCAGAGTAAAGAATTGAAAAAAAAAACATTTCTGGATCCAATACAACCCACAGTTGTATTTAAGGGTTAAGAATTCTTTAACTGAATAGATCTAAGAATTTAGTATGTTTATTTCCCAGTTAAGATAAGTTTAGAAAGCCAAAGAAATAGCTTTTCATTTGAACGAAATTCCAAAAAAATTCTTATTCATTCAGTCTTCGATTTAGCTTGGCACGACGTGAAGGTGAACTTAAAGGCAAAATGTTGAAATTTGAAATTTTTATTTTAATTACTTTGGTGGTGGCTATTGCTACGGCTACGAATGTTAAAAAATGTAAGTGTGGTGAGAATGAAGGGGAAGGGAATTTTTTTGTTTTTTCCAATATATTGGAGTAACAGTGAATCATCAATTTTGTCATACGAACTGTACAACATTTAAAGAAAATATTTGAATTTTGCAAGAAAGTGACGCAAAATCTTTATCAAAAATTAAAAATAAAAATCACCAAGAATTTGTCATTCATGGGATGGCTTTTAAAAAAGACTAAAATTCAAAGAGATAGAGACTTTTATTGCACACAATATTTTATCCACACTGTATTCATAACTCTCCATTTCAATCATCATATAAAATATCACTTCATTTGGCCATTTAAACTGAAAAATCATTTCAAAATCATAGGATCAATCCCCACAATATAATTAAAAAATATTTCTTTTAGGCAAAAATGGTCAACCGTTTCCTTTAAGCGTTAATATCGAAGGCTGTGATGAGCCACCATGCACGGTTATCAAGGGTACCACGGCCGTTATGTATGTACACCTTTTGGGAAGTAAGTTAAAAATAAAAATCCATAAATAAATATATAGAGAGGCCCTCTTACGGAAAACATTTAAAAAATTCCTCCATTTTAGACAAAGACAATACACAGACCTTAAGCACTAAAGTACGTGCCACCGCTTTAGGTCTAACCGTTCCCTATGAGTTGCCCGAAGAAGTTGCTGATGTCTGTTCCAATCTGCTGTATGATGCCACGTGTCCAATCTATGACACTGAGGATGTTGTCTATCAGTTCAATTTCTTTATCGATAACTATTATCCGGAAATAGCCGTAACTGTGGAAGTCTCGATAAATGATGAAAATGATGAGTCTGTAGGATGTTTCATTTGTAATGTAAAGGTTAAAAAGGGTGCTACGAATCCTTTATTGTTGGAATAAAGAATAACTGGAGATAACTTAATGTGAATGAAAATTTAATTTAGAAATTAAGAATAGGCTATACGTGTAACGTATAGGCAGGGTGTTACCGAACAGTACGCTGAAGTGTGTTATTACAACAGGGGATTAGGAAAGACCCTGCATATGTATGTATGTCTAGTTGCACTTCTCTAATACCTTTAGACCACTATATAGCAATAAGTACCTTTCAACTTAGAAATATTTAATGTTGGGAAAAGGCCTACTTTTGTTAATTTTGTAGGGCAAGAAATTTTAGATATTACACTGGCTAGTCCGCACATGGCTAGGATTATCAAATCACAAAATAATTAAGTTCTCTCGATCGCGCTTAGAATCTTTCATCCCATCATCAACAGTAGACGATATCAATATAATCTAGAGCAGCACTTTAATTGCAGCTGACGCGAGAACCTTAGGGGCAGTGGGGGAGAAAAATATGAAAGTAGGAAAAGGAGGACAAGGAGGTGAAAGGAAAAACCTAGACAACAAATACACAATAAAGCGTGACTACAACATTGAAGCCCTGGCCTTTCTCAACCAGCTCAAGCGATTAATAAATCTATGGAGAGCCTTAATATCGGCACTTCACAAAGAGTCCAAACCTTCGAGGAAACCCCTACCCAGGGTTCTCAACCTAAACCTACTAAGGGCTGGACAGTTGCAGAGGAAGTGTTCAATAATTACCAACTCCTACTCGTTACAGCGTTCCCTACAATAGTCCGGCTGGGAAATCTTCCATATCCTTGTCAGGGATCTATTCTTGCAGTGCCCTGGAAGACAGTTAAGTAGCAAATTTTTAAAAGTTTCGAAGGCTTAGAATTCATACAAAGCAGTAAAATTAGTTGTTGTTGTTGTGGTAACAGTTCAGCTGCTGTGTCCGGAAGTCTTTCATAGGGTCTATTGTAGGCTTTATAGGATATTGGATAAGATGAAATGGAATGAGATGGTGATGTATGTCCCTTGGTAGTCCTTATGGGCCCTGGTTAAATGATGGACAGCAATCCAAGGTCCCAGGAACAATTCTCGCTCTATAGCTGTTTAGGGTGTTCAGTCAACCATAATTCAGCTAGGCTAGGATGGCTCATGTTCTCCTAGGTAACTGATTTTAGCTATCCAATACTGGGATGGCTAAGTTTGTTCATGACCGTTATTACCGCCGACTGATGTAAGCAATGCTGCAAAACCTTTACAGTAAGTATTAGATTTAAGATCTTAGTATCAAGAATGCTCAACTAAAGATTACGCCATCACGCACACAAAATTAAAACTTTCTGCGCATGTTGAATCAATGACGTCACGAAAATTGTTTTCATTGTTTTCCTATTGGCTAATGACAATGTAAGTTATATTGCAGGGTTGCCAACTACTTTCACGTAGTGCATACACTTTTCAGAAGAAATGTTCATTTTCACATATGAAAAAAACTTGGAAAAATTTAAAATAGCCCAACACCGTCATCTAACAGGAAATCACGCGCAAACCGTAATCTTTAGTTTATCATTCTTGCTTAGTATTAAATAGTCAAAAGTCCTGTCTTAAGTGGCAAGGAGGGGTTCATTTAAAACAATGGGGTGTTCATGATGGGAAGGATCAGCAATGAATCGTTTTTTGCTGCTCATAAGCACTCATGAAATTTTGAATATAAGAGAGTTAACAATATTGACATTTAACGATGTGCTCTAATACATTCATACTCACTACACGCAATATTAATTTATAAGTCCAATCATACTTATTTTGTGATTTGTGGATACATATGTTGAGTTATGGAGAGTCGAAAAAAGACAACAATATCCTACGTGTTGTTAAGTATGGATCAGAGATCAGCAACGAGTATTCAAAACGATGAGTAGTTTCGAGTCATACTTATAATTTCTGATACTTATACGCTTTCATACTTATTTTAATATGATACTAATACAGCTCATACTCAAAATTGGAAGTACTCATACTTAACAATAGGCAGGATGTTATTGACTTCGACTCGTCTCTACTTAACATTGACACGAAGCACAAAATACGAATGATTCGTGTACGAGCACAGCAATACTCACAAGAAGATTGTATTTTTGCTTTGCTTGTTGTCTTTGTCTTTCCTTTTTTATAATACCTGCACTCAGGGGATGGCTCCTACTCATGCAGTGCATTGTGCAGGTTTTTAGGAAAGAGGGAAGATGCGAACGGTAAGGAAACGAGTTGCTGCTGGTGACTATAAAGTGGCCAGTGCTATACCTTCACCATTAGACAGTCTACAGCAATTGTCCCCAAGAAGCCCGCAGTTTCTCACAGCACTTATGTTGTGTGTATTAATTTTATACAGAAGTGGCGGGACCAACAGTTTAAAGTCGACTCCGAAAGACTGATTTTTTGAGAAACAAGAAAAGAAAGAGAAGAAATCGCCGAAAAAACACTTTTTGTATTCTTTTAATTTTTGATATCTGGCCTGGGACTCGAACCCTGGCTTTACGTCTAATAAGCCAGTACACTACCTACTAGACCAACAAAGGCTGTAAATTTTGAATAACTCGAATCACTTATAAATTTGTCTATTAGGCGTCTGAATCAAACATAGTTCGAATGTTGTGAGTTTGATGTCAACGTTGTACTCATACTCATTGCGACTTCTACTTATAAATCAAAGTTGTAGCGAATACGAATGAATCAGTCTAGTTGAATTTCAATTCTGTTGTTGCACTCATACTCAAAACTTCATGAGTACTTATGAGTAGCGGAAAAACGATTCATTGCTGATCTCTGGTATGGATACAATGAGTACTTCAAACTTTGAATATGAATAAAGGTTCCATGATATTAAAAAAATAATTTCTGGTATAATTTGCCGCACTCCATTCTTTTTTTCTTCCTGCTATAACCAACATGCACTTAATAAGTAGAGGATAACCATTGAAAGTTTTTCTTCGAGACCACCTACGAGACTACTACTAGAGTACCACCTAGACTACGGCAACTTCACTTCTATGGGAAAAAACTCCACATCATATCAGAGTTTAAAGAAAATCGATTGACTTTCCAGACTTCAACTTTGCTTTACAAGAATTCTATTGCAACAGAGACGAATAATGAAAATAACGTATGGAGGAGTTTAATTCAACATAACCTAACTAGAAGTCGCTTATTAGAGTTAAAGCCAATGTTCGAGTCCCCGGACAAAGAGTAAAAATATAATTGCCATGAAAAGTTTTTCAAAAATATGTCGTTCGGAGTCGACTTTAAACTGTAGGCCCTGACATGTACAAAATTAACACACACAACATAGGTAGTGTGAGAAACTAGGTTAATAATCCTGACTGAAGGGTTGTAATGACCAATTATGTATGTCCATGATATTCAAGCAAGTATGAATATGTGCGTTTAAGTATCAGAAATTATGAGTATGAAGCGATTCTCTTTTGAATACTCATTGCTGATTATCTTTGGGTATCAATCGGTAGTGAAATTAATTGCAATACGTTTTAAAGTCCTAGGCCAATATGAATATCATTAATTTTTATTTCATTTTATTATTATTTTTTATTACTATTTTGTTAATATTTTTTTTTTGTTTTTATTGATAATATTAATATTGTATTGTAGTGTGTGTGTATATAATATTATATGTTAGTTTTAATAATTGTTTAAATTCCACATACATATTATATAGATTTAATAAAATTTTTGAATAGTTTAAATAAATATTGTTTTTGGTTATACAATTACAAATCCTTTAACTAATAAATATAACCAGTCCTTATTTTTGGCCTCAAACCAAACTTACATCATAATTGTAGTATATGGATGTAATTGAATTAAAAAAAAGTACTTCTTTAAAGTAAGTAAAAAAAAAAGGATTATGTTTTGTTTTGTTTTTGTAAAATATGTTTTTTTTTCCATTTATAAAGACGATTTAATTATTGTGTAGTAAAAAAGTGAAACTGCTTATGCTAATTTATTTCATTTCTTTTTCTTTTTTTCTCCTTCCAATATCATTTTCTTTTGCTTCCTATCAACTTGAATCGTTTGACAAATGTTTTACAAACATTACAGAGAAAACAAAACAATTAAAGAAAATCCAACAAGTTTTCGTGAGTGTGTGGGAGAGTCTGGTTTTTTTTCGAAATAATTATTGATTTTGTCATTCAAACAATCAATAAAAATGTTAGCCATTCGTTTGTTTTAGTTGTGCTTAGTGAATTTTATTTAATTACAACAGCGGCAACAACATGACCAACATTTTTTAAAAAAATTATTTCAAATGTTGGGCATATTATTACGGGCTTCGCGGAACTCATTCATTCCAGCATTCATTAGACGCAAGAAATTTATGTAGACGGCATTTTGTACGGGTACATCATTACGATCCTGGGCCAAACGTACACGAACACTAGACGATGAAATGCCAAAGAATTGTTTGGGTATGAGATTCGGTTCGACTGCCTTAAATTCCCAGCCAAGGTGATGTTTACAAATCTTGCAGACAATTATGTGCCATTGATAACTGAAAAGGCAATAAATAAATCCCATAAACATGTATTCTAATATTAACTTTTAAACACTTACCCGGGAAACCAACTGTATTCAGTGGATGGCGAACCGCTGTATAAAATATTTTGTTTATTAACTTGATAAAGCGTATTGGTTTCATGTATATAACCCGCTAAAATGAAAAAAAACCCCGAAATTATTTTATTGAAGAAAACTATCTTCTTTAATAATGCTTTACCTGAATTACAATATTGAGATTGTACGCCATGCTTTGACATGGCAAACAATTCACGGCAGTCGGCTATATGAATGGCACAATTACGACAGCTAAATATGGCTTCCTGCAATGGAAAATTCTATTTTTATTTTTTGCAACTCAAACCAAAAACAAAACCTCATTTACCTTTTTAAATGTGCTGGCAATAAGTTTTAATCGGGTATTAACTGTATTGGCTAAGAATACTGAGTTTAGCATATCCTCAGGCAAGTGTAGATTACGTACCAACCAATACGACAATTGTGTGGGATCAGTGGGCATTGTATCGATTTTATGTTGTGCCAATTGTGTACGTGCTTTATCAATAATATTCGTTATATTATGAGCTTCATAGACATGGGCTGGCCAGGGTGTAGTGGCGGCTTGTATACGTTTATACATGTTTTGCATAGAGACATTATCACGAAAACGATTCATGGAGCCCATATTAATGCATTTCAAAGGATCTGGTAGATAGACATCGGGTAAAATCTTTACAAAACCATAACACTTCATACGCGGATGTGCGTTTATATATTCTAAGGGTCTACAAAATAAAAAATATAATTTAAATTACAACATGCTAAGATATTAAAACACTTATTTTATATATTTACACTGTCAAATCACTAGCTTTTGTAACAAATCTTTGCAAGGCTCTTGATTTTATCAAGGTATTGCTGCGATGATCTTCACCCAACTCATATATCTGGCATGTTACTCCATACAATAGCTCGTCTTTATCCTCAGATTGTGAACCATTCGAGTCACCATTTGCTGACGATTTATTCGTACTTAAACAAGGAAAACAAACTCCAAAGAGTATACCATTTTGTGCATCGATATCACCTTCAATTATGGTCGTCGAACTATCAACCATAAACGGTAGTACTTCACCGGGAAAGAGCACATGTTGGTGAATGAATAAACGCAATTTAACATATTGATCCACTTCTAAATAGTTAACACCAGAAACACGATTCATATTGCTGCCCATATACGAATGTTCGGCTGGTAGATTGGTATCAAAACGTACAGCATTTTCATTCATTTCTTCTTCCCGCTCCAAAGTCATATTATTATCCTCTTCATTTGGTGGACTACCAGCTATTTCGGCTTCATCATTTTCCGAGGTATCCTCATTATTAGCCTCCATTTCTGCATTGGCTTCGGCTTCGGGCAGTTCAACGTCTGGCGTAGCAAGACCCAAACGTATAAGACGTCGCCGGCGATTATTTAATATAAAGAGTATGCGACGGAAACGTTGCATTAACGAATTGCGAGGTATTGGTCCAAAATTTGCTTCGGCCTCGGCCATACTGCGTCTAGTGTGGGCAATCATATTTCTTATGGCCTCAAATTGATTGGCAAAACCACGAAAATTAGGATTCTCTAAAAATGCTGCCTCATCTTCATCCTCCTCGGACCAGGCGTCAATATCCTCATCGCCATCATCTTCGTCTTCAGCATCGTTATCGCTACCAGCTCTGGATAAGGAATTGAATATTGCCACCACTTCGGCTGGTGTACGTCCCTGATCTATATTAATTTCTTGGCTAGGAGCAGCAGCTGCTGCATTTTCAGTTTCCTCTTCCATAACTACCACATTTTCACTGTTGTTGTCTGTTGCTTCCGGATTTCCGGGACTATCCGCGGAAGGTATCGATACTCTACTCACCAAAACTAAAGGATAGAGCGGATCTATGCCAGCATTTTCAATGTGTTGTTCATTCTGTTGTTCCTCCTGCTCTGCATTCAGGGCATTTGCACTGTTGGCACTGTTGTTTTCAGTTTCCTGTTGTGATGTCTCGATCGCTGTATCAGGCTGTTGTTGTTGATTAATTTCTGCTGTAATGTCTTGGGTACCCATTGGCGTCCCACCATTCCCTTCCGTACCAACTGGATCCGTTACATTAGTAACAACTTTACTCGGCGAAGGTTCGGCTTCCTTATTCTGTTCGGTGCTGGCCACCAGGGTCTTATTTATTGCTCCACTACTTGAAGACGCAATTTCTTGGCCAACAACTGTCGTATCTATACCACTCGCCTCTATAAGAAAATGAAAATAAAAATAGAAAATTAAAATGTTAAATTGAATATATTTTTAATTAATTCGTGCCTGATTGTTCGTTTTGTTCATCGACGTCCATTTTATTGTTTTGGAACTTAAAAAATTGCTTTTTTCACATTCAATTTTTTCAACGATCAAAAATTTTCCACTGATTTCCACTTAAAAAGAAAATTTGTATGTTTTTGTTTCTTGTTATTTTATTTGCTGTTTGTTTTGTATTATTTTTTTCATCCACATTGTGTTGCCAACTTTATGTAAGTTTGCAATAGAACCCAGTAAGCAAATATATTCGAATTTAATTGTTTGTACTAAAATGTTAAATGTTGATTATTTTGAATTATTAGAATTAAATACGCAAAAACGTTGTTTATTTTTTTAAATTAAAAAAAAATATTAAATTGAATACGGTGCGGTATCTGTGATTATATTAACCAGCAATATCAGTTATCCGGAATCGCTAACGAAAGAAATCGATTGAAAGTAAACACAGTGGCAATGAAAAGCATATCTGCATCTATTTTGACGATATATACTTTAAATGTGTTAGCAACACTAAATGTGTATGCGATCAAAGCGAAATAGGGGAAGACCCTTGTTTAAATGTTTTCCTTTCTTTAACTTATAATTGTATACATATTTTGTTTAAATAAAAAAAATGTATGTTTAAACGACTACAAAATTTTACCACAATTAACCCATAAAATCGACAATTCCAGTCCTGACCATAGCGAATAATCAATCCCTTACTGCTCTAAAAATACTTTATTCCCAAAAATTATAACCTTCCATTGTACCCTCATATGCCTATGTGTGGATATTGTACTGCATGGGAGATGACAAAATGAGTTTATTTATATTGTCACAGATAGTATGAGTCCAATTTTTCTTTAATTTTATTTCACCTAAATCTAATTCCAATCGAAACATGGGATAAGATACATCGATATAATTATTTTTAATATTCATAATGCTTTTAACCTTGAGTATTTTATTTATTATACTACCCTGTCCCATGAACTTCCACTACTTTCCAGTTGATGCGTGTAAAAATTTCCCTTTCAGGTTTCAAGGTCTACAATATTCAATTAAAAATTAAATTTTTCGAAATGCATTTTTATTAGTTTTAAAAGTTTTCATACATATTCATATGTAAATATAAAATAGTACAGCAACTACATAAATTCATTTAATTCAACGCTGTTTTATTAATGAAAAATAAATATTAATTGCCAAAATGAAAATGTGAAAATAAATATCATGTAATCTATTTGCAATGGAACGTATAACATAAAATATCGGAATGTTCAGAGTTCTAATCAAAAAATCTTATTGTTATGTAAATTAAAAAAAAAAATATTCAAGTGAAATAGGTATATCCTTTCGAAACTGGAAAATTATTTTTTAAATGTCAGCATTTATTTGTTATTTTGATTTCCACGCTTTTTAGCCCAATAGGCTTTGTCTGTGCCAATCAGTTGACCTATTGTAATTCCCGTAAGAGTAAATTCCCCGGCATTTTCCCAGTGATGTCCGTCAAAGTGATTTACTTTAGCGCCTTTATTCTCAAGTTTTTTTTGCGGTGCTCCACTATTTGAAGACGCAATTTCTTGGTCATCGACTGCGGTATTTACACCACACGCCTCTTCAAAAAGAAAAAAAAAGGATAACAAAAAAATAACCAAATAATGAGTATCTATTTATTTCATACATACCATTATCTCCATGTTTATCCATTTTGTAGATTGGAAATTTTTTTTAATACAATTAACGTCTTCGTTTTTTTTTTTTAAGGGAAAATACCTCTTTATACTTTGAGATTAACAGAAAGAATGAAATAAGATGAATTGAAATTCAAAAATAAATTTAAGGCGAAATTAATAAGGCTACTGTAATAACTCAATTCGCCTTATTTTTAACCGAATAACTTCTTTGGTTATTTATTTTTGCTAAAACTTATAAAATCGGTTCGCCACACTTCAGCCACTTTATTTTTTTCATACTGTGCTTAATAGATACCAGAAAACTAAATCATTCGAATTATTATTTGTATAACATTAACCATTTATTGGTAATATTATAAAAGCGCTTTGTTTTGTGTCTGTTTCTTTATATGTAATTCCTCCGTTTCCCATTCTCCCTCCCCTTCCCTACATTCCTATATCCACTATTGCCTTCCTCCCCTAAGGACAATGTACAATGGGTCAATTTCTACCTCCGGGTATTGTGCTTGTCTTGACCGACAGGTGCACGTCCTCTAACCTAACCTAACCTAGTTCTCATACAATTTTTCTATTAAATTTTATATTAAATTTCTATTCAATGCTCTTCATACTGCTTTTTAACATATTTTCGATTATTCGGGTTGATCGGGACTAGAAACATTCCTAATAAACAATTTTACTGGTTAATCGCGTTAAAATTTAGTAAGATTCAGAAAGAAAATCATCAAAACATGAATTTTTTCCTATTTCGCCTTAAGCATTTAGTGTTGCTGCTACACACAGAGATTCAAAATAGATCCACATATACTTTATAGCTCCGGATAATTGAGATAATCATGGTTAATCGTTTGAAATAAAAAAAAACTCATCTCGTTATCGAAATTGAATCACGGGTAATCGTTGCTCTACTGTGTATATGAATAACGTTAAATATCCAAGGCATTGACATTCAAGGTTGGCAATGCGTCTCTAACTTGAACGATAGATTATTCAGCTGTTTAACAGCTGATTGTTGCTGTTAGTTTTGTTTATCACAAAAATAACGTCAATGTAAAATAGTAAATATAAATTTATTAATAAATATTTAAATTGTATTAGAAAAATGGGGCGTATAAATTGGAAAATACCCAAATTAACTAAAAATCTAGTGTAAGTATTTAATAATTAGTATAGCCGGTAAATATTAATGTGATAAACACTTGTGCCGCTTTCAGCAATTATTGCTTGTGGAGATGGTCATATATAAAGTTATGCTGGCGTTCCTTAACATATAATCATCATATGAACGCTTCCTATGCAACAGACGTTTGTATGGAACCAGTATTTTGGATTGTCGATAACTATACACACTTATTGGGACCGGTAAGTCATCTTTAATATGGGATTCTTTAATAGACCAAAGTTACAATGGGTCCAAACATGGACCGAGATTGCTGTTGGTATCTGTTTGTAATAATTATGAGAGATCAAGGTTTCTTTGTGGTTTAGGGTATTTTTAATTACCTATAAAACTTTAATTTATTATTACACAAGCAGTGTCTGTGTTTAATAATGTAAAGTCTAGGCTTTCGTAGTCGCTGTAGTCTAATGGGTTGTGTATTGGCTTACTTGATGAGAACAAGTAAGTTTAATAAAAAACAGAAAATTAAATTGTCATGAAGAACTTCTCTAATCAGACATTCGGAGTCGACGTTGAAGAGACGGTCCCCATCACTCATGTGTAAAATTAATACACAGAAGTTGGGTGAGGTCAGAAGCTGTGTTGTAATTCTGATTTAAGAGCTGTAATGATCAATTATGGAAGTATAATACAGGTATGCCTCGCTTAGCACGTACTCTTTTTAACACGACCTCGGTCTAACGCGATTCACATTTTCGGTTAACACTAAAAGGCCTCGGTTGTGCTCACCATTCTGCACATAAATATTTAAGTGCTTAGTTTTTAACGGCGGATGATGTAAATTGAAATGCAACATTAAACATAGAAATAAATTCACAGCGTTATATGTAGAGTTGGCTCAAACCAATGCTGGTTTACAAGTCAGCTAATCTTCGTGCGCTCAAAGGTGTAGATAAGACTATCCTTCCTGTTTACTGGAGAGCAAATCAAAAGGCTTGGGTTACCGAAGAAGTGTTTAAAGCCTGGTTTAACAACTGCTTTGCGCCAGACATGGAAAAATACTTGAAAAAGGAAAATTTGGATTTTAAAATATTGTTGCTATTGGAAAATGCCCCATGTCATCCCCAAAATCTAATCCATCCGAATATTAAAATCATGTTTTTTCCACCTAAACATAATTATAATAATTTATACTTTTAAAATGTACTACGTACAGTGTATTTTAAATCTAACAGAATCTAAGTCAACTTATGTAGCAAATGCTTGGAAATGTTTTTCTATAAAAAGACTGCATACAGGATAATATCACAATCTTTAAAAGTATTAAACAAATTAACTCTAAGCGGATGGTGGAAAAAATTTTACCATTAGATGTTGAAAATGAACCAGAAGTCAACCTGCTAGAAGCCGCAACTGCCGAGATCTTAAATCTTGCACATTCAATCCAAGGTGAAGGTTTTAGTGACATAACTTCTAAAGACATTCAAACTTTGTTTAGTTATTCAGAGATAGAAGAATCGGAGCTGATAGAAATAGTAAAACGGGCAGAAAGTAATGAAAAGGAAAATTCTGACAGCAGTGACAATGATGATGAGACTGAAGGCAATGATTTAACACTACAAAATGTAAAGACTGCATTTGTATTGGCTAAAAATTTAAAATCATTTTTATTAAACTGCAATGCAGCTTATGAACATCGAACAAAGTTTAAAAGAGATCTTGAAAAATGTTTGTTACCATACAAAGAACTTTACAAAAGTCTTTCTAATGATCAGACAAAGATAATAGATTTTTTTAAAGAAAAAATTAACAACATTAAATCACTACAAAAGCGATCTATCCAGTGATGAAGATTAAATTTTATGGTTATGTAATTTAATTTTTTTTTAATATTACTGTCGTGAAATATATTTTTTTTTTAATATTTCGAGAATTATTAAGTTAATTGAATGTAATATTTTTGTTTTTATGGGAAGATATGGATTAACATGTGTGTATATATTATTAAAATAAAAATTAAAATTAATAAAATTTGCTTTTTTAAAAACCATGGAACGTAACCCCTCTTTTTGTATTGGTTTCTTGTATCGCTTAACACGATATTGCTTAACACGGTATATTCATGGAACGTTTCATGTATAGCTTTTCCGCTTCCAAACTTCCTTCCAAGTTTAAAAATATGTAATTTCCTTACTTTATTTTTTAGACAAAATATACAACAATAGTAAAACTCCCTTCAACACACTCTCCACATCGAATTAAAAATGGAAAAAATAAAAATTCCAGTACATACGGGAGTTGATTCAAAATCGAATTGATTTTCATTTGATTTACAATAACGAAGGAGTACAATTCGTATCAATTGTGATAAAAACAACTCTGAATTATAGATTACCACTAGTTATCCTGTTCTTTGCACTCTTTGATACACTTCAGTGCTCAAGAGTTGTATTTATACGGACCTGTTTACATACATAATTGGTCATTACAACCCTTCAGTCAGAATTATTAACCCAGTTTCTCACACTTACTACTTATGTTGTGTGTGTTAGTTTTATACATAAGTGGCGGGACCTACAGTTTAAAGTCGACTCTGAACGACAGATTTTTGAGAAACTTTTCATGGCCGGTTTTATTTTTACTCTCAGAGTTTTTGCCAGAAATCTGCTGAGAAGAAATCGGCGGAAAAATACTTTTTGTATTTTATACGGACCTGTTTACCTATTCGAAAAATAATCGATAAAAGTGCTTATTGCCACGTGTGTCTTGGAGTTGTATTCCCATTTTTGAATTGAATTGAAGTAATGCTCGTGTCGTTTTAAGAAACCGTGGCACTTTTTTCAGTACTTGATAAATATTGACTTAGAAAAGTGTACTTCACATTGAAGTTTTATGCCTGGAACGTTAAGTGCTTCCCGATTTCTCAGTATTTACAAATATTGCTACGTGATATTATTGTCGAGGTTGTAAGTTAGTGAACAACATTGAGAGAGTAAGACTGTATTCACATGACCCCATTTGAAAATTGAATGTAAGTCAGATGTGAGTGCGTTATTGTTATTAAGTCTGTTCGCTTTAATCTTCAAAGAGCTTGGTATACGATCAATATTACCATTATCTGCAAAAGCGAATATAGTTTTACGAGGATTTCTTGGTCAAAGTTAAGAAAAGACCACGCCGTTCTTATAACTGCTGAAACTAAACAAATATTTCACAACAAAAAACGTGTTTTTTCAATAGCATTAAGATTTACAACTTAATTATCTTGCTTAACTACTTAACGAAATCTTCCAGGACTTTTTATCCAATATATTTATTCTCCTATATAAACAGATTATTTTTTTTCTAATCGATATACATCTGTACATAAATACCATTACAGTTTTTCGTTGTTGGTGTTGCCTTATTAACAACTGCCGTTGTTAGTATTGCCTACTGGATAGGCTTGCCTTTTTGGTGGGAGAAGAATCAAACAGCGACGATTTTTCTACTTATAATAGGCAATTGGTTACTTATTAATGTGGTGTTTCATTATGTTATGGCAGTTATAACACCAGCTGGAGAGCCACCAGAGGTAGGTGTATTTGTCTAAGGCACTGATTTATTAAACTCAATTGTTTATAAAAATTTTTCTCTTTTTTTTGCAGGGAATTTCATTAAATGATGCTGTAGCTGTATGTAAAAAGTGTATAACACCGAAGCCACCACGTACACATCACTGTTCTGTTTGCAATAAATGCATATTAAAAATGGATCATCATTGTCGTAAGTTTTAGTTTTTCTTTTTTATTTATTAAGTTGCTTCTTTTTTATTTTGTTAACATTACAAAAAATATTGATACAATTAAACAATATTCGGGGCTACAATATTGCCCAATAATGGTGTAATAGTTTTATAAGCATGACCCTCTACAGTACTATAGGCAAAATTTCCATTAATACGAGCACTTTCCACTATGGCTGTATCATGTTCGGGTGTTCGTATTAAAGTTGTTAAAGGTACTAAAACACTGGCTGCAATAGCATAACTAAACAGCATTACAAAGACCATGAATATCTAAAAAGAAAATTAATATTTAGCTGTATTATATAAATTAAAAAAATAATATTTATAACACGCCTTCATTTTATCGTTTATCGTTTATTTTTTCTTTTTTTTTTTTTTTTTGCTGTTACAAAAAATATTCTTTTAGCAGCTAGTTTGTTTGATTATAAATATCCAACTGATCCTTGAAATCTAGTTTTCTCATCTTTTATACAAGTCCTTTCAATTTATTTATTTCTTGTTTGTTTATTTATATTCTGCAACAATTCAAGTTCAAGTTTAAGGTAAATCTCGTTATGTTTACACACAATCTCTCTTTTACAAGACCTAATAGAGTTTTCGCTTTAGGCTTTAAATGAAATTCTCGTTTACCTTGAATAAGGCCATTAAACCCAAGATATTGGTGACAGCAAAATGTACAATTTCATCTTGTTTGACATCGTTTAAGATTTATATGTACTATATGTTGTTATTTATAATTAATTGTAAATCAAAAATAACAGACGTCTACAATGTTATACAGATCCAAGTCGAAGAAGAATGTAAATGATATTCTTAATTTTATACAAGAGCAAATTTAAAAATTGTATTGCAGCTAACGAGCAAGTTTTTTCTGTTCATTGGCTTCGAAATATTTTAATTTAAATATTATAGTTTCACTTTACTCTTTGGTTCACTGTAGTTCACAGAAACCTACTTGAATCTGTTCGTCTATTCGGAAAAATAATCGATATCTGTGCTTACCGCTATGTTTTGAAATGAAAACCTATTATTGGAGAAGAGGATTGAGGTAGTGGTTCAATGCTGGGAAAACACAGATACATATATGTATGTAGATCGACTAAAGGCTTCTTATAATTTTTTCGAAAGGACATGTGAATGTAGAATTCCAAATTATAGGGACAAGAATACTTATTCGAATTGGAAAAATCAGCATTGAATTCAACAAACCGTGGGTGGTTCAATATACCTGGTTGGCGAATTTTAAAACGGTTACCAGCAGCATTGCACAGCGGAAGAATCGGGGAACAACTTGAGTTTCACATTCTAGTAGGTATTCTAACGAGACACTGTGTTATTGGCAGTTTCGCTGGCAGGCCTTAGGATTGCAATGATGTGCAGAAAATGGAATCGGTAAAATACTTTGCGGTTTTTAGTTGACAGAACGTTCGTAGATCTGGGCATGTTGGCGAATGTTCCACTGAGGCAACTGACCGGTTTTATACGAAGTTTGGGATATTTAAAACCCTCCACTAGTGGATCATGACAAGGGGACTTATCTCACACTGAGTAGCAATATGCGCCATATGATGGGTTACCGAGTAATCTTGCCTGTGAAAGGAAAGCTATCCGCTAACCTAACCTAATCCAGGAGTATAGTAGGATATTACATTGTTAATGATGAAAAAACTAAGAGAACAAATAAGAGAAAAAATTAAGAGCAAAAATTATGAGAAAAATTTAAGAGAAAAAACTAAGAGAAAAAATTAAGAGAAAAATTTAAGAGAAAAAATTAAGAGAAAAATTTAAGAGAAAAAATTAAGAGAATAATTTTAGAGAAAAAATTAAGAGAAAAAATTAAAAGAAAAAATTAGTTGGAAAATTTAAGAGAGAAATGTAAGAGAAAAATTTAAGAGAAAAAAATTAAGAGAAAAAATTAAGAGAATAAATTAAGAGACAAATTTACGACAAAATTTTAAGAGAAAAAATTAAGAGAACAAATAAGAGAAAAAATTACGAGAAAAATTTAATAGAATAAATTAAGAAAAAAATTAAGAGGCAAATTTAAGACAAAAATTTAGGAGAAAAAATAAAGAGAAAAAATAAAAGAAAAAAATAAGAGAAAAAATTAAGAAAAAAATTTAATTGAAAAACTTAAGAGTAAAAATTTAAGAGAAAGATTTAAGAGAAAAAAATTAAGAGAAAAAATAAGAGAATAAATTAAAAGAAAATTTTAAGAGAAAAAATTAAGAGGAAAATTTAATTGAAAAATTTAAGAGAAAAAATTAAGAGAGAAATTTAAGTGAAAAAATTAAGGGAAAAATTTAAGAGAAAAAATTAAGAGAGAAATTTAAGTGAAAAAATTAAGAGAAAAATTTAAGAGAAAAAATTAAGAGAAAAAATAAGAAAAAATAAGAAAAATTAGGAGAAAAATTTAAGTGAGAAATTTAAGAGAAAAATTAAGAGGACAAATAAGAGAAAAAATGAAGAGAAAAATTTAAGAGAAAAAATTAAGAGAAAAATTTAAGAGAAACATTTAAGAGAGAAATGTAAGAGAAAAATTTAAGTGAAAAAATTAAGGGAAAAATTTAAGAGAAAAACTTAAGAGAAAAAATGATGAGAAAAATTTAAGTGAAAAAATTAAGAGAAAAATTTAAGTGAAAAACTTAAGAGAAAAAATTAAGAGAAAATTTTAAGTGATAAATTTAACAGAAAAAACAAATTAAATTTGTTAAACAAGTTCTATTCTTCTTCTACCCATTTTGTTATTAGCTCGTAATAGTAGGCAATGTAGTATATGTGTTCGTGGCACCTTGCTCGTTTGAAATTTCAATATAAAAAGTAGCACATAACTCCTTCTAGACATACAGGAAGGAACTTTGAAATTTTCTTGAAAATTGATTCAGCCGTTTAGTCGTTTATAAAGTTCAAACATACAAACAAACATCCATTTCTTTTTATATACACATATATATGCACAGATATAAATACACAAACAAATTAAATTGGCACTCAGTCTATATTTAATCTTGCATTTTTTTTTATTTTTTGGAATCGGATTGTAAGGTTGGCCTAATGGCCTAATTTAGATTTTTATAGTCTCTTAACATTTTTGGTATGTTCTTTTTCATTTTTTATTTATTATTCTTAAATAATAAATTTAAAACAAAGAAAGAAATTTCATTTCTTTATCGCACATACTTTTATTGCTTTATTTAAATACACAACACACCACACCACTTGTGTTTTAAATATTTTAATTGCATTCTTGGTTGATTTCATACAGGACACACCTTTAATCATTATATTGTTTTTGTTGCCCTTTTTTTGATTTTATTGCTGTAGGATATATATTTACTCCCACTATATATTTGTTGTTGTTGTTGTTGTCTTTCAGCGTGGCTTAACAATTGTGTTGGTTTTGGCAATCATCGTTACTTTTTCCTCTACATGTTATATACGACGATTGGTTGTTTGTTTTTAATTGTATTTGGTTTGGAGATTGGCTATAAATTTTTATGGTTAGATCATGGTGACTATTGGACGGAAACGGAACCCTTGGTAGGACAACCAGTAAAATTAAATCTAAGCGGCCATATTATACCAGGCGTAATGATCTTTCTTTATGGAATTCTATAAAAAAATAAAAAAAGAACGAAAAACGAAAATCCTTATAAATTGTAACCTTTTGCAGAGTCATCTCAGCGAATACGATGAAGATGTTTTACTACCAATCCAACACAATTTACCTACACCTGCAGATGCCATGGACATTAATAGCGGTTATATTGTTAGCAGGCGTAGAGCATTATGGTTTATGGCCATTACATGTACAGCTGTTGTCTTAGCTTTGGGTACTTTGTGTTCTTGGCATGCCAAGCTAATAACACGCGGTGAAACTAGCGTTGAGGCTCATATAAATCAATCTGAGCGTAAACGTATGCTTTTACAAAATAAAGTCTACGTAAATCCTTACAATTTCGGACCTAAAAAGAATTGGCGTTTATTTTTAGGTTTGGTAAGGGGGCGGTAAGTTCTAAAAAGAAAAAAAAATATTCTTCGCGATTTTACTCTTTAATATCCATAAAATTTTTGCAGCACTTTTTGGCGTACAGTACTTTTACCTTCTTGGCATAAACCCGAAGGCAACGGCTTAAGATTTCACACTGTCCAAGACTGTGCTGCCCAAAATGATGAATGGCCTTAAGTCAGTTGTTCAGTTATATGTCCTTAGAGAAATTCATTCCATTTATTTGTGTCATCCTTATGAACTTATATTAAGTTTAATGCTATTATTTCTAAGTCATAGGATTTATTCAATTTGCATTTATTTTTAAGTAGAATTCGAAAAGTATTTTTCCTACAGCAAATAAGTATAAATTATGAGACCCTTAATCTTAATTAATTTAGTTTAATGCATTGTTATTTAATATAAACTGACAAAATGAAAATCTAGAAATAAATATTACGCATGTTTACGCATTTCAGTAAAAATCTTGTTTTATTAACTAATTTGATTAAATAAATGCCTATTGGAAATACAAGAATTGAAGTTTTTTTAATCTTTTTTGTGGCACAATATGACATTAATGGCCTGCAAGGTAAATCGAACATAAATTGTCTATTAAAACGAAATAGATTCTATCACTAATCCTATATCCTATTAAGAATTTCGTAACATAACATATACATAATTTGGTCATTACAACCCCTCAGTCAGGATTCCGACCTAGCTTCTCACACCACATATGTATATTGTTTGCGTTAATTTTATACATGCGTGGTCCCACCTACCGTTTAAAGTCGACTCCGAACGACATATTTTTGGGAAGCTCTTCACGGCAATTTTATTTACTCTCAAAAGTATTTGCCAGAAATCTGCTGAGAGGCATTTACCGAAGAAGTATTTTTTTCATATTCCGTTTTGTTGGCTGACCTGGGATACGAACCCGGACTTTTCGTCTAATAAACCAACACACTACCTACTAGACTCCGGCGACTTTCGTAACTGTTCGGCTTATTAAATTTACTTAATTTCATTAAAATATTTATTTTTCTTAAGATCTTATTTATCGACCGTCTTGACCAATCGATTTGCAATGATATTCTGTACAGAGACACTTAAATTTTTCAATAAATTCATAAATATTACAAAGTGTATACATTAAATTAAAGCTCTTCGAATAGTTTAACTACTGAAATAAAAATATTTCACCAGCTCTGCCAAATTCTTAAAAAAAATGTAAAATAAAGGCCTGGAAAAAATAATAGGGACACTTAAATGTTTCAATATATTCTTATAATTTTAATTAGTTTTTCCATAGATATTGTAAAGTATATACATTTTATACATTAAATTAAGGCTCTTCGAATAGTTTAACTACTGAAATAAAAATATTTCACCAGCTCTGCCAAATTCTTAAAAAAAATGTAAATAATAGGGACACTTAAATTTTTCAATATATTCTTATAATTTTAATTAGTTTTTCCATAGATATTGTAAAGTATATACATTTTATACATTAAATTAGAGCCATTCGAATAGTTTAACTAATGAAATAAAAATATTTCACCAGCTCTGCCAAATTCTTAAAAAAAAAAATGGAAATAATAGGGACACTTAAATTTTTCAATATATTCTTATATTTTTAATTAGTTTTTCCATAGATATTGTAAAGTATATACATTTTATACATTAAATTAAAGCTATTCGAATAGTTTAACTAATGAAATAAAAATATGTGACAGCTCTGCCAAATTCTTAAAAAAATTAAAATAAAGGCCTGGAAAAAATAATAGGGACACTTAAATGTTTCAATATATTCTTATAATTTTAATTAGTTTTTCCATAAATATTGTAAAGTATATACATACATTTTATACATTAAATTAGAGCTATTCGAATAGTTTAAGTAATGAAATAAAAATATTTCACCAGCTCAGCCAAATTCTTAAAAAAAAAAATGTAAAATAAAGGCCTGGAAAAAATAATAGGGACACTTAAATATTTTATACATTAAATTAAAGCTCTTCGAATAGTTTAACTAATGAAATAAAAATATGTGACCAGCTCTGCCAAGTTCTTAAAAAAAATGTAAAATAAAGGTCTGGAAAAAATAATAGGGACACTTAAATATTTCAATATATTCTTATATTTTTAATTAGTTTTTCTATAAATATTACAAAGTATTTACATTTTATACATTAAATTAAAGCTATTCGAATAGTTTAACTAATGAAATGAAAATATTTGACCAGCTCTGCCAAGTTCTTAAAAAAATGTAAAATAAATAAATAAAAATGTAAATTAAAGCCATTCAAATAGTTTAGCTAATAACATAAAAATAAAGTGTAAGGAAATAAGTAGACTTTTCACCTTCGAATTTTTATATTTTTTCTCAATAATTTCTATGCAATATTTCTTTCAAAATCGCTTTATCTGCTATCACTTTTATTTATAAATGCCTTTCACAACTCTAAATCCTCTATTTCGATTTGGAAAAAACTGAATGTAGACAGTGGGAAAAAATTTGAAAATCACGATTAATTCGCGAGAAAAAAATTTCTACATTCAATATAACAGAAATCCCTTTCCCTTCTATTGCAACGCAATGCACTGCATGTATGTCAGTCATCTCCAGAATATTGGTCAATCATGGGCGTATAGGACTGTATCTAAGTCAGGAATACTAGTAATTAGTGGTGTAATACCTATAAGTCTACAGGCAAGCCAGCGGTAGAGATTATGGGAGGCTAAAAACATGCACGAAGAATAGTAAATTTCGACGACGCCAGAAGAGAAACCAAACAATAATGACAAGAGGAATTTAACACTGAGACAAATGCATTTTTTTCAAATCACGAATTGTGCGAATTTCAAAAAAACCTGTGACCTATATTTAGTTAAATCGACTAAAGATTATAATAGGTTAATTTGGCATTTTTATTGCAAACAACCCCGAACAAAAAATTCAAAAACCGTTATTTTTTGCAGAATATCCTTAAAAAAAGGACATGGTGGATCGTCCTTGGACGCGCCTTAAAAAAAAACCTTTCTTACGATATAGATATTGTGTATGTTGATAAGGAAACATATTCTCAAAATTTCAAAACTATGGACCCTTTTTCAAAATGGTCCAGCTCACGAGAGGTCAAAGCTGGAGTCGAAATATTTGAAATGTTGTCTTAAAAAAGTCCAAGGTTCATTTTTAGGAGGGTACATCGAACACTTTTTTTGGTGAGTCGCTCTAATATACAAATGTATGTACATACGTAGGAAAATTAACACAAGGTTTATGTGATTTTTTTGGTATTTTTCCGTTAGTAAAAAAAAAAATTTCAAGTTTTTTTTTTTTTTTTTGAATTATAAAACATTTAATTTTAAGTACTTGCAGATGTACATACATATGTACATATATGTTTATTTAATTATTATATTAAATACATATTTTTGCTAAATAATTAGTACATTAGTCACACTAATAAAAAGTTTTTTTTTTATTTTTAAATTTTTAAATAAATAAAAATTAATTTAATTAAACCTGGATAAAAGGTTAGTAGCAATTATAATATTTAGTTTGTTAAAAAAAAACAAAAACAAATTTTTATTAAAATTTAAAATAATTATTTAAAACATAGGAAAAGTTTTTGTTTTTTTCGTTTTTATACCAAAAACAAATTTACAACATTTTTATTATAACAAATAAGTACTTAAGGCATGAGAAATTCTATCCTTGATCTAAAAATGTAACTGAAATCTAACAATTTAGCATAAAGACTTGCCATATTAAAATATAACACACGAATAAAAATGGCAATAACCATGCCGTATATGTATGTACTTATGTACACATTATACACATTCCTTTATGTTCATATACGAATATTCATATTGGCATGTAATTTGTCAAAACCAAAATATTTTTATAATGGCCAATAAAAAAAAAGTACGTTAACGTTTAAGCATTAAACGTTTAAATAACTGAATGTAATGAGTGACACTACACTATAGACACACACACACTGTAGTATTGTTAAATGGAGCATAAAAGGTCACAAAAACGTCAAACTAACAAAAAATCACGACAACAACAAAAAAGTACCAAAACAGTTAAATCTTGTGAATACCAGATTAAGTTTCAATTGTATTCCCTGCTAAAATAGGCGCCAAAATAAAAATCAATTCGAATTTTTATGTTTAAAATTTTCAAAACAAAACGACAAAATATGAAAACCATGAATGAGTTTATTGTTTACATTACAAATTGTTGGCAAATTGACAACATCTGTCAAAATATACTCTGTGCGTTCAATCAAAATATCAAACACCTCTATGCCTATTGTCCAATTGGCGTGTCTGGTGCGAGTATTATTAACAAGATTTTTTCTTTTTTTTTTGATTTTTTCTTAACAGCCAACACAGTTAAATAGAGGAAAAAAACTTAAATTTTTGCCTATGTTAGTACAGTGGGCTTGGACGGCTAAATTTAAACCAATGATCCACGATCTCTTAATTTCCAATCCATTTTTTTTCTGTCAACTTTTCCACAGGATATGTAGTCTTTTCGAATCATTTGAATATTAGCTTGTCGCTTAAACCACCCAAATTCCCTACATAAATAGTAAAAAGGTTTATGACAATGGACCTCATGTGGCCTAAAGGCATCTATCCGATTCATTTTGGGGAGACGGCCACTTATACCTACCTACTCCTTCCTTCCTTAATTGGCCATAACAACCCGATTAACGGATTTCGGCCTGCCGCAACACATCCTTCCAGGCGCCAGTGCTTCTTGCGCACCTACGTCAGTCGGTCACACCAATCGATAACAGGGCATCCTCGATTTGGTCCTTCCAACGAATACAAGGTCATCCTCTTCGCCCGACTTCCGCAGATCCCCGCATCAAATACTCGTCTCGCCGGAGCATCCTCCTCCATTCGAACGAAATGACCGAGCCAGCGCAGCCGCTGGATATTAATATGCTGTGCAACGTCCATGTCGTTGAGGAGCTCATACAGCTCACTGTTGAATCGGATGCGAAAACCATCGCCAACTCGCACTAGACCGAAGATCTTACGTAGGACTTTTCTCTCAAATACTCTCAAGTTAGCTGCATCAGTTCTTAATATGCTCCATGCTTCTGCGCCACAAAGAAGCACGGTAGGATGAGCGTAGAGTATTAGTTTCGTCTTACGAGAGAGATCTCTACTACTCAATTGCCTATTGAGGCCATAATAGCATCTGTTGGCAAGAGTAATCCTGCGCTTGATATCCAGATTGACATCATCGGTGGTAACGGCGGAGCTAAGATAAATAAATTCCTTGACTGTATCAAAAGTATAGTTATCGGCCGTAATTTGAGAATCAATACGCAGCACGGCTCTACTTGTCGATAACATATACTTCGTTTTGCCCTCATTTACTGCCAGACCAATCTTCTTAGACTCCCGTTCAATAGCACTAAAGACAGCAGTGACATCTCGTTTGGTACGCTCTATGATGTCGATGTCGTCAGCGTACGCAAGCAACTGGACACTTTTTTGAAAAATAGTGCCATTACGATGCACTCACGCCTTTCGCAGAACACTCTCCAAGGGATCGCCTTGTCTGAAACCTCGCACGGTAACAGAAGGAATTGCTCAACATCATTCTGCATAGCCTTATCAGCTTCGCTGGTATACCGAGCTCAGACATTGCCGCAAAAACACGATCCCTTATGGGGCTATCGAAAGCAGCCTTTTAGTCGACAAAAAGATGCTATGTGTCGACTTGATTTTCGTAGGTCTTTTCCAGGATTTGGCGAAGTGTGAAGATCTGGTCGATGGTGGACTTGCCAGGTCTGAAGCCGCACTGATAAGGTTAATCAGTGTTTTGACGAGTGGCTTCAGTCGTTCACACAATATCTCCACGCCGTCATCATCGATCGGGTTCGGAACATCATCTCTAGAGGCGGTATTGATGTCGTCATCGCCTTGCAGCAGAGTAGAGAAGTGTTTCCTCCACAACCTCAGCACCCCTTGCGGATGTGTAACCAGGTTTCCATTCTCATCCTTGCAAGAAGACGCATCGGGCTTATACCCCTCGGTCAGATGGGGAACGACGGAGCTTATCAGAGAGTTAAGCGGAGAACGCCTCAGCTGTCCTTTGTGGTTGCAGCTTCTTAACGTCCAGCTTTCGCAGTGCACTAGAGCACGTAGTCCTCGAGGCGCAAATGCGCACTCGGAACTTGGCTGCGATAAGGTAGTGGTCCGAGTCGATGTTTGGACCCCTAAATGTGCGCACATCTAGTACACTGGATACATGCCTTCCGTCAATCACAATATGATCGATCTGGTTGGATGTTGATCGATCGGGGGACATCCAAGTGGCCTTGTGAATGTCGAGATGCTGAAACCTGGTGCTATATACTACCATGTTACATTGTAGATAGTATTTGCGTGGAGGCTGAACTGTTCTACAGTAGGGCCAAAGATACCTTCCCGCCCTATTTTCTATACCTACCCCCCAACAGGACGGCGCTACGTGCCAAATAGCCGAAGCAACACTCGATGTTTTGCGCCCTGTTTTTTAAAATCGCATTATCAACCGCAGAGCTGATGTCGTTTGGCCACCTTGGCTATGATTTGACACTGTTGGACTATTATTTGTGGGGTGCCGTCAAAGATAAGTGTTACGCCGACAAGCCAGAGACAATTGACGCTTTAAAGGGCAATATTCGTGAAGCCATTGTTGAAAAAAATAGTTATTTGGCGGACCCTTTATATGTATAAAGATTGAAGACTCTATAAACGCATATACAAATCAAAAGACTTAAGCAAAGAACTTGAGTTACAAAAAGAACAATGAAAACAGAGCCGACCTGATGTCGTTGGGCCACCTCGGAGCTGCGTTGTGCTCGTACTCATTGCTACTTATACTTATAAATCAATGTTGTAGCGAGTGCTATTGAATTAGAGTAGTTGAACTTCAATACTGTTCACTCACTCATACTCACAATTGCATGAGTACTAATGAGTAGCAGAAAAACGATTAATTGCTGATCTCTGGTACATATGTTTTTATCCGTGAAATATTTCAAAAAAAAATTTTTATTAAACATGGACTTCTTATCCCACTGTAAAGCAACTAAATTCGACGCATGCATTGAAATGACAAAATAATTTCAATAGGTTTTCTAAGGTTGATATGTTACGCTTTTATATTTAGTACTTGTAGTACATGCTATAGCATATGAACAAGACAAATATGAATATTTAATAAATTTAAGGCGTTAAATATGAAATTATTTTAATTTTTTTTTTGTTTTTTTTTGGTTTTTTTTATTTTATATTAAAAATTTATAAGCTTTTATTAATATTTTGTTTGTTTGTTGTTTTTTTTAAACTTTACCGCAATAAATATAAATAAATAAACAAAAAAAAAAATAATTTAAAAAAAAACATCAAAAAAGGTCCAACTACGGCGACCAACAACAACAACAATAATGGCTGGATAAAATAGCGAGAAAAAAAATATTAAATTTACCGCTTAAACAAACGGTTGCACAGCCTCAGTTTCATGTTGACAGTCAAACGTAAAACAACGTTTACGAAAAAATTTAAAGCGCAGCGAAGAAAAATGAAATATTAACGAGACGTTAATTTATTTTTAAAACGAAGAAGAAGAAAAAAAGTATTTAAAATTAAAATTAAACATAAAAGAAAAGAAAATAAAAACAACAACAACAACAGCACCGAAAAAAAATTAAATCAAATCGAAAACTTAAATCGATTAAAAGAAAATCAAAGAAAAAATACAAAAAAACGAAAGACTTAAGCTACAAACTTGAACTTGTTAAGTGATCTTGTTGTTGTTGTTGTTGCTGCTATTGGTGTAATTAAAATTGTTTCTTATCTGATATTTGATCGTGCAAAAGCGTCCATGTGTGTGTGTGTGTGTGTGTGTGCAAATAAGTGCGTGTATATTTAAGCATTTAATACGAGAAAAAGCAAAAATTCGATACAATTTTGTTTTTTTATTTTTGTTTTTGCAAAATTAAATAAATTTTTTTTATATTCAACTAAAATATATGAAATATACTCTAAAGAAAGAAAAGAAGAAGAAAAAAAAAACTTTAATATTGATCGGTAACGTAACGTAATGTAACTTAATGTAACGTAATAAACAATCCATATTTGTTTTATTTTATTTTATTTGCATAAAACCGAAGTTTCATAAAAATACGTTTTGATAAAATAAAATAAAATAAATAAAAACAGTGCAAAATATCATAAATTTACCAGCCTTATTAAAATATAATTTTCATTGTCATTGCATAGCCTCTCTCTGTCTGTCTGTCTGTCTGTCTGTCTTGCTGTCTGTTTGCTAACAGCCAATGTGTTTCTCTAACACTTTACATTTTCATTTTCGTTTTTTTGCTTTATTTTATGCAATTATTTGTTTAGTCCCACATAATTAGTGTTACAAATAATACAAAGATTTATTTGTTCAAATATTTACTATTGAAAAATATGTCTCATCAGATAAATGATTTTCTTATTTAAGGTTTCGTTTAAGCAATCCATTCATTAAAGTGGTTTAAAATTTGTATTTCGTATTGAAAAAAAATACACAAAAAAAATTTCAAATTGAAGCAATTAAAATAATCTGTTCAAATATCATTCAGTTTTATTGAACATTTAATTAAATTGTTGGTTTCTTTTTTATTTATTAAAATATATTTAATGATTACCAAAGAACAGGCAATTAATTTAAAATTATTTACAATTTATAGAAGAAAAAATTCAAAAAATTTTAGAAATTTTTGTTTAAATTGTTTATAAACAAAATAAAAATTTAATGGTGTTTTCTTTTCTACCAAAAAATGTGCATTTTATTAAGGCAAAATGCAATTTTGCGTTTGTTTCTTAAAAATGTTTCGCCCTCTAAAAGGGTGGTATGTTTTTTTCTAAATAATTCGCACTTCCCAATGATAGAGGGCATTGCATTTTATGCCCTGTTTAAATTGAGAGTGCTGATAATGATCGGTAAAGCAGATGACTTTTGTTTATTTATAGGGCTACTAGATGATATTTAAAAAAAGTCGCCTGGTATTGTTATCCAATTTGAAGTTAAATTTTTCATTGTTTTGTTCAGTAACCTTAAGGAAACATTACATTATTAAAGCTACATGGTCAGTAATGTAAAAAATTGCATTCATTCCAGCCGCCCTGGCAAACATAGGGCATCCCCTTTTTTAAGTATTTGTGTTATGTTCTTCTCAAATAAAAAATGACATTAGAACAGGGTTGGTCAAAAATTTTTTTAATGCGCCTTGTAAAAGGGTGACATTTTCTTCGTAGAAAGGAAAACACCATAAATATTAAGAATTATTGAAAGATAGACAATATAACAGTATGTACAGTAGAGCGACTCAAGTTGTATGGAAGCGAAATTCGTGCAAAGTGTACCCCCCTTAAAATGAACATTTGTTTTTTTTATAATGACATTTAAAATATTTCGGCTTCAGTTTCGACCTCTCGTGAAAAATAATTTTGAAAAATTATCTATTTTTGAATATTTTGTTAATTTAGGGATCTGTTTCCTTACTAACTTATACAATATCTATATCATGGTCTAGTGGGTACTGTGTTGGCTTATTAGACGAAAGGCCCGGGTTCGAATCCCAGGTCAGGCATCAAAAACGAAAAATATTTCTTCGGCGACTTCCTCTCAGCAGATTTCTGGCAAAGACTCTGAGAGTAAAAATTGCCATGAAAAGCTTCTCAAAAATCTGTCGTTCGGAGTCGACTTTAAACTGTAGGTCCCGCCACTCATGTATAAAAATTAACGCGCACAACTTAAGTGGTGTGAGAAGCTAGGTCGTAATCCTGACTGAAGGGTTGTAATGGCCAATTATGTATGTATATCATGAGAAAGGTTATTTTAAGGCGCATCCAACAGTGTAAACAATTTGTCCAAGGACGATCATCCATGTCCTTTTTTTAAGGATATTCTGAAAAAAAAAAATGTTTTCTGAATTTTTTGTTCGAGGTTATATGTAATAATAATGCCAAATTAACGTATTTTAATCTTTAGTCGGCTTAATTAAATACTGGTCTGAATTTTCTTTGAAACTTTTTTTTTGAAAATGCTTTTAAAAAAAACTACTGAATATTTATTCAAATTTCTTTTTGTAAATACAATCCTTTAACTACAATCCTTCCGCTTAATAAAGGAAAATAATTTCATTCAAATGGCTGCTTCGCTAAGTGAGCCAGCGATCGCCTAACAGAAGATGCCGATTTTGGCAAAAAATCATCTTTTCAGAAGAAACTCATTTTGATCTTGGCGGGTATGTAAACAAATAAAATTGTCGCATTAAGTTCACAGAAAAACCGCACTCATCCAAAACTAGAAAAAGCCTGTAGAAGTAAAAAAAAAAATCAATTTTTCTCATCCCACTATAAAGCAGTAATGCATTTACGTACAGACCCCATATTTTGTGACTCAGGATGTTAAAGAAGCTTGCGCAGTTTACCAAGACAATATCGTAACTAGAATAACAGCAGTGAAATAATAATTTTGATATTAAAGATGTATTACGCTCTAGTCTATCAATTACTAAAAAGTCTTTGAAATTATGGAAAAAACAGGAACATAAACAGCGTTTACGTTGCTAGGAAACTCGGCAGTCGATGCCAAATAGTTTTCAACTAATTGAAGAAAGAATCTTAATGTTTAAGAGATCGAATGAATTAACAATGAAAAGTTTAAAGTACCAGAATTTCATTTATGAATCACATTAAAAATGCAACGAAATCGAAACATACCTGAAGCTTATGATTATTGGCTGTGAAGGATCCTCCTTTCAGTAATCAGAGATCAGCAACGAGTATTCAAAACGATGAGTAGATTCGAGTCATACTTATAATTTCTGATACTTATACGCATTTATACTTATTATTAATATGATACTCATACTACTCATAATCAAACTTAGAAGTACTCGTCTGTCGTATTTCATACGCAAACGCATATGTTATTGACTTCGACTCGTCTCTTCTTAACATTTAAACTTATTTATAATATGATACTCATACTACTCATACTCAAAGCTGAAAGTATTCGTCGTACATATACGCATGATGTTATTGACTTCGACTCTTCTCTACTTAACATTTACAAGAAGTACAAAATAAGTATGACTCGCGTACGAGCACTGCAATACTTACAAGAACATTGTGTGTATACTTTGCTTGTTGTCTTTGTCTTTTCTTTCTTCTTTGTTTGTATATGCAACAACAATTTAAACAATGTAAATTTTGATGAATGATTCGAATCACTCTACTTAACATTTACAAGAAGTACAAAATAAGTATGACTCGCGTACGAGCACTGCAATACTTACAAGAACATTGCGTGTATGTTTTGCTTGTTGTCTTTGTCTTTCCTTTCTTCTTTGTTTGTATATGTAACAACAATTTAAACAATGTAAATTTTGATGAATGATTCGAATCACTCGAATCACTTATAAGTATTATAAGAGTATATTTTTCTAAATTTATGAATCAGAATGAGTAGGCGTATGAATCAAACATATTTCGAATGTTATGAGTTTAATGTCAACGTTGTACTCATACTCATTGCAATCAATGTTGTACCGAGTACGAATGAATCAGAGTAGTTGAATTTCAATTCTGTTGATTCACTTATACACAAAATTGCATGAGTATTTAAGAGTAGCGGAAAAACGATTCATTGCTGACCTTTGCTTCAGACATAATTGGATGTAAGGACTACAACCTAGCTTCTCACATCACACATATTGTGTGTGTTAATTTTATCCATAAGCGACGCGATCTATAGTTTACTGTCGACTTCGAACGACAGATTTGCAAAGCTTTTCTTGGCAATTTTTTTTTTACCCTCTGAGTTGTTGCCAGAAGATTGCAAATAGTAGGTAGCCGATATTTTATTAGAATCTAGGTTTGAATTTACAAGCCCTCATCTAGGAAGCCAACACAGTAGCTGGTAGAATACGGTGAAAAGTGAATATCGATCGATAAAACTGTATCAAAAAGATCATGTTCGAAACAATGATAAACTTTGCAGCCTATGGGGATATAGCTACGAAATATTCAATTGTCAATAAATAATGGCATTGAAGAAAGCAATTGAATTTAAACGGCTGATACAGTAATTTTGATGAACCGGGAGAGAGCGCTTGACCGATGTATCCATTGTATAGCCCGAGACTTATACATTCAGATCGTTATTTGCCTTGATGTAGCAAAAAGATATCATAGAAGGCTGCTCAAAAAACTCTGAATTTAAAAATTTAGATTTAACACACAAACGCTAAAATGTTGTCGTTTAAAACTGCAACAGATCCGGTTTAAAAAAGTTCCCTTCATAAGAAAAAAGTGTTAGGAATTTAATCAAATTTGTGATAAAATTTTCTGGACTGCCTTATAACAATTTTTTCAAAAGATTTCCTACCATCAGTTTATCATTTTTCCATTACGAATTATGCTAATTTTTGAATAGAATGCTTTACGTGATTATCCAGACAGGCTAAAGATTGAACTACAAGCTGAAATAATTAAAACTCAAGCATTTATTTTGGATTTTGTACTACTTTTTATGCAGGCCAGACCGACCTTCATAGTTATGACAAGAACCGAATTACGGGCATTATGTATCACTGGAAAAATTGGCTCTAGAGGCTAACTTTTTTGGATTTTATTAAAGTGACACGGAGAGCTCAGAACACATTCTTGTGCTCCCACTTAAGTTGTGAAATACAAAACCCAAAATAGGGCTTGAATTCCTTGAAGGCATTAAGTTGAAAGGTAAATACAATAAAAATTTTATAACATATAGTCTATGATTCACTTGACGTTAGCGATTTAATCACCTGTTACAATGACAAATGGTGCTACACTAATATCGCATGAGCTATCCACACTATACGTTATGATCGACTGTATAACCAGAAAGTATTGCCACAACTGATGAGATTTCAACACGGTATGTTAGGTCACATTCGAAATTTCACACAAATCTCTTTGGTTACAGCGCTTCATTATAACGCAGTTGCCGGTACTGTTGCGTTTTGCATTTGACGAATTCATTTCTTCTATATTTGAGTGTAAATATTTTGATACTCTCTCTCTCTGTCTTTCCATTATTTCGGTTTTTTAGCGTTGTGCTGAAATAACTTTCCAGAAATAGGTTTTCCCTTTAAAAACTTTCCTATTGAAATCATTTGCTGCTTCAAAAATAGATTTTCGTGATTTGAGAACTGGTGAATGCGCGTAGATAATCGTGGTTCAACTGTATGTTACACTTGAAATAGTTCAGCTTCTCTAAAATTAAAAAAAAAACGGAAATACATTTATAACAGTTATAAAATTCTTTTGTTTATTTAATTAATTAATTGAAAGAAAAGTGTTAATAAAATTATAACGATCTCATATTCAATTGAAACCGTTAAACCTTTCGTTTTATTCGATTTGATAAAGAAAAAAAATTTTTTTTTTGAAAATTAAAAATAAATTCATTTTAAATTATGAAATGAATTTCAATTATTTCAAGCCATAAATGTAAAATGCTTAACATAGCACACAAATCTGTCCTCCGTATATACAAAAACAATTGTTATTACAATCAACATGACGTACAGACATGTATTAATGAAACGATATTCATACGGTTGATGCCATTACTGCTGGCATTGCTGCTGCCATTGCTGTTGGTAATGCTGTTAACTTCACTTCCATTAAATCAAAATCGAAAAACAAAGAAAACCAAAAAAATATGCAATTTTTATTAGGAGATGAGATGAAACAACAACAACAACAAAACACACACACAAGTTTAAAATCACTGCAAAGATGAAATCATATTTTAGTTCCGTTAAAAGCAACAACAAAAAAAACCAAAAAAATTTATTTCAAATGTAAACAAAACAGTTGGACAATAAACTTGTATATGAAGTGGTTGGTGATCTTGTTACATAATTGGATTGTATGCGAGAGTGTGAGTGTGGCTTTTTATCTCATACGAGAAATTGAAATTTATTGTTTGTTGGTGTATACCTTGTTGTTGTTGTTATTGATTTTTGTCGATGGTTATGGCTGCTGGTGTATGCTGTTGGGCTTTTTTTTTTCTTTGCTGTGTTTTCTTACTTTCTTTACTTTACTTTACCATTGTTGTTATCTTTAGCTGTATGTATGGCTGGCTGCGTGTCAATGTGTATGTGAGTTTAAATAATAAAATTGTTGTTAATATTGTGCGCGCAATTTACTGTTGCATTGTTTCTCTCTTTTCTGGTATCAAATAAAAAAGTGTGTTCGCGGCGGATAATGCAGAGGCAGATGGTTTTTCAATTTGCTAAGAGGAAAAAGATCATCTTTATCTAATAAATGACGTAAATTGTTGGATGATGTATTAGGTACTAATATTTGAATTACAATCCTTAAATAAAAACAAAAAAATAGTAAAATTTAATAACTTCCACATTCTGGACCACAAGCTGCTTAACACATTGACTGCCGACTACGAGATAACGCGTAGTTTGACGCCCTAGAAGAGAACGCAATCTACGAGTTATCATTTCTGAATTGGAGGATTTTAATACGTTTAATTCTCACATTAGTGAGTACGAGATAACTCGTAGATTATGTTCCATTCTAGGGCACCAAACTACGGGTTATCTCGTACTCACTAATGTGAAAAAATGAAATTGTCGTTCTACGGCAGTCGACCTATTAAAATACTTAAATTCTGAATAGTTCTGGTGATATACAGGGAATCAAGGCATCATTCTGTTTTCATTACATTTATTATTGAACTGCATTACCTTATTGGAGACAGAAACATCTCCAAACGGAACATTATCATACCCTCTGTTAGCCAAGCGGCTATTAGGGCTCTAAATACCAAATTGCAGATATAACAACAAGATAGCAGAACGATATGACGTCCATATTATGTGGGTACTGGGCTACAGTGATATTCCGGGTAACTCTAGAGCTGAAGGGGGGACACAACCATCGAACACTCCAATAAATTCTCGACTCTGGGAATACCTATAGGCTAAAATTGATAATGCGATCAATGATTCCTTCAACAATAGATAAGCGGCCTCAGACATGGGTAGAAAGGACGCTGAAAAGCTGTATAAAGGGCGCACGATAAATCCGTTTAAAATCCAGACGACCACGCTTAGTATGGTTGTCGGGGTTTTTACTGGGCATATCATTATGGATACGCATGCGAGTCTTGGACATCTTGCTAGTGATTTCTGCAGAAGCTTTAGGGATGAGGAAGGGGAGACTGTCCTTCACCTGCTGTGTGAGAAAAAAGTACTTAAGTAGTTACTATATGGATGATCTGGAGAAGCTGTCACTATTGACAGTTTAAGTCGCTTCATTCCAAGTGGTTCCGAGTCTAGGATATTGCGGAAAACTGTGGTAACACAATGGGCTCTATGTGGCTTAAGTGTAGCCATCCTACACTCTTATATGGACAGCCACCTCTACCTATCTATCTACCTAATTATATAATTAAGCATTACAACCCTCCATACCATCTCCAATTTAACATCAAGAAACTTTCCATGGGAGTTTCATTTATGCTCAAAGTTTTTACCAGAAATCTACCGAGAGGAAGTCGCCGACGAAATATTTTTTCATATTTTCATTTTAATGTCTGACCTAGTGGGGTTTTAAACGTGATGTAAAGGCAAATAACACTAGACTACGGCGACTTCACCCATCTAATTACATTCCCGCTTTAATTACCAAATGGCCGCCATGGTCTAGTAGGTAGTGTGTTGGCTTGTTAGACGAAAGACTCAAGTTCGAATCCCAGGTCAGACATTTGAAAATATTTTTTCGCTGACTTCCTCTCAGCAGATTTCTGGCAAAAACTCTGAGAGTAAAAAATTGCCATGGAATGCTTCTCAAAAAATGTGTCGTTCGGAGTCGACTTTAAACTGTAGGTCCCGCCACTCATGTATAAAATTAACACAACATAAGTGGTGTGAGAAGCTAGCACGTAGTACAATGGGTCAATTCGACCACCGAGTACTGTACTTGTCAGAATTGACAAGTTCACGTCCTCTAACCTAACCTAACCTACCAAATGGCCAGAAAATTTCAAAGACTCACATTTTCAGATGTTCTTTGATTTGATTTATTTAGACTGAATTTGGTTGCTTTAGGTGGGTAATATTAGCTTGAATGATCGCTACGGTTTCCGGCTTATTCGCGTAATCCTATAAATTAAGAAAACCTTTCAAGAGAAACCTACATACAACCCTTCAGTCAGGATTATTGCCCTAGTTTCTCATACCACTTATGCTGAGTGTGTTAATTTTATAGTTGCGGGAGCGGCGGGACCTACAGTTTAAAGTCGGCTTCGAACGCCAGATTTTTTTGAGAATTTTTTCTTGACAATTTTATTTCACACTCAAAGCTTTTGCTAGAAATCTGCTGAGAGGAAATCGCCGAAGAAATATTTTTTATATTTTGTTTTGATATCTGGCCTAGGGCTTGACTCCTGGCTTTACGTCTAATAAGGTAACACACTTCCTAGTGGACTACAGAGACATTCAAACCTAATGAATTCAAATTTCCCGATCCTGGAGGCCACTTCACGTTACGTTTACAGTGAGATAACTATGCTCTCAATTAGCTCGTGCGGAATATCGAATGTGGTGTTGATACTAGAACATTTTACAATTCGATCGATTAACTGATTAGCGCGGCTGCATGCTTTGTAAGCACCTAATATTCCGAAAAAGAAACGAGAACTTATGAAAAAATTGTACAAAACTCTTGTCTTAATCCAGACATGAATCAATTTATTATTTTTATTAACAACAATTATTGAAAATCATATGGCAAAAGGAAATTTACATTCATTATTAGTAATTGCATACGCTGTAGCAACTTTTTCTTGGACAGCCTGTAGGCAATTGTTGTGTTCCACTTGTTTTAACAAAAAAAAAATCGATATTCGCGTATTTTTTTTTCTTAAGCTTTTTAAGGTGACTGTAATGGCGATGAACTTGCATAATCATTTACAGTCGCAGCTGGGAAAGTGTATTAAAAAATTTTTTTTAATTGTTTTCTCTCCATATAAGGCAGTTGGTCAATGGTTCCAAAACCAACTGCTGCAAGCGTATATAATTTGTCATATCATCCGATTATGTTTTCCTATTGCATTTCATTTTGATTATTTGATAGGGAAATAATGAACAGTTTTTTATTGTATTGAAAAGATTGAAATTAAAATGAATTCAAGGAAGACAGATTTGTTTTTCATAAAAAATTATTAAAAAAAAACTTTGAATTTAAACAAATAAATTCAAATACTGATGTACTAGAAGCATATTAAATAATATAATTCAAATAAATTAAGTTTATTTATAAGAACAAGCATCAGTTTAAGGCATTTCAAGCATTTATAGTAAAATATCTGCTTGACTAACACGATCCCGTCATTAAATAAATATCATAAAAGAAAATGAAATTAAATCATGTGAAGATGACAATGAAATTTATAAAAAAAAACTAAGAAGAAATAGAAATCAAACCAGTTGTAATTTTTGAAATGCCACAGATACACATACGACTACATACATACATATATAAAATGAATTTGGAATTTTTAAAAATTTTTTTTAAAAAAAATCAAATATTTCCCAAGCTTTTTTGTTCAAGTGCCTAATCAAGTGTTTATTTCAGTTGGTTTTATCAAAACAATTAAGAAATTTAAATTTAAATTTTGTTAAACAGTGTAAAATCCATTTATACTCTCACTTACTGTAACACTCATTCATCTTATTTAGCTTTTTACTCTGTACTCTTTTCTGCTTTCATACAACGATTACGAATCGTTGCATTTCTTTTTCAAAACCTGTACCGTTTAATAATGAAAATACAATGACGTCATAATCCTACATCATTATGACATAAAAAGAAATCCATTAAGATAGTTATAAGCGGTCAGATTGCCTTAGAAGATACCCTAAGCAGCCATACACAAATGAAATGAAACTTCACTTGCCACCAATTCTTCTTTATCTGGTAGAAATGTTGAGTGAATTTGATTTGTTTTGTTTCGATTGCCACACAATGTTTTGAAACAGTGATAGCTTGTTGGTAGCAGAGAAGTAAGCAGGAATTACAGTCAAACTTCTATAATTTGAAATTTTATTTCTTGAATTCTTTTCTATAAATTGAAGCACAGCAACAGCATCTTGAAAAGAAATTCTATCAGGTTTTCCTTCTTTAACTTGAAGTTTCTATAAGTTGAAGTTTTTTTTCTGGATCATTCTGGATGATTCAATTTATTGAAGTTCGACTGTAGTTGTTACTGGACAATAGATTTCAATCTAAGCGAAAAACCAGGAATGATAAACTAAAGATTACGCCAACACGCACACAAAATTAAAACTTTCTGCGCATGTTGAATCAATGACGTCGCGCAAATTGTTTTCCCTTTGGCCTAATGACAATGAGTTATATTGCAGGGCTGCCACTACTTGCGGCGTAGTGCATACACTTTTCCGAAAAATGTTTATTTCACAAATGAAAAAAGACTTGGAAACCCTTAAAACAGCCCAACTACGTCATCTAACGGGAAATCATGCGCAAGGCGTAATCTGTTTCATGCGAATAGCTCGGCCAAAAAGCGAGTACTCTCTGTAATGACTCGTGCGATGTGTTAGTCAAGAGACAACGAACAGAATTTCTCTATAAAAAAAAATTCGAATACTTAGTAGGAAAAATGCGTTTGTGTTCTGATGTGCCAACATAAACACCATCTTATGCATAAGTCTAGTGTGTATTAAAGTGCTTTCAAAGCACGTAACCTTATTTACAGGTTAACTTCAGTTCAGTTGACACTGAAGTCCTTCATTATGTGTATCCTCCCTCCAAGAAGAGAATCCCATTTAGGCTCATTGTAATACCATAATTAATTCTACCCGGTGGTCAACTATTCCCTAGTGAATACCATCCCAAGTCTAAAATAAATCCTGCATTCAGCAGGCAGCATTCTTTATATCGAGATCAGAAATCTCCATCTCTTCATGATGTGAAAGATAGTATTTTCCTTCTCCTCAGACCCACAGTTCCTGCAGAAGTCATCTGTTAAAATGCCGAGTCTTTCGGCATGCCTACTAAAAGGATAATGGCTTGTAAGGATTGCCATTATGCGATGGATGGCCAAATGATTTAGGAACAGAAGTAAGTTAGCTCTCTTCTTATTTATACGATTCCAGCAGACTGTGGCAATATTTCACGTACCTGTCAACGAGATAGAACCTCCTCGTAAATCGAGAGGACAATTTCCAAATTAACCAAAGCAATGGGAATATCTATGCCCAGAAATATGTTGGAGACTGCTTGTTTCGAAAGCTTTGTCTGTGGTAAAATGAATTTGAATAGAAAATGCTGTTGTCATCTACAGTGAAGTTCTGGTACTCGTGAATAAAATGATGAGTATGGTATAAGGAATTAGGTCAAAATCCTTCCAAATGGTTGTAGTGACCAATTAAATATGAAATAGTGACCTAAGCAGAGTTAAACTACATATCACTGAGCAGATTGTTAGACTCTAGATTACTGGTTAATCTTTGTATTCATATCGTTGGAATTGTATTTAATGCGTCGTTTGTATTGAAGACAAGAAGTTTATTAAATTCTTAGAGGAATGTGTGTCTGGATACCAAAGCAGCCAGCCAGGTAGTCACAGAGCTATCGTGTATGCTCCTGCTTGATAGACGCTTAACAAACTCCACAGCGCATGTATTAAATCCCAGTAGATTATGCTACATTGTAGTCGCTGTAGTCTAGTAGGTAGAAGCCCGAGACGAAAGGCCCGAGTTCAAATCCCAGGTCAGACATCAAAATGATATAAAATAGACATTTCTTCGGCGATTTGCTCTCAGCAGGTTTCTGGGAAAAACTCTGAGAGTAAAAAAAACCTGCCATGAAAAGCTTGAAGTCGCCGTGGTCTAGTGGGTAGTGTGTTGGCTTATTAGACAAAAGACCCGTGTTCGTATCCCAGGTCAGACATCGAAACGAAAAAATATTTCTTCGGCAACTTCCTCTCTCAGCAGATTTCTGGCAAAGTCTCTGAGAGTAAAAATTGCCATGAAAGGCTTCTCAAAAATCTGTCGTTCGGAGTCGACTTTAAACTGTAGGTCCCGCCACTCATGTATAAATAACGCACACAACATAAGCTGGTGTGGAGAAGCATAGGTCGTAATCTCGTGACGGAAGGGTTGTAATAGCCACATTTATGGAATGTGAAAAAGCTTCTCAAAAAAAGCGCCGTTCGATTCGACTTTAAACTTAGGGTCCCGCCACTCATGTTAAATGCTTGGCATCAGCTAAGTGGTGTGAGAAGCTAGGTCGTAATCCTGTCTGGAGGGTTATAATAACCAATTATGTTATTATGTATGTAGATTATGCCACAAGACTACATTAAAAGTGTATTTTGTGACGTTTGTTACAAACCCAACATATGTACGTACGTTTATTAATAATCCTGATGTAGGGTGCAATAACAACAGAAACCCACTTTCATTTAGAAAACAAAAGTGCAAGTATTTCCATGGCATTGTTATTCTCTTTGGTTTTTGCTTCTTTTTTTTCACTTGCACAAAAATGCAATTGGAAACGCAAATAAAATAAAACACAAAACGCAACAAAAGCAGACAAAAAAAAAAATCTCGTTTAACCACTTGATCTCTTTTTGTAATTGTTTTTGCTTTAAAATCTCTTATGAGAGGCTGTATGTTAATAATCTACTCTACTCTACTCTATACTAAAAAAATAAAAGAAAAAACAATAAAAAAACACAGCCATTCAGTCTGCTTTTTGTGGTAGACGAAGTAGGTTATTGCTCCACTGCTCCATTGTGGCATTCGTAATATGTAAGCTTCGAAAATGTATTGTTGCGATAATAAAATATGAAAACAAAAAAACAAAATTAAAAATTCCATTTCATTTATAAAATCATTGTTGGCTTGGCATTGTTTAATAATAACTTATCTGGATTTTGTGATTTAGTTTAGTTTGTTTAACGATTATGTATTCATGCTGCTTAAATTAACACATCGCAGAGAGCGGCAGTTGATTGAAAGTCAACAACAGAAAATATGTGACAATTGGAGGGCTTTTAAAAATATTTTGCATCATCAAAAAAATACTTTCTATTTAAACAAGGGTTTCGATTTGATTTCCCTTCTTAAAAGTTGGTTTACTTTTGTATATTTTTTTTCTTAAACAAAAGATCGTATTTTCAATTTTTTTTTACTCAGGCTGATCTCTTTTTTCCCTAACAATAAACTTTGATCACTTTTGTTGAATCTTTAAAGTTTTAAATAATTTGCGAAGCCAACTCTAAAGCTGCGCATGGCTTAACTGACTTTCTTGGTTAACACCCCATAGTTTTATCTTATAGTCGCAATGATCTAATAAGTAAAGCCTCAAATAGTCGAACAAATTGCGGTATTACTTATTTCCTAGACCAGAATTCAGCAACCTGTAAGATCCTAACGTGTTCAAAATTATTTCCTAACGAATGTTGGTAAAAATATTTCTAAAAGATCCTGTACGCCCTCCTCCACATTTCCAAATGAAATCTATTACGAACTCCATCTTTAAGTTTTTATTACTGAGGAACATCTTTCGATCATTCCATATTGTTCTGAAGGAAAAGTAATTTCTTGAAAAAAATAAAGCTTTTTGAAAAAATCAATTGTTTCTCAATCAATTCAAATTAAATTAAATCCATCAGACATTTCATTTCGCAGAGTGATGCATCACTTTAAACTTTCATTTCATTTAAAGTGTAACAAAAAAGTCACACTAATAGTAGGAGTTCTCTTGCCTTTGCTGTGGAACATCGTTGTAAAGGCACTGTTGAGGCTGCAAACATTGTGATTTCAAGGTTTTTGGCATGATCTGTCCTGGTGATAAGCACACCCATTTTTTGAGGTGCAATCAGGCCTTATGCTTTATAAAAATTTATGGGATTTGTCGTGTGGCAATTCAAGATCCTATACTTTAAATTCACCGTTCCCTAATGGGCTTCAATTATCCTTATATATAAGGGTAAAGTATCTAGAGGTCGCCGTGGTCTAGTGGGTAGTGTGTTGGCTTATTAGACGAAAGGCCCGGGTTCGTATCCCAGGTCAGACATCAAAACGAAAAATATTTATTCGGCGGCTTCCTCTCAGCAGATTTCTGACAAAGACTCTGAGAGTAAAAATTGCCATGAAAAGCTTCTCAAAAATCTGTCGTTAGGAGTCGACATTAAACTGTAGGTCCCGCCACTCTCACGTATAAAATTAATGCACACAACATAAGTGGTGTGAGAAGCTAGGTCGTAATCCTGAGGATTGTAATGGCCAATTATGTATGTATGTATCTAGAGGTTGTTTTAGGTCCCATACTCCCTTCCAAGAGTGTGGAAAAGAGCGGTAAAGACAACGAGCTTTACATCTCTAAAAGAACTAAGAGACATTAAATGCTAACTGTATTGGATGACAGTGAAGCCAAACTTGCTTTAGGTTGCCCATTTTTGGTGATTGATAGACAAAGTTTTGTAGGTAGTCAGGCAGGTTTTCCTTAAATGCTATCCTGCTGGCAGGTTATCAGATAGACTTGACATTCCTTTGTATGACTTCTGCAAAAGCTGTAGGTCTGATGTGGAGAAGAAATTATCTTTCATGTATCAGTAACAGAAGCCTTATTAAATTTATTTTGTAGTTTTCAGTCAAAGATGTCTTTATTTAAGATTAAAGATTTGTTTCCCATGTTGAATACAATTTCGCGATATTACAAAGACTCTTACCTCTGACCTAATCTATTCTAATCTTAAACTTAAATATCCACTCTAAAACCAACGATAAATTTTTTGATGTTACATACATACATAATTGGCCATTACAACCCTTCAGTCAGGATTACGACCTAGCTTCTCACACCACTTATGTTGTGTGCGTTAATTTTATATATGAGTGGCGGGACCTACAGTTTAAAGTCGACTCCGAACGACAGATTTTTGAGAAGCTTTTCATGGCAATTTTTTACTCTCAGAGTCTTTGCCAGAAATCTACTGAGAGGAAGTCGCCGAAGAAATATTTTTTCGTTTAGATGTCTGACCTGAGATTCGAACCCGGGCCTTTTGTCTAATAAGCCAACACACTACCCACTAGACCACGGCGACTTCATGATGTTAACCATAACAAATTTTCATTCCATCAATTTCGCTGATTCTATAGATTTTTAGTGGCTTTTCTTTTCTTTTTTCTGCAAATATTAATAAAGAATGGATATTTTCTTAAAATGTGCCATTGTAGCTGCCAGATTTTAGTAGGTCAAGCCCCTGGTCAGACATCGAAATGTGAACAAATTATTGCTTCGTTGACTGTCTCTCAACAGATTTCTGACAAAAACTCAGAGAGTGCATAAATAAAATTGCCACGAAAAGTTTCTCAAACAAAACTGTCGTTCAGGGTCGACTTTAAACTATAGGTAGCGCCACTTTTGTATACAATATAAGTGGTGTGAGAAGCTGGTTTGTAATGGGCAATTATCTTTTTGGCAACACTGGTTTAAACAGCTCACGCACGTTTCGTGTTTTGTTTCACTGTCAAACATCTTCAGTTTGGTCTATAATTTAAACATGAATCGTCTTACAAACGAACAACGCTTGCAAATCATTGAATTTTATTATCAAAATTGCGTGCTCTGTTAAGAAAGTTCTTCTTCCATTTTATGGTCAATTTAATCGACCCACTGAAGCGGCTATTCGGACTATTATGAGTAAATTTCGCACCAAACTTACATTGTTGGACATTAAACCACCAACACGCTTACGTATGTAGAGTGCGAACTGAAAAAAATATCGAACCTGTATCGGCCAGTGTTAATGATCACCATCAATTATCGATTTGTCGCCATTCGCAGCAATTAGGCCTCTGTTACTCAACAACGTGGACAATTTTGCGGAAGGATTTAGGTGTGACATGTGGTTTCAACAAGACGGTGCCACATGCCACACAGAGATCGGTGAACGTTTTATTTCACGTTCGGGACCGGTCAATTGGTCGCCTAGATCATGCGATTTAACGCCTTTAGACTATTTTTTGTGGGACTATGTTAAAGCTCATATCTATACAGACAAGCCCGCTGCAATTGACGCATTGGAAGACAACATTGAAGCATTTATTCGTGAGATATCAGACGAAATGTTGGAAAATGTATGCCAAAATTGGTCGCGATCAACATTTGCTTAAAATAATTTTCAAACATTAAATTATATGGACCGTACTATCGATTCAAATAAAGATTTCATGGATTTTTCTGAATTTTATGTGTTTTTTTTGTTTTTGAAAAATTTTCCTATAGCCTTTAAAAAATCACCCAATAAATGGGCCTCATGTGGACGACATAGAGAATTAGAAATAATCGTATAAAATAATTATATTTTATAATTTAATAAATATAAATAAATAAATAAATAAATTTAGAATTGAGTCTCTTTTATATATAAAAATTTTCCATAGTAAATATTTGAGAGTTTTTTTAAAAAAAAATTTTTTTAAATTTTTGGTTTATTGCTGTGTGTGTGCTAATTAATTCCATAAAAATGCCTTTAAAAACAAATATTTTTCCTAAATAAATAAGCAGGAAGTAAAAAATAAAGGAAAACAGAATATTAATTAGCATGTTTGTTGCTTAAGTCTTTTGTATTTTGTTTTTTTTTTAGTTGATATTACCAAAACAAGTGGAATGATTCTACAAACCAACAGGTTTGTTTCTTAAGTCATTTGTTATAGGCTGGTTGAGCTATTGGATTTCAAATAAATCAAAAACTAATTATAGTTTGTCAAATAAAAAAAAGAAAACAAGATCTTGTCATATATGTACATATATTTATGAAAACAAAAACAAAAGAAATTAAAATTCTACGATAATAAAAAAAAACACAGACGACCTACGACAACTTTTAGCAAATTAAGCAAAAAAAAAAAAATTTTTTTTCTAATAAATTTAGAAAAACATGGAAATCAAAATTTGTTATTTAAAAATCTCTTAAAAATATATATAAAGACGGAGACAATTTAAAAAACAAAATTATTATGGGGTAAGCATTCAAAGGCAGCATTTGAAGTTTAAATTTGTTAAATAAAAACAAAAAAAAATTTTTTTAAATAATTCTAATTTGTTTAATGAATAATAAACCAACAAAAAAAGTGTAAAAAGGCTTAACGATAATGAAATACAAATTAAAAGCTCATTTTAAGCTAGACAGACAACAGAAATTTTCATAAATTTTTGCCAATCAAGACCGTTAAACTCGGAAATAAAAGAGACCTTAAAACACGTTGACATTCGGTTTGAAAAACAAAAGACCCTGACCGCACAAATGTTATGGTCTTGGCTAAAATAATCAAAACAAAGGCTCTTAATGTATTTAAATTTAAAGAAAAAAACTAACAAAATAACTGTGCAAATTTAGAAAACATATTTTAAAGCCATAAGAATTAATTTAAGCCATGGTTTTGATTGAAACCATAACAGAAATAAGAAACAGAAACAAAAAATGGAAATGAAATAAAAAAAAATTAAATTTTGTGTTAAAATTATTAAAAATATAATTTGTTTTAATTTATATTTTATTAAAGCAACAACAACAAAAAAAAAAATAAAATTAAAAAAAAAATTTTAAAAAAAAGAATTCAAAGAAATCTTTGTGTGCTACAAATGGTGTTAAATAGTTAAAGAAAACAAGTGTAATTGTTATAAAAAAAAATAAAATAAAATTAAAATTATTACAACATACAAACAAAGAAAACATTTAAACAAATATTATAATTAAGTGTTAAAAATAAAAAAATAAAAAATTAAAAACGAAATGTTGGCTTTTAAACCTTGTCTTTGTAACAACATGATATCACAACTATTAACCTTCGTTCTGCTTGGCCTTTTAATTGTTGTACCAGAATCCAATTCAATTGCCATTGCCCCATCCACATTTGGTACAGCCATTGCCAGAGCAGGCAAAATCTCAAACACTTTAAAGGTAAGTGGTTTCTTTTTATTTTTCATTTAACAATTTGATTCTTTTTCTATCAAAGCACAAGTATTTTTATGAAAAAGAATAACTCGTATTAGTTTGAGAATGAAATATGATTTCTTGTAATTCATTTCAAAGTTTAATTTATGAATTATTTATTTAAGGATTGTACAATAGATGGCAAGACAAAAGAAAACACAAACAAAGTCTTCGTTTGTTTGTTAAAATTAAAAATAGACCCATAGCCATAAAGTCAGCATTGTTAACACGTTTTTTTTTTTTCTTACAAGAATGAAGATGTTTGTTAAGCAAAAAATTTTATTCAGAAACAGAAATCAAAAGGTTTTTAAATGCAATAAAAACTAGAATATTGTAGACATACAGTCAAAGAAAAAAGTCTACATACACCGCTATACGTAGACTTATTTCCCAGTGATTGTTATCGAATCGAAAAGAAATATTATTTAGAAACTGAAATTAAAAGGTTTTTTTTTAAAGAAATTTTTAAATGCAATAAAAAGTAGAATATTGTATACATACAGTTAAAGCAAAAAGTTTACATACACCGCTAGATGTAGAACTTATAACTTATGAGAAATAAGTCTACATACACCGCTATATGTAGACTTATTTCCCGGTGATTTTTATCAAATCGAAAAACAGAAATCAAAAGGTTTTTTTTAAACAAATTTTTAAATGCAATAAAACTAGAATACATACAGTCAAAGAAAAAAGTCTACATACACCGCTATATGTAGACTTATTTCGCAGTGATTTTTATCAAATTGAAAAGAAATATTATTCAGAAACATAAATCAAAAGGTTTTTTTTATACAGAAATTTTTAAATGCAATAAAAACTAGATAATACATATAGTCAAAGAAAAAAGTCTACATACACCGCTATATGTAGACTTATTTCCCAGTGATTTTTATCAAATCAAAAAGAAATTTTATTCAGAAACAGAAATCAAAAGGTTTTTTTTAAAGAAATTTTTAAATGCAATAAAAACTAGAATATTGTAGACATACAGTCAAAGAAAAAAGTCTACATACACCGCTAGATGTAGAACTTATAACTTATAAAAAATAAGTCTACATCTAGCCGTGTATGTAGACTTATTTTCCAGTGATTTTTATCAAATCTAAAAAGGTGTTTAATAGAATCTAGAAATCATTAGACAAATATAAAAAAATTAATAAATCTTTATACAACGATGTAGGTAGACTTTTTCTTGTGACTGTATTTTATATTATACATACATTTTATATTCTTTGAATCAATGGAGTTAAAATATTTCTTACAGATCTCAATAGAAATCATTTTTCAAGACTAAATAATAACCTGCACTGATCAGTACGACAAACACAGTATAATTGCATAGTTTTTCATGCCAAAGAAGTCGTGGATTAAATTGCCAGTTATAGTCTGCCTGGCCACTTAAAAGTTTTCCAAGTCCAGGCTATGGCTTGAGTGTCAGGATTCTTCATTAAAAATTTTCTGATTTACTCAGAGAACCAGGTTACGTTTAAGTCCATAAGGAATATAGTTTCAACGACCATCCACGCCCAACAATGCTGAGGATTTCTTAGATTTTCTTATTCAAAGGTAATTCTTATATAGGGTACAGGAAATAGGGATAACGTTGGAAATTGCATTGCTAACCAAGGGCGGTGCAAAGCTCGCAATCTCCGACATGGTACAAGGTATAGGTATTCCGATTACCTTAGTTAATTTGGATGTAGTAGGGTTTGCGTTATGACGAGGCACAATTTCATTGGTAGCGGTAGGGTGCTGGGCAGGAAAAGGACCCACTCGCTTTTGTGCTTAAACCGCATAGCCATCCATCGCGCAATGATAGTTTTAACTGCCCACTGTCTTTTCGATAGGCATCCCGAAAGGCAGAAGTTGTGGGTCTGATAAGGAAGAGTCTGTGCCCTTGCCATGAAGAAACAGAGCTTTTTAACCTCTCATTTTCTGATATCTCCGACCGAGCTCTCTTATCTAAATATTGCTGCAGTAGCAAGATATATTTTGGATAGTTTTCTTTTTAAAGTGTTCGGCTCCCTGGCAGAACAGATTGTGGTATCAAAATGGGCTTAAAAAACTAATATAACTTAACCTAATTCACTTATTGTTTAAGGCTGAATACTAGTACAGATTATGCATCCAGGTGTTTTATTGTGGAATGCCTTATTGTTACAAAAATTTCAATTACGTTTTCTGGTTATTAATAAACCTTGTCACAAAATTTCCAACGGCTCTTATGCTGAACAACGTTCTTTCAGTCTCCAATGCCCGATCTGAAGGCTGGATATTATTGCAAGACTCAGATATCTTCCCTCCACAATGATCTTGCAAAAGTTTCCTTTGTTTCAATTAGAATTGACTGGAGAAATGTCTTTGCCTCCATATACCTTGTCCTTGACAAAGTAGACGTTTCTAAGAACCTTTCCATGTTCTACAGAAATGTTTATGCCCCATCAGATCATCCCTTTGAAAACTCTGCTACCTGCCTGTTACTGTTACACATGTGTTTGGATCCAACAGAGAGTAAATCTATTTTACTTGCTCTCCCAGACAGTAACATTTTAATATCGCTTCTCTCGAGCCAGATAGTTCGAGTGCTCAGATAGCGTCATTACGAATAGGAATAGTAGAATAGTATTGCTCTGCCTCATGCTGTTTATTTCCTATTTAAATTAAATGCAGCACAAGTTACGATAGAACTTGAAAGTAACTAACAAGTTTTTCCATGGAAACTAAATATTTCACAACGGGCCCAAACATTTCCGTTGCTCTACATATCGTTGACTCCATAGGAAGATTATGGATAACACAGCCCTGTATGGGTTTTGCAAATAAGATAGCTCAAGGCGTTTCCAAAGGCATTTTACGCGCAGAAAAGGAATTTATGTTAAAAACTTTCCATCACGTCATGTCTTCAAGAAAAAAGGGGGGTTGAAACCCCTAACAATTGCGTTTTAGGCCATTTTTGAAATGTTGTAGAGCTAAACACACTGACGTGCTAGAACCACCGCTATTGTCAGAAATTGACAATTGATCTTTGCTCTTTCAATTGAGCCCAAAGCCAAATTGATTGCATGCAGCCTTAGAGTAGGTAGTGAGTTTATGTCAAGCGGTGCAAGAGAAAAAGAAACACATTACGGAGGTCCTTAAAAATTAATCAGATTTACTCGATTATTGTTACTTAGGAGTTTTTAAATTTAAGAAATTTTTATTTAAAATATTCAAAATGGCGGATCCAATATGGCGGTAACAATTTTCAAGTAATTCTGATTAATTTTTATAAACTTCGACTGCCATATTGGATCCACCATTTTGAATTTTTTAGATTTAAAAACCCCTACGTAACAATAATCAAGTAAATCTGATTAATTTCTAAGGACCTCCGTAATGTGTTTCTTTTTCTCTTGCACCTCTTGACATAAACTCACCCCCTACTCTAAGGCTTCATGCAATCAATTTGGCTTTGGGCTCATTTTAAAGAGCAAAGATCAATTGTCAATTTCTGACAATAGCGATGGTTCTAGCACGTCAGTGTTTAGCTCTACAATCTGAATGAAGAGTATCAATTGTCAAGTAAATGTGATTAATTTTTAAAGACCTTTGGAAACACCTGGAGCCTTCTTTTGTGCACAAAAAAAGTCCAAATTTGCTGGACTAAACATAGAGTTTATTTGTGCTGTCTAGGAGTCAATTGGAGAGGGAATTATCATCAATTCGTTAGGCCATATACCTTCTAATTTATCTCACATTAGACTTATCGCCCATTAACGTAACCCCAGGCTCTATGGGTCTTATTTTCGCTACCATATCCAGTCCAATCTGCAATGCCAATATAGGACAGAAACTCATTATTATGGCAGTGCGACTGGAAAACCATCTCCGAATATTTATTTATAAGTTGCATGTTTTTTTAAAATATCGATATATATCATCCCCTACTAGAACAACAGATGCCAACATTTTTACGGTTTTGTTAACATAACCGTCTAATAGATATCAAATCCCATTTCTTAACACATCTTCATAGCCCTCATGTTTGTTTAATTTTATAATTTTTAATTAAAATATTCAATAAATCTTCTATAATGACAGATTGATGATAGATGTCGGTGTAAATATTATTTATTGAATTACAACACATGGTATGGAGACATCAAACTTTTTTTTATTTTGCTCTTTTGCAAAAATTCCAATACCAATGGAATGGAAGTTTGTCGCTTAAGTTTTTTGTTTGAAGTTCTTATTTCTAAGTTTTTTTTTGTTGTTTTTGTTGTATTAAGAAATGAATATGTTTGAATACTAGAAAAAAAAGGGGATGAAACGATTTCCATAAAACTGTCAATCATTTCAACGTATGGACATTTTTTTATTATTTTTGTTTTGTCATAATGAAGATGATGACGATTTTGCATTCAAAAGCTATTTATTAAGCAAGAAGGTATGATGATTGAAAAAGAAAAAAAACAAAACGAATACAAATTATTAAAAATAATTACGATATTTATTTATAAGTTTATTAACTAACGGCATTTGGCAGGTATTAAGCAAAAAAAAGAAACAAAAACCAACACAATTCAAGGCAAATTTTTTTAATTGCAGATGTTGAGAGCATGCGAATATGAAATCAAATGTATTTAAGAAGACAATAAATTTAAACATTAAAACGTACAAATTACTAAATAATAGTTGCATAAAAACAACAATAGTAATCATTATAAATCACGTGCTTTAGAAGCATTTAATTACAACAACAACTACAAAAAACATTAATAATCTCTCTCCGGCAGAATCAAGTCAAGGCCGTTTAATGAACCCAAAAGCGACAAACAAAAGAAAAATTATATACACTAGGCAAGTCAAGAAGTTTTTCAAAAACATTTTTAAGAATCTAAAATTGTGTTTTCGATTATTTGTTCATTTATTTTCATTTTTTTTAGTACGAGCGTATTTTGCTTAACAAATTAAATTTCAAGGTATATTAAGATGCTTTTTTCTTTTTTTCTTTAAATTAAATTATTTACGTTTCATTAGTAAAAACCTTTTAGCACTAAATACGGAAGATCAATCATTAATAATGGCCTGCAATGCCTCTGTGCTGTGATAATTTTTAAATTTATTTCAACAAACCTAGGCACACACATACAGTACGTAGAAAAAATAAATTGTCAAGACTAATATTTCCACAATGGTATGAAGTAAAATTTATTTCAGTGTTTTTCCTTTTAATTTTTTCAAATGAATATCATTTACATATCCAATAATTTGAAATTGAAATATATTTTAAAACAAAATCAAGCCTTATTCCATTTTTGAGAAAGAAACTAAATTATACAGACGAAATTTATGTTGCAAAAGTAAGTTGTCAATAAATTAATTTCCGCAATGCCCGAAGTTTTGAATGGCCATTTTGTCAAGTCTATGTGTCATTGAGTCCACTAGTTCCAGCATTGATAGGAAAATTCCCCCAGTGTCTAATGATACCCTCTCTCAAATCTTCTAATTTTTGTGGCTTATCCTCCGAAATACTCATTTTTAAACTTGCCCATGCATTTTCTATTGGAGACAGATTTGGACTCTGTGGAGGCTAGTTTAGAACGTTTATATTTTCCCTTCTAAAATAATCCTTTATTAATTTTCTGTGTGGGTTGGCGCATTGTCCTGCTGTAGAATGAAATTTAATAGGGTTATATATAGTCTCTTCAAGGATTTTTAGCTATACAGCGGCAGTCATTCTGCCTTCAAGAATAACTATACCACCAGTACCATATGCCGATAAGCATATGCTCCAAATCATTAAACCTTTTTCTAACGACTTAAAGGTGGGTAGAGTACACTTGTATGTAAGTTGTTCTTTGGGGTTGCGCCATACATACACCATGCCGTGCGAATATTTAAGGCTAATCATGAACTCATCTGTCCAAAGCAACGTATGCCAAAAATTTGGAGGCTTTAATATGTGTTCCTCATAAAATTGCCGTCTCTTTTGTTTGGTTTTCTTTCTTATAAACGGATTTCTACAAGCAACTCGACCATGCTTATTACTTTCACGCAATTGGTTACGTATTGTATAGACCGAAGGTGCCTGTTTGTCTTCATGTAATAGTTGCGCCCGAATTTTCGGCGCAGATTTGAATAAATCAGCATTGGAAATTTCCAAAATTCGTCTGCTTATACTTTCAGTGGTTATTTTAGGACGCCCAGATCGCATTTTCCTGCAAACTCCGTGTTCTTTCTTATACTTCCAGATAACTTTCCAGATTGAAGTTTGACTTATATTAAATTTGTTTGCTATATATCGCTGTGTGTGGCCGTCTTTATATAAATCAATTATAGCAGATCGCTTTTCATTCTTTAATTGCCTAAATTTTGGTATTTTTAAACTTATTTATAGATATCCTAGGAAAAAATACTTATTATTTATAAAAAAAAATTTAAAGAGAACTTCTTTTATAATAGAACTAACCAATTATACTTACAATTAAATATTTTCAATTTAGTTGTAGCCAGCCACAAAATTTTGCTTACTTGCTTTTAGTTTTTTATATAAAAACCAATAGACACTTCAGATTACAATTTATTTTTGCAATCTCACACCAGCAACTGTACCAATTTTTAACAGCACCAAATACACCTTGGTTAAGCGAATCGTACCAAAACAACACAAAAAAAAAACACAGAGAACGATCGTAATACTATGTTCAGACATGCACTTTTATTAAATCAATATTCGGTTTATTGAGAACAATATTTTTAGCGTTCAGACATATAATATACGAAAATTTATTTGACAGCTGGTAAACAAAACAGTTGATTGGTTTAACAAAATTGCTTTTAATTTAATCGCGAAAATTAGTGCCAAAAATATTTTTTAGAAAAAATGGAAAACAATTTAACATTGGAAAAGGTATTGCTAATGATATATTCGAAACGTCGAGCTGTTGTGGTTAATAGAGACTACATATGGCTCCAAAGTGGTTTTCCTCAGACGGATGAGAAATAAAAATTTGATCATTTTGGGTAGCTTGCAGAAAAGAAAGCTTTTGCTTATGGCACTATCGTTGTTTACATTTGAGTTGTCTAACATCAATAGAAAGTGTTCGGAGTAGTGTAATTTGCTCACTGAACGTACTTATGACAGTGTTGTATTTAAAGTTTTAATCAATATTATAACAATTTATGAATTTATTGACCAATAATTAATTGAAATTTTATATGAAATATTGAGATCAATAATGCCGTTTATTGCGATTTACGCAATATAGGTGCATGTCTGAACATAGTATAAGTCCGCCAAAAACTTAATTTTTGCCACGTACTGTACGTTATCTTTTTAATTTATTTGAATATTCAAGTAACTATTCACAAATACAATTCTTTCTTCTTGCCCTTCAAATACTTGGTTTACTTAAATGATTTTGAATAATTCTTAGCAAATATTTTTTTTAATAAAAAAAAACTTAAAACAATGAAAATATTTTTGTGATCAATACAAACAATTAAAATCAATTGTCATTTAATATCTTTAGGTAAATATTATTAAATTATTTCAATGGGTTCTATACCTTTTATAAACGGCCCTGATCTGACAATGTACGAATGAAAACTTTTAAGGAGTGCGCACAAAAAAAAAACTGGCCTTACACTTCTCGTTATAGAAATAAAACTAAGTAGAGGATTTTTTTCGTTTTATATTTCAATTAAAGTAAATAATATTTGAATTGAAAGGTCTCAGAGCATCCAACTTTTTGAGCCAATTTTCTTCCAAACATGTTAGGGTGTTTTAGAAAAATACGTATTATTTTATTTGCTTTGTTTTGGTCGGCGAATCCTTTTTTTTCACTTCCACGCTTTCTCTCAATACTCAAAGACTCCTTATAATGTTTTATTCTTACCTTAGAAACTGTTTGATTAACTGTTTGATTAACAGCCTAGCAATCGTTTTTTGTAAGCGGCGCGGTTTTTCATTGAAAATTTCAATTGTTTTTTTACGACATTTTTGTTGGATGGCCATTTTCAAAAAAATAATTTTGCACGTGGATTTTGAAATAGATGACTAACAAAAACAATGTAACAGTATTAATTTTTATCAATTATGATAAAAGTTATAAGGTTAAATGTAGGACCATTTCTTTTTTGTGCGCACTCCTTAAGACAAATTGTTTAAAATCGTTTTGTTTGTTTAATACTTATGGGAGATAAATCTAATATGAGATTCACGACCTAATATATCGAGCAGCAAAAACAACAAAATGCTGTGCAGAACCAGAAATTATCATTATTCGAGAAATTATCATCGAACGTAAATAAGTATTACGGCACTTGTATTTGCAATAACATTGGTATCATCATGTCACTTAGTTCAGGATTATTATAAAAATATATTCGTAATACAAAGAATACATTATACAGGTTCCGCCAAATAGCTTTTTTTTTGAAAATGCTTTAAAAAAAAAACTACTGGATATTTTCTCAAATTTCTTTTTTTATTTGAAAGTACAATCCTTTCGGTTAAGTTAGGTTAGGTTAGGTTAGAGGTCAAGACAAGCACAGTACCCGGAGGTCGAAATTGACAAATTGTACATTGTCCTTAAGGGAGGAAGGAAATAGAGGATATAGGAATGTAGGTAAGGGGAGGGAGAATGGGAAACGGAGGAATTACATATAAAGAAACAGACACAAAACAAAAGAGGGTGAGAGTGCGACTACACTACACGGAGTCCTAGCACCTCTCAACTAGCTCAAGCTGCTAAGGAATCTGTGGAGAGCATTGATGTCGGCTCTCGACACAGAACTCAAGCTTTCAAAGAAGGCCCTGTCAAGGGTCCTTAACCTCAACCAACTAAGAGCTGGGCAGTTGCAGAGGAGATGTTCGACAGTCTCCTTTCGGTTAATAATGGAAAATAATTTCATTCGAATGGCTGCCTCGGCTGGTCATGCAGTAGCCTACACGATCGATTCAATTTTTAAACACACTATCGATTGTGTGCAGCGGGCCATGTTCAACGAATTTTTGTTCACAAAAATTGAAGAGGGGAATATTCGCAACATTTGGTTTCAACAGGACGGCACTACGAGTCACACAGCCAAAGCTACACTCAATGTTTTACGCCCTGTTGTTGAAGATCGCTTTAACAGCCGAAGAGCTGATGTCGTTTGGCCACCTCGGCGCTGCGATTTGACAGCGTTGGACTATTATTTGTGGGGTGCCGTCAAAGAAAAGTATTACGCCGGCAAGCCAGAGACAATTGACGCTTTAAAGGACAATAAAAAAAAATTATTTGGCGGGCCCTTTATATGTATAAAGATTAAAGGCTGTATAAACGCATATACAAATCAAAAGACTTAAGCACAGAACTTGAGCTACAAAAAGAACAATGAAAACAGAGCTGAGCTGATGTCGTTTGGCCACCTCGGCGCTGCGATTTGACAGCGTTGGACTGTTATTTGTAGGGTGCCGACAAAGATAAGTGTTACGCCGACAAGCCAAAGACAATTGACGCTTTAAAGGACAATATTCGTGAAGCCATTGGTTAAAAAAAAATTTATTTCGCGGGCCCTTTATATGTATAAAGATTGAAGACTGTATGAATGCATACACAAATCAAAAGACTTAAGCAAAGAACTTGATTTATAAAAAGAATAATGGCAACATATCTTTGATATTCAAAAAAGTTGGAATATTCTACCAACATTATCATTTCCAATAGGGGGTTTTTAAATTAAAAAATAAAACAAAATAAAAATGAACAAAAGTGGAAATTAATTGTAAATATTTTACACAGAAAAAGAGATTCATTACAATGATTATGTCAAAAAACAATAACGAACATAACAATAAAGGGCGGAAAAATTATAACATTTCCGCAATAAGATCACAAATCGTTTAATTGGCTTAAAAAACAATACCAAACTAGCTGTAATAGATGGCCATTGTAATAGGAAAATTATATCAACAACAACAACAACAAACAGTGGTTAACCAAAACATTTAATAAACTGAAAAAAAAACGATTATTGCGTGCGAGAATCAGACTCTAATCGGAGATTTTATTTTGTGAGAGCAAAACAGATTGAAAATTTCAAAGAAAAATTTAATTTGAAAACAAAAACAAATCAAACAACAACAATATTAATATTGTTTAAAAGGCAACAACAAATGTTAACATTTGAAATTTGTTTTTCAAATATTATTATAACAAAAGCAACAACAACAATTGAAAAAAATTTTAATAATTTAAACAAAAATATTAAATTTAAAATGCAGCCACAACACAGTGTAATAGTGCAGTCCCAATAGTGCAGTGTAGAGCAGTACCAGTGCTTGATATGAATCGAAACCGCTACCGAAAGCAAGCAGCAAAGAGTCTCTACCACTTTTTTTTTCTCCCCAAAACAACACTCTAAACTGACTATATTTCAAGGAAAATAATCAGTTTTAAACCATAAGTTGTAGTGTAAAACCGTAACCGAACGCAAGAAAATTTTACAAAAAAAAAAAATCAAAAAATACAAGAAAATTTAAAGGAAAATTACCAAAAAACAAAATCAAAAATAATTTCAAATATTTAAAGAAAATTGTTGTGAAAATTTTAAAACAAAGAAAGGAAAAGTAAAATAATCGAGTTTCAAAAATTATTCTTTAGAGGCTAAGTGTAACACATGAAGAATAATGATTTAAAACGTTTTATTAAACATGATTATTTAATGTTACAAAGTGCTCTTTATTATTGCGTAATCGAAAAAAAAAACAGTGGGATAAAATACCAAAAATTACCAAAAAAAAATTTTATGAATTCAAAATAAGAAGAGTTGCGTCCAATATGGCGTAATAAAGTGCTGCTGACTTATTCAACTGAGTTTTTAAAACAAATTTCCTGGAGCATTTAAAAAAATTTAAAAAGGGCATATAATTTGTGTATAGCTTGCCTTAGGCTCTAGGCAGTTCAATAATGTTTCTTTATACACTAGCATCTATTTTGTACCAATTTATTTGGCAATATTTATTTCCAACATCTCAGCTCTACTAATAACCAATAAGCTTGAGGTCTTTTTGTCCTTAATCATTACATTTGTCTACGATTTCAAGGATTTTTATGGTTTAGAGAAGGATAATCACTGGGGGTGTAGGTTAGGTTAGATTATAGAGGCAACTGTGTTGGTTAGCATAGCTTACTTGGCTAATATAAGGTTCTACCGTCATACCAATAGTACCTATTCCGTCATACAACTATAACTCCTGGGCTAGTATTCCTCAACCATTCCGATAGTCGAATGAAGGTGTGAATTTTATTCAAATAACCTTTGGCTAGACACGTTTTAGGTGCCCAAGAATTCTTCAGCTTCATTTCAGCTCTCGAACTCCAGTCCTCCGGAGAGTGTTTCGCATTTATCCAAAATGGGTCTGATTTGTCTGGTCTTTAAATAATTGGGTTAAATATTCCATCCTTTCTTTCCAAATAGGTAAAATATAATTGGTCATTACAACCTTTCAGTCAGGATTACGACCTAGTTTCTCACACCACTTATGTTGTGTGTATCAATTTTATAAATGAGAGGCTTGGTCTATTAGGTAGTGTGATTACTTATTAGACGAAAGGCCCGGGTTCGAATCCCAGGCCAGACATCGAAACAAAATACAAAAATTTTTTTCTGCGGCGATTTCCTCTCATCAGATTTCTGCCAATAATATTGAATGTGAAATAAAATTCCCATGAAAAGTTTCTCCAAAAATCTGTCGTTCGGAGTCGACTTTAAACTGTAGGTCTCGCCACTCATTTATAAAATTAACGCACACAACAAAAGTGGTGTGAGAAACTAGGTCAATAATCCTGGTTGAAGGGTTGTAATGACCAATTATGTATGTATGGCGGGTCTTACAGTTTAAAGTCGATTCAGAACGACGGATTTTTTTTTTAAAAACTTTTTCATGACAATTTTATTTACTCTCAGAGTTTTTGCTAGAAATCTGCTGCAAGGAAAGTCGCCAAAGAAATATTTTTTCATATTTCGTTTTGTTGGAGATGTCTGACCTAGGGTTTGAACCGAAGCCTCACATTTAATAATCCAACTCAGTTACCATTAGACACGTAGTCTAAATAGACAAAGGGTAAGGAAATCATTCTTTGCAAAGCAGTGAGCAAAGCTTTCGCTCTGAATGCACCAAATCCTGGAAACCGTCTTAGAATAACCGTGATTTGTCTCGTTATTTAATACTGAAAAATCATAGAATCTCTGAGGATTGTAATGGCCAGTTTACTGTGAGCGAATACGCGTACTTATATCCCCTCTGGATACCACTCTGATGCGCACAGCGGATACAGAATATACTAAAAGCGTAGTGCAAGAGACAATCTAAGATTCAAGGGTTCTGAAAAAATTTCACATCCAATTTTGTTCCGCATACTATACATACATAATTGGTCAATACAACCCTTCAGTCAGGATTACGACCTAGCTTCTCCCACCACTTATGTTGTGTGCGTTAATTTATACATAAGTGGGGGGACCTACAGTTTAAAGTCGACTCCGAACGACAGATTTTTGAGAAGATTTTCATGGCAATTTTTACTCTCAGAGTCTTTGCCAGAAATCTGCTGATAGGAAGTCGCCGAAGAAATATTTTTTCGTTTTTGATGTCTGACCTGGGATTCGAACCCGGGCCTTTTGTCTAATAAGCCAACACACTACCCATTAGACAACGGCGACTTCAATATCCGCATACTATACCCATGCATAATGCCATGACTGTAGGAAATATACTTTCATGTTCTTGTGATGCTCAAAGTCATTCATATGTACTTTACTAGCATCAATCTAGTCATAGCCATTTCAGTATAGAAAACAATACTTTAAGTTGGTGTTACCCTAAGAGCACCTGTTATAACCATGACCACGATCACCATACTCTTTTACATCTAATGGTAGATAAGTATTTTTAGGATTTAAAACAGAAATATTAATTATTTTTTTTTATACCACTACACGCATTGCCTTTTGTCCCACTGTCTCTGAATAACTTAAAAAAAAATCTTTAAAACAAACAGAGAAACAAAAACCTTAAAGAGTGGTGTACCAATGTTTAACCAGTTTGTCTCCGAATACGCTCATTTTATATAATAACAAAACAACAACAAATACAAAAATATTTAAAAAAAGCCAACAACAACAACAATAGTAATCATAATGGCTTGTCGTCGTTCATTGGAGTATGTAACTGCATTGGCTGCCATTGCAATGGCTCTGGCACTTATTGCCTTTGCAATATCGGTCACAAATTTAAATCGCAACAACAATAATAATAATAAACGTGAAAGAAAAGAAAACAATGATGCCAATACAATTGGTAATTTCACCAGTAATAACAACAATAACAATACAAATGGAAATGACACACAAACGGAAAATGACTCGGAAACCCAATTATTAATTGGTACAACCACGATTAAAGATTTACTCAACTCAACAACAACAACAGCAGCAACAATGAGCTCAAGCTCAACATTCTCTGCGAATAGTACAACAATGCCTAGCTTAATAAATGAAGAGACATCAGCAGTTACAACATCATCATCATTATCAAGGAGTAATGACAGCAGTAGCCAGGAGGAGGAAAAAGTTGATATTATTGTGCCTACTTTAGATACGGCGGCGGTGAAGGCAGTTACGTCCAACAATATTTTTATTATTGACGATATTGTTGATAACGATGATGGCAATAATAATGATGATAATGGTGGTGATGATGATGATAATGATGCTTTGGCTATTGATAATGTTTATGGTGAATTATCAACAACAACGTTAACTTCCGCAATTGATCCTTCAACAATTGAGGTAAAAATGGACTATAGAGGACTCGTATTATTTATTTTTTATTTTATACTTGAATTTTATTGCAAAGAATGCATTCATCAATTAATTACACATCCCTGCACGGGTTTTGCAAATAAGATGGCTCCATGAGTTTCCGAAGGTATTATGAGCGCTGAACTTTCCATCACGTCAGGTTTTCGAGAAAAATAGTATTGAAACCCCCTAAAACCAGCATGTTTGGCCATTTTTAAAAAAATTGTAGAGCTAAACCCTGACGTGCTAGAACCACCGCTATTGTCAGAAATTGACAATTGATCTTTGCTCTTTAAAATGAGCCCAAAGCCAAATTGTTTGCATGTGCCCTTAAAGTAGGGCATGGGTTTATGGCAAGGGGTGCAAGATAAAAAATACACTTTACGGAGGTTCATAAAAATTAATCAGACATTGTTACTCAGGGGTTTTTGGGGTCGCTGATTACAGATCTTCGTTTTAAAAAATTCAAAATAATGGATCAGATTTACGACCGCCATATTGGATTCGCCATTTTGAATTTTTTAAAACTGAATGGAGATCTGAGTAACAATGCGTTCAGTGCGCAAAACGCCTTCGGAAACACCTGGAGTCATCTTATTTGAGAAACCAATGCAGGGCTGTGTTATTTGTACATTGAAGACGGTAATCTCAATTAAAAAAGAAAAAGTAGGATATTTAGGTTTATTAACTTACAAGTTTATTTAAGGAAAGACCAAAGCCATTACAAAATAGATAAGCAAGCACAACCCTTAATTACAGTCTATACTGGCTTGATCTAGCTTTACTTAGCGTTGACGGTTTCACCTCAGAAATGATAGTCGATTAAGAGCTGGAGTAAAAAATAAAGTCTTTAGTACTCATTAGATCTGATCGATTATGACTTTCTTGTGGTTCTGTGCTCTTCTCAGGAGTAGAAAGGTAATAAAAGCACGTAGAAAAATAAGTAAAAGTTTTCAAATTTTCTCCTTCTTTCGAATTCTTTCAAAATACACAGCGACGACTAGATATTGGATTCGAAAAAAGGGATGGAATGCCTTGTTTTTACGACAAACGTCATAGATAGATAGCTATGGCGTTTAAGTATCGGCTTAATAGCGGAATATCGCCCGAACATAGTCCGATGTACTTGGCCAGCCAAAGCTTTCATTAAATTAATGTACAAGCTTGTGCATTAATATCATCTATTCCTCCGAAAGACGGTGTTAAGTCACGAGACATAAACGAAAACTGGGTTGAGAATGTATTGGCCAGAGGGGATATTGGCCATGACTGATACTTGAGAATCCTACATGTGATCCGAGCATATGTGTGGCCCTTTTATACGATTTGCGAGAAAATTGGGCAAAATTTCTACTGCTTGGCTAACGCCTCCTGTGTAGAAGAAAGGCTGGCGCTTCATAATGGCGTAAATTGTCGCTTTTTTCAATTCAAAATGGAATATGGCGGCATTTCCTTAATTTAGTCATTACAACCCTTCAGTCAGGATTTCGAATGACCAACTACGATGGGTTTTTAGAAACTTTGTCATATACATGACAATTTTATTTATTCTGGCAGTTTTATACCGAATACTAATGAAAGGAAGTCATGGGTGCAATATTTTTTCATATTTCGGTTGAGATGTCGGAAGTGGCGATTGAACCACGGGCTCGCCTCTAATAACCAAACACACTACCTACTAGACTTCAAGGTGGTAGCACAATGGACCTAATAATCGTTGGTGTCACGTGATGGATGATGCCACATAGAAATTCCAGTAGTTACAAGGTATCAGATTGTACCAAAATAGTTTAACGACTGCATTCATTAATGGCTCCACTTTTGTCCGACAATATTTTAAAGCCAGTCTATGCGTACATATTTGAACTTTTGTTTAATTCATATGCTCACTAAATTACATTTTCCATTTAATTTTCATATTCCAAGAAAAAAGGACAACAAAATTAAGGAAAATTTTCTTTTACATTTTCCTTACACGAATGCCGTAATACAAATTGAAACGCATTCAAGTAGTCCACGTTTTGCAAGTGACCAATTTTTTCTATTGTAAGAAAAAAAAACTACAAAGATTGAAAATGAAAGTAAAAATAATTGAAAAAGTTACGTAAATAGTACACAAATGAGAGGAGTCCATATGCGATGAAATAAAAAAGAAATGAAAAGAAAAGAAAAGTAAAGAGTAATTGAATAAATATTGGGAATAAATATGGGATCACATACCTAGTCGTTACCCAGTTAGATGGATGGATGAAAGAAATTTTATGCAAAAATTCATGATTTTCTTTCAAATTCGTCATCACAGTATCCATTGACTTAATGAATTAAAATAACATGATAATGTAAGACTGCAATTGTTATTTGCAAAGATGATTGTAATTTTTGTTTTTAATTAATTTTCAAAATGATTGCTTGCTCCTGTGTTAAAAAAGAAATTTTTATTATGAATTCTTTCTTTTTCATATAGAGTCGCTGAGAGGCACGTTTGTATATTGCATTGTTTAGCTTATTTCGTTTTATTAATTTCGGAATATTTTGAGAAATGCAATAATTTTATGTGAATACGTTGTATGCTATAGTATGTTAAAGGAATCTTTATTTAATGTATTATTAATTGTATAAGAAACATCTCTTAAAGATGTTAATTTCTTTCTGTTCTACTCAGTGGCAGCAAGAAGTAATTCCTCTATTTGTAACCTCAATTCCGGTTTTGAATAAAGTATAGACTATTAATATCTATTGAATAACTGCCAGAAAGCCGCTGAATTGGAAAAGATATGTAGTTCAAAATATTTTGAAAAGTACTCTTAATAATACAAATTAATGATATAGAAATTCGTTAGAGTTTTATCATAAACACCCTATTGACAGTATTATTATCGCTTCTTAATTTCTTGGCTGCTGATAAAGATCGCATTTAACGAAACTAAAATGAGGACTAACTCTATATTGACAGTGAGGAAGCTTTCGCTATATGATTGGTGGGCATGTAAAACGAGCGACTGCTCTAAGGACAAACTATTAATTCAAAATTACAGTATTAACAATCGAATAGAAGCTAAACATTGCACAAATATCATATGAAACCGTTTGAATAAGTGTAAACATAAATACATTGAATCGGATTTCAAAGTTGCCTATAATTTACTTAAAATAAACCTAATGTACCGAACTTCCAGCTGTATGTCGCTGCAAAACCTTAACAAAATTCGTTAATTTTTTAAGCTCACAGTGACAATAATAAGTGGATCACTTTACATTGTGCCAACACAATTGCAACCGATCAAGGTTTGATGATAAGAAGATTTAAATGTAAACATATGGGAATTAGCACCGAATAATTTCTATAAACTGCCACCCTATCAGAGATCAGCAATAAGTATTCAAAACGATAAGTAGATTCGAGTCATACTTATAATTTCAGATACTTATACGCATTAATACTTATTTTGATATCATACTCATACTACTCATACTCAAAGTTGGAAGTACTCGTCGTATTTATACTTAACAATACGCATTATGTTATTGACTTTGACTCGTCTCTACTTAACTTTTACACGCAGCACAAAATAACTATGATTTGCGTACGAGCACTGCAATACTCACAAGAAGATTGTGTGCATGCATTGCTTGTTGTCTTTGTCCTTTCCTTTCTTCTTTGTTTGTATACGCAACAACAGCAAAGGCTGTAAATTTTGATGAATGATTCGAATCATTCGAATCACTTATAAGTATTTTTTTAAATTTATGAATCAGAATGAGTAGGTGCATGAATCAAACATATTTCAAATGTTGTGAGTTTGATGTCAACGTTGAACTCATACTTATTGTAACCTGCTGTAGCGAGTATAAATAAATCAGAGTAGTTGAATTTTATTCTGTTGACTTACTCATACTCAAAATTGCATAAGTGCTTATAAGTAGCGGAAAAACGATTCATTGCTGATCTCTGCACCCTATAGACAAATTCTTAATTTAAATACGGTTAACTATTTGACTGTTTGTAGAATGCATTTATTTAAACTCGAAGAGCTTTGGTCAATAGTAAAAGCGACATCAGGCCCTAACTCTGCGATTCGGTCGATTTAAAAACACAAGAATATAATAAAATTAATTTATCAAAATGGTTTTGGGCAGTTTACTGTGCTCTTCTTATCGTAGAGTTATGTTTATAAGAACATAAAAATTTATCATATTTGGGACGTTACTAATCCACGAGAGATTCCTGAGCATCCAATACATCACGAAAAAGATACTGTTATGGAGTCGGACTATATTTCTTTGAAAACGAAGTTGTTCGGGCCATCACTGTCAACGGGGAGCACTTTAAGATGATTATAAACCGTTTCTTTTTACCTGAATTAGATAGATAAACGGGTTTTAATAGGATAGCACTACGTGTCACACAATATCCTATACGACCGATTTGAAAACAAGAAAGTGACAGAACGCCACAAGAAAGTGATTTGAACTGATCATCGAGATTGCTAGATCGTTGGGCCTTTTCTTGTGTGATTTTCTTAAGCTCCTTAAAGCCATTGGTTATCCATGCTATCAATCAAATTTAGGCTGATTCAGGCTCCAGAGTCATGGAAAATTGGTAATTTTAATGCAATGCACCCACAGATCCTGTGACGGACCTCTGAACGATGTTATATTCTGTAGTTCTTTTAAACGAATAAAAAATTTCATTTATATCTCACACACGTATACACCCAACTCTTTTTTTACACGGTAGATACGTTCCTTAGAAATCCGTGTAAAAAAAGAGGCGTTTCCTATAGTAAAATGGGGGGATACGTTCCATGTCATCTGAAAACCGCGTAAGATGAAATAAAGAACTATAATTACTTTGAAAAACCGTATAAAAATCTATATAATTTCGGAAATGTATACAAATTGTAAGTTCATATGGCATTTTACTGAGCATTAAGACTTAAAATATGTAATTCATACTGGTGAAAAATTGGTAGAGCAAGCAAAAAACAAAAGAAATATTTTAATCAAGAATTAAGGAATTAAGAACTGAACTAAATTCGGTATCTTCACTGGTGATATCCATCAAATTATCCAATGGTGACTTTCGTCCGGTAATAGAGTTTTGAACTGTCGGACTACTTTGCGAAAGGTTTTGTGCCGTTGACTTTTTTATTAAAAACTTTTTTTATAGAAAGTTGAACTTTTGGTTTTTGGGATTTTCCAATTATTACTATGTTTGTTCATTTCAGCAATGGTGCCAAGTGTGGTAAAAACAAATATAATTACAGTGACAGTGATTTTGAAACCGTACTAGATTAAATATTTTTAACAAAAAAAAATTTTTTTTCAACCGTGTAACTTCAAATCCGTGTAAAAAAGAGTTCGGAATACTTTATTTTATTGAAATTTAAAGAGAGGAAGAAGGGATTCTTTATTATTATTACGTGAAATGGAGCACTTATGCATTAATTAGTTTAAATTTTTAAACAATATTTTTAAATAATTCTACACCATCTTAATTTGTATGAAATATGCAATAAATTTTAATAAAGTTAAGCAATTCTCTTGTTCATGAAAGATTGTAAACATTTGATTGCTTAATTTCATTGAATTATAGTAGAATGCAAATATATAATGCAAAAAAATTTTAAATTTATGAAAATTGTTCAGTTCTTTTTTAAAAGATCAATTGTAAACACTAAACCATTTTGTTTATGAGAAAATTCCAATTGTAAAATTAAAAAAAAAAGAATAATTTTGCAATATTTAAATGGTAGATAACAAAATCGGTTTATAAAAAAAAAGCAATCTATTTAATACTACGATCAGTTTTAGAGTTCATTTTAAAGTTGTCACATTAAAAAGAAAAAAAAATTAAAAAATTAAATCGATTTACATAAAAAGAAATCGAAAAACGAAAAACAAAAAAGCTCGTTAAATATGGTGAAACCGCAACGAATAAATTAAAATTAAAATCGATTAAAATTAACATAATATTTCGTTTAATCATAAATCGTATAATTAGCGTATTCAAATAGTTTTTACACCATTAACACATAAATGTCTACGTACATGCATACATTAACAAATAAAACTTTAAAAATAGAATCTAAAAAATTAATCGAATAATTTCATTGCAGGAAACAACAGCATGGAAAACATTGACATCACATCCAAATTCATTGGTTCAATTGTTTCCATCACGTGCAATGCGGGTGGTGCAAGAAGTTGTAAGGTCATTCCGTGTAAGTATAACATTCTCTTACCACTTGTAGTTATTCTTGTAAAGGCCTTTAAAGAAAACAAAATTAAAATAATTCCAAAATTTAATTAAAAAAACAAAGAAAAACACCAAATTATTTAGGCTTAAATTAACACACGTTAAAATAATTGATTTCAACCAATAATAGTTGTTAGAATAAATACAAACAACAACAACAGACACTATTTTTGCAAATTGGCCATAACCAGACGCATGCATTCTAAACAAGATGTGTCCTTCAAATCAGCTCAAGTAAATACAACTACGCTAACCATAGTTTGTAATGCCGATGAAACACCAAAACAAAAAAAACTAACGAAAATCATACTCGTAGTGGCAAACTCGTAGTGGCAATTTAAAGTTGAACAAACAAAAAACAAAATAAAATATTGGGTGAGGGTACAAGTCATTGCATGTAACATTTGAAAATACAAATTATTTTTGTAATTTGATTTTTTTGATACAATTTTTATATTATTTCTAGGCAAACAAGCGCGGATCCATGCGAAGGCTAATGGGATATTTTCCCCTCACCCTCAAAATGTATAAAAACTATGTAGGTTTTTAACAAATTTATGAAATTACAGTGGAACTTCTATAATTTGAACTTCTATTACTTGAATTTTCTATAAGTTGAAGCACAGCAACAGCATCTTGGAGAGAAATTCTATTAGGTTTTGCTTCTTCAGCTTGAAGTTACTATAAATTGAAGTTTTTTTCTAGATATTGAAGATTCAATTTATAGAAGTTTGACTGTATTTTAAATTTACTCTTCTTTTGAATATAATGTTTGAATTTAAAGAAAATCGATTATTTCTTAGGTTATCAGATTGAAGATTTATTAAGCTATTAGCTCTCCTTAATGTGTTGTGATTTAGGGCCCTATTTATAAAGTTATAAATTCATAAAATTTAATTACAGGGTCCGCCAAATAACAATTTTTTTTTGAAAATGCTTTAAAAAAAAACTATTGAATATTTTCTCAAATATTTCAAAGTAGTAAAGGGTCCGCCAAATAACTTTTTTTATTTTGACCTTTTTGAATTTCTTTTTTTATTTCAAAGTACAATCCTTCCGGTTAATAATGGAATATAATTACATTCAAATGGCTGCCTCGGCTGGCCATGCAGTATCCTACACGATCAGTCCAATTTTTAAGCACATTATCGATTGTGTGCAGCTGTATTTCACCAATGGCTTCACGAATACATACATACATACATACATAATTGACCATTACAACCCTTCAGTTAGGATTATGACCTAGCTTCTCACACCACATATGCTGTGTGCGTTATACATGAGTGGCGGGACCTACAGTTTAAAGTCGAATCCGAACGACAGATTTTTGAGAAGCTTTTCATGTCAATTTTTACTCTCAGAGTCTTTGCCAGAAATCTGCTGAGAGGAAGTCGCCGAAGAAACATTTTTTCGTTTTGATGTCTGACCTGGGATTCGAACCCGGGCCTTTTGTCGAATAATCCAACACACTACCCACTAGACCACGGCGACCATGGCTTAACGAATAGTATCCTTTAAAGCGTCAATTGTCTCTGGCATATCGGCGTAACACTTATCTTTGACGGCACCCCACAAATAATAGTCCAACGGTGTCAAATCGCAGCTCCGGCTAATAAAGCGATTTTCAAAAACAGGGCGCAAAGCATCAAGTGTAGCTTCGGCTGTGTGGCACGTAGCGTCGTCCTGTTGCCAATATCCTCCTCTTCAATTTTTATGAACAAAAATTCGTTCAACATGGCCCGATAACGATCGACATTGACTGTAACGGCCACTCCTTGCTCATTTTCGAAAAAAATGGCCCAATTATGCCTCTGGACTAAAATCCGCACCAAACAGGGACTCGTTTTGGGTGCGTACAAGTTTTCTGTGCTCCAAGATCAAAACGAGCTTAATCTGAAAAGATCATTTTTTTTGCCAAAATCAGCATCTTCTGTAAGTTGATCGCAGGCCATCTTACCGAAGCAAAAATGCGTATACACAACCATATTCGTTCAGCGGAAGGATAAAACTAATTATCTGTCAAGTCAGATATGAGTTAAGTGTTACCATTCACGAAATAAGCACTAGTTGAAAAAAAAACGTTAGATGGCGAACCCGATATAAGGTCTACTCAAACAGCTAACTTTCTTTACAAATTTTAAAATTGCGTTGCTTTTTTTGTAAATTCGGATTCCTAAAACTTAAGACTGTATCCGCGCTTGTTTTATAGTAGAATAGACTTCGAAGATAACCTCCTATAATTAAGCATAGCTTATAAACGTCAAATAAGGGAATCGATATACAACGAATGAAATTTTGAACATATTTAAATGTCTGTTTCAATGGAAAATTCCATTCTGCCTATGAAAATACGTAAGGGCATTTACGGTAATCTGTTTGCAGATGAGCCTGGGAAAAGGGAAACTTCAACGTCACCAATAAGGCGAGAACTTTTCTGTGGAGTGGGAAGCGAAGATAAAGATAGTCTTCTCAGGCTTATTGAGTTTAGTACAAACTAAATTTATACTTGATAAAAAGAGATCTTTGGATCTGACACTGCAGGCTTAAACAGCACTTCTTTAAAAAATGAATAGCTTCAAGCCAAATATTAACATTTGGAGGAAACACATGGATACTTATGAAACTAGACAAAATGTTGCCCTTATTGACACCAAACATCGTCTTAAATATTGTCAGACCAACTAGATTGTGGGAGTTGTTATAAATTTAGGATAGTACTCACTATAATAACAAGCCCTAACTAAATCGGATTAAAATCTATTGGAAAGGCTGTAAATCGATGACAGATATTAGTGTCGGTCTTTTATGCTGTTAATTGGTTAAGTATTAACGACTATATGATAAAAAAAAAGTTTTAATCTCTGCAGTCAATCGGTTAGAATTAAAAAAATCATGAGTATGATCCCTTGCTTGGGTGTAAAAGGTAATGCAGGTTTTGAGCGTTACCCATTCGCTAATAGCCTACCTGCAACAGATGTTCATCTCTCAGCCACAGACATAAAACGCAGATTATAAAACTGTAGTCTCACTCTCCTCATTTCAAGTTGTAAATTCATGATGCGTAACGTACGTTAGTATAAGCCTAGGCTATAACAAGATCGATTTGACGCCTTTGTGGCTCCATAATTAATTAATCTGATTTAAATAGGATTCCCTGAGAACACATACGTATAGTGGATGGAGTTATAAACAATTTTTGTCTTTGCACACCTATATGCATGCGAAGCTACAACTAAACGGAGGGGAAAGAGATTCCTATGCGGACACTTTCTCGACGCCTGTGACCAATGGGAAAATATTTGGGTTGACCAAAGTCATTAAATTGATTTAATAATGATACATTATCATTAGAGAACAGGACACTATCGACATGGATCTAGCCACAAAAATTTTTACATTGTTTTAAACATACAGCAGGACAGTTTTTCTAAAGCCGTGCTTTATTTCAATGGTAAGAATTCTAAATATATGACTGTAACATGAGAATCAAAATTCATTTGCCTTAGTCAAAGACTCAAATGCAGTAAGTATATACATGACGACCAGAGATCAGCAATGAATCGTGTTTTCGCTACTCATAAGTACTCATATAATTTTGAGTATGAGTGAAACAACAGAATTGAAATTCAACTACTCTGATTCATTCGTACTCGCTACAACAATGATTTATAAGTATATGTTGCAATGAGTATAAGTACAACGTTGACATCAAACTCATAACATTCGAAATATGTTTGATTCATAAGCCTGCTCATTCAGATTCATATATTTAGAAAAATATTTGTAATATTTATAAATGATTTGAGTGATTCGAATCATTCATCAAAATTTACAGTCTTAGTTGTTGTTGCATTTACAAACAAAGAATAAAGAAAAGGTAACGACAGTAAGCAAAGCAAACACGCAACCTGCTAGCGAGTATTGTGGTGTTCATACGCGAATCATACTCACATTGTGATTTGTCGTGTCATGGCGAGTCTAAATCAACAACATCATGCTTATTGGTGTATATGATTGGTGTATATAATGTATACTTCAATGTTAAAATAACTATGAATGCGTATAAGCATCAGATATTTTGATTATGACTCGAATCTACTCATCGTTTTGAATACTCGTTGCTAATCTCTAATTTCGACCACACTTCAAGGTTTTGCACGCCAGTCTATTTACGATTTCATGACTGTGACGTACGATACGAATTGAAGAAAAAAGACAATGTGCTTAAAAAGTGAGAAATTTAGATTAGATTTGATTTCAATGAAAGGATGGGGATTTTAAACGACTGAGTAAATAAAGATTACATAATACATAAATATATATCCTTGAGATTATTTATTTTGATAGAAGTAAAAGAGATATGTATTTATAAATAAAAAAAAAATATTTTTATGGAACAACATACATAGATACATAATTGGCCATTACAACCCTTCAGTCAGGATTACGACCTAGCTTCTCACACCACTTATATTGTGTGCGATAATTTTATACATGAGTGGCGGGATCTACAGTTTAAAGTCGACTCCGAACGACAGATTTTTGAGAAGCTTTTCATGGCAATTTTTACTCTCAGAGTCTTTGCCAGAAATCTGCTGAGTGGAAGTCGCCGAAGAAATATTTTTCGTTTTTTGATGTCTGACCTGGAAACAAACCCCAACTAAATTTGGCTCATCCAAAAAAGAATAGCTCTGCAGTTTCTAATAATTTTGGCCTCTAAGATTTTACTTTTTCGAAAAATTCTCTTTCTTGAATGTAATTTTCCTTGAAACAAAATTTGAAACTACAATACTTTTATGCAATAGTGATGATAATAAATATGGTGATCATAAAGCGTAAAATTTTTAAAATAAAATCAATATTTATGTTGTAAACAAACTGGGTAATCGAAAAGAATTATAAATCATTGAAAGATTTTAAACAAAAAAAACTAAACAAAAAAACTAAAAATTCTTCTACACAAACTACTTTAATAGACAGACAAAAAACATATTAATTTACAATTTTTAAAAACTTAGAAAACAACACCAAGAAGTAATTTAAGCCTGAAAAAAACAAAAAGAGGATTTTGTTTTTACCACTCTTCAGATTTTTACAAGAAAAATATGGTTGACGTTGACACCTGCCACTATGCCAACCAAACATTAAATTAAAAGCACACATGAGCCACAAATTACTTTCAACTTCATGGTATTCTGTGTCAATGCCTCTCTACCAGCAGCACAGCCCATAGCAGTTAGTCTATGCCAAAGTTTTTAATCTTGATTTTATTTTTTGTTTTCCAATGATTGAATCATAAATTGCTTTAAGAATTGTGCAGCATAAAGCATAAAAAATATGTTGTTGTTGTTGTTGTTGCACAATATGAGTCGTATGTTGCGCTCGGTCATAGAGACAGAAATTTATGTCTTTAGTATGGATCGTAAGCTTCAAGTTTATCTCATAGGTAGTGAATTGATTGATAGTATGGGCTGGAAATAAGGCTCTAAACTTATACTGGCCAATTGATAGTTGGTTAGTAGCTGCAGGTTGTATTCCATTTGTCCACTTAAACTTGTTCACTTACAAGTTAACAATGCTGCTGTGCTAGTTGAAGTTCAATATTTATTGAAATGCTACGAAATACTTTTGCTGCAGTATTTAGGAGTTAAAGAAAAGAAGTAAAAAAAAAATGTAACGTTGAACTGGTCAAAAAATTTGGAAAAACCAGTCGAATTTTTTTATTGCATAATTATTAATGAACAGTGTTTGTTGCTTAAGTGCATTGCATTAATTTCTTTCTTCTTAAATTTTACTTTTTTTACTTTGAACGCATACTAATTTGGCCTAATTTTGTTAAATTATGGGGAAAGCAAAGTGTTTGTTAAAGGAAGATGTTCCGAAATCTGCTGAAATTCTTCAAATAATCATATATATTATTTCTAAAGCAATTTTTTTTGTCGGTTGCAAATATCTCCCATACTACCGCATCAAATTTAATGAATGATATCTCATTTTAAAGCTTACTAATGACAAGAAATAATTAGAAATTGAAAAATTAATATTTTCATTGATAAAAATTATATTATATTATAGAACTGCATGATGATACTTTTGCCATTATGATTATATATTTTTCTGCAATGTGTGGTAATACAGGGTCGCTTAATAGTAATGCAGTTCTACATAATATAGTATGTATTAAAATCCATTCTGGCAATACCGCTATTTACTATAATGCCGTTTATTACTAAGTCAGTTATATATAATATGCATATTACGTTGTAAAAAGCTGTTTTGACAATACTTTGCAATAGTTGTTAGATCAAGTGCGATAAACAGGGTCGCTTAATTGTAATGCTATTCCACATAATAATATATAAAGTTGTAAAAACCATTTTGGTAATGTCTTTATTGTCATGGCATTGATTGTTTTATGAAGTGTAGTAGTACCGGTTAATAAATGGTACCAGGCTAATCGTAACACTCTTGGGAGAGCACATCATATCAGCAAAATTTATTCATACCGATAAAACTGTACACATACCCCGAATCGACCGTACACCTTCTGATCCAACTGTGGCTTTCCAAATGACACGAAAACAATTCCCTGTGAAAGTTGCTTTAGCTATGACGATAAACAAAGCACAAGATCAAATCCTTCAAAATGTAGGATTGTATTTACCAGGATTTGTATTTCTTAGTCTTTTCACTTGGGCAGTTATACGTGGCTTTTTCTCGAGTGCGCACGTTTAAAGACATTTCTGTTTGTATTAAGAATTCGTACGGGCAAAAATTTAACGATGATCATGTCATTATTACCTCTAACATTGTATTCAAAGAAGTATTATAAAAGCATTTAAACATATGTATGTATGTATGTATGTAAATATGTACGATATATTATGATTTCTAATATTTTTTTTACTTTTAATAAAATTTCTATTAATTATTTTCATTTTATGTTACAAAAATGACAACTAACGGTGCGAAATATTCGCACGGGTCATCTAGTTATTATTAACATGGATTATGATATTGTCTTGTTGGTATGGATAAAACAAGATTTTAATATTTTATTTGAGCCAATTTAGCACTCTTAGGGCCATTATTACAACTTGCCGTTAAAGGTACATTTAGCTAAAGGGAACTTGTAAAGTTACCTTTAACTTATTTTCGTTATTACAACTTACAGATAAAATAAAGTTAACTTTATTTAGATTTAGATTTTAATCCGATTTAGTTAGAGCTTGTTATTATAGTGAGTACTACCCTAAATTTATAAAATAGATAAAATAACGTTAACTTTTTTCAAAAAATATGGCAGTACCGGAGCAATGTCGATAAAACTGCTCAATTAAACAAGATTTTTTTTTATAACGCAATGGCAACGAAGGACTTCGTTTTTTTGTTGTATATGCTCATTTTCTTTATACTTGAAGTTGCCATATTGAAAATAATACATAATATGGCAAGTTGAAACATCAACTTAACTTTAAAAGTTGCCGGCAATATAATCCTCCCTTTAGCTTAACAATCACTTCTATCTTATTGGGTGGTACTTATAATAATGAAAAACAATTTATCTGCCCGTTAAAGGCCTCCTTTTAGTTAACGGCAAGTTGTAATAATGGCTCTTAAGTTGTCTAAAACAAAGCAGTTATTGTTAATTAATTACTTAACCAAAGTTAACGTAAAACATTTAACGGTTAGAAAGGGTATACCAACTGATAGCGTTTGAAAGAAAAGATTTTGTACCATAAAATAAATTCCTTTGATTGTTTAGTGTTTACATGTCCGAGATCTTATCAAAAATGGACATTAGCTGTGAGAAGTTTAAAAAGTGAGAAGTTTAATCTTGATACTGTCAATCAAGTAATATTTTAATCGATTTATTTTGATGGCAAATATGCACTATGCTCTAGATAACCAATTGTCGATAGAATAAATAGAATACTGCGAAGAAGTTTCTTTGAAAACTGTTAATGCACTTTATAAGTTCACTACTTCCAATTTAAAAAAAAAATAAACGGGCCGGTGTCAAAATAAAACCTATTCGTGATATACATACATATCCCTCGAGGCCACTTTTACTTGATAGTGAATAGAGTCAATATTTATTACTCGAAAAACCCGTACGCCAGAGATACGTTTTGTTAAGTCTACTGCAAAGATCAGCAATGAATCGTTTTTCCGCTACTCATAAGTACTCATGCAATTTTGAGTATGAGTGAATCAACAGAATTGAAATTCAACTACTCGTACTCGCTACGACATTGATTTATAAGTATAGGTTACAATGAGTATGAGTACAACGTTGACATCAAACGTTGTTGACATCAACATTCGAAATATGTTTGATTCATATGCCTACGCATTCAGATTCATAAATTTAGAAAAATACTTATAATACTTATAAGTGATTCGAGTGAGTTGAATCATTCATCAATATTTACAGTCAATATTTACAATGTTGTTGTTGCATATACAAACAAAAAAGAAAGGAAAGACAAAGACAACAAGCAATGCAAACACACAATTTACTTATGAGTATTGTGGTGTTCATACGCGAATCATACTTATTTTGTGCTTCGTATAAATTTTAAGTAGAGACAAGTCAAAGTCAATAACATCACGCGTATTGTTAAGTATGAGCACGACTAGTACTTCCAACTTTGAGTATGAGTAGTGTGAGTATCATATTAAAATAAGTATGAATGCGTATAAGTATCAGAAATTATAAGTATGATTCGAATCTACTTATCGTTTTGAATACTCGTTGCTGATCTCTGGTCTACTGTAGTATGTTTTAAGTGTTTACATATTTATTTATCGCTGCCTAAAAACTACAACCTCCGTGAACATGTATTCGGTGTTGTAGAGAGGAACTTATTACAGATTGAGTTTACTCTTCTTCGGAGGGATTTCGATGCCTTATTTGTCAATGAAGGTTTTGGTATTTTCCACTTTAAATGACTTTGAAACTTTGGCTAATAATTTAACTTTTGTTATAAGGGTGTTAATATGCTTAATTATGAGAATACAGTATGACCCCGCTTAACGCGGGGGTTACGTTCCAATAAGTTCCAGCGCTAAACGAAACAATCTTAAACGAGGCAACAGGAAAATTGCGTTTGGACTGTAAATGCGATTTAGAAAAATACAGTTGAAATCTTTATTCTGGACAGACAATATTGAAAAAGATACATAGAATACACGTTCGCTATGGTTGGTGCATTGCCAGTTCAGGGAATCCCAATACTATCGCGTAATACTGAAACAGCTCTAAGCGGAGCAGTGTTAAGCGGGGTCTTACTGTATATTATTTCAGAGATTTAAACCGATATCTTTTTCTACTAACTGAAGCATTCCATCAGCCTTATAGTTTTATTGTTGGTATACTCGTTCTAGCTGAATCGACGATTGAGTTAAAAATCGTCTCTGTACTACTGAAGTCGCCATAGACTAGTAGGTTTTTTAATGGTTTATTAGACGTGAGGGCACGTCAGACATCTCCAACAATACGAAATGTTTCCTCAGAGACTTCCTCTAAGGAGATTACTGGCAAAAACTCTGAGAGAAAAAATCTGTTGTTCAGAGTCAACTTTAAACTTTAGCCCCGCCACTTAAACACAAGTGGTGTGAGAAGCTAGGTCGTAATCCTAACTGAAGGGTTGTAATAACCAATTATGTATATATGTGTGTATGTTTTGTAATATTGTATTAACAAAGGTCGAGGCATGCTCAGTTGTGTCGTTTAGAGGGCCGTCTGGTCTTTTATTTGAACAATATTTTGATAAAATTAATAAACTTAACCACTCTGTAAGAGCAATGTCTTATTAATTGTCTATGTCAATATTTTAAATCTAATCTATAAAAATTAATGCCACTTTTCGTTGTCTTTTTATAACTCAAGAACGGGCTTACCTATCCAAACCAAATGTTTAGGCTTTGTTCGGACTATTTAGTAGATGGTTTATGTGAAGTTTGCCATTCCCACTTTTACGCGCACATTTTCTATTTATCTAAAATCAGATTTCTAATTTGGTATGACCCCATATCCGATAGGTGGCACCACGGAAAATAACTTAAAATGAATTAAATCGTAAACTATGCATTTAATCATGTTATGATCTTTAGCGAAGTTCTTGCGCATGAGCCGATGAAGATTTCTAAGTTGGTATGACCCCATATCCGATAGGTGGCACCACGAAAAATTACTTAAAATGAATTAAATCGTAAACTGTGCATTCTTTAACAAAGTTGTTACGTATAAGTCGACGAAGTCACTGAAAATTATTCAAAATGAATGACAAGCAATTGATCGACCTACACCCCAAGCACGGAAGAAAAGAGCATTACGAGCCTCAGAATCAGACGAGCACTGTGGCCGGAAAATGTTCGTGTATATGCCGCTGTGACCCGTTCGCCTGAACCACTTGAACAAAGAGAAGTGAGATTAGAAACTGATCGAATATGTACTATTTAGGCCCGTTCATCGGGACAACGGGAAATAAAATTAATAAAATGATTTCAAATTAATTGGACATTTGTGTAATGCCTTTCCTTCAAATTTATTTTAGTTGTGGGCGCAGCAACACGTGCATGGTACAGCTAAGTTAGGTTAGGTTAGGTAACCTACAGCTAGTACAGCTAGTTTTGTATAAAAAAATGTCATGGAGTTATAATTAATGTTGGAAACACAAAAGAAAACTTATTTCAATTATTTAAAGAATTTCTTTAGTTAAGAATTCAATTTTGGTTTACCAAATTAAGCACTCCTTAACGGCCTTCGATAATGAGTCCACATAACGCTAATTTAAAAAAAAAGCCAAGAAGTTAAAATAAATGCTAAGAAGCTAAATAAACAAGAAAAAAAAATTATAATTTTATGAGACTGTGCATCTTCTTTATTTTTGGCAACAATATTCTAAAGAGGTGCTAAACAATTTAAGAACTCTTTTGTTAACCAGTCAATTTCGCATGTCAATTACAAATTCTAACTCACGAATATTTATTTTTTGTTGGCCAACAACTGGGTCAAGAGAAGGCAATAATGGAAAAGGCAAGATAGAATCTAAACAATAAATAATTCTTCAAAGTAATGTTTTTTTTTCTTTTCGAAGTTTGCGATTTTGCTATTTTTGGCAATGGCTAAGGCAGCAGCAGCTGCATTTAAAGTTAAAATTTAATCAAAAACTAAACGTTTAACAATGACCTTTTACAATAATAACAACAACAACAATAATAATAATAAAAATAATGACAATAATTTCATTTAATTGTACATACTTACAGAAAGATACTCATGTGGTGGTCACAACATCGGTGGGTAAAATACGAGGGCGTTTCCAAAAGTATCGTTCTGGTGAGAGAGGCGGTTATTACAGCTTTAAGGGTATACGTTATGGCCAGGCACCTGTGGGCGATAGAAGGTAGGTGGTTTTAGTTAAGAAATTAATTTAAAATAATAATTAAATTTAAATCAATTACCTTTTCCAATTAGATTTCGTGCTGCTGAGCCGGAGAAAAGTTGGTTGGGCATTAGAGATGCCTCTAGGGAAGGCAATAGTTGTCCTCATAAAAATATGATTTTGGATACGTTTAAAGGCAATGAAGATTGCTTGTTTTTGAATATATTTACAGCCAAAATGCCCAAGGGTGAATAGTAAGTTTTAATTTCCAATAAATACAGTCGAACTTCTATAAATTGAATCTCTATTATCCAGAAGAAAAAAAACTTCAACTTATAGAAACTTCAAGTTAAAGAAGGAAATCTTAATAGAATTTCTCTCCAAGATGCTGTTGCTTTGCTTCTACTTATCAAAAATTTAAGTAATAAGAGTTCAAATTATAGAAGTTTGACTGTAATTTCTTTTTTATAGTTTTTTTTAATGTTTCTTGTAATGTTTCTAGTAATCCTGAATTACCGGTAATGGTTTGGTTACATGGCGGTGGTTATTCCTTTGGCTCTGGCAATACCTTTCTATATGGTCCCGACTATTTGGTGGCTGAAAATGTTGTATTGGTAACATTGAATTATAGATTAGGGCCTTTGGGTTTCTTAACGTCGGGTCCTGATGCGCCTGGCAATCAGGGTTTAAAAGATCAAATATTAGCATTGAAATGGGTACGTGATAATATTGCTGCCTTTGGTGGTGATCCCAATCAGGTAACAGTGTTTGGCGAATCGGCTGGTGCTTCCTCGGTGCAAATGCTACTGCTGTCGCCTTTGTCAAAAGGCCTGTTTCATCGTGCCATTTCCGAAAGTGGCTCAGCCTTAAATCCCTGGTCTATGGGTGAAAATTCTGTAACAAGAGCATTTAGATTGGCAGCAAATTTAGGTTATGTTGGTGCCAATACAACAGAAGAAATTTTAGAGTTTTTGAGAAGAGCTCCTGCCATGAAACTGGTAGAAGCTGCACCCACCACTCTAACCGAAGAAGATTTTCGTAATAATATTGGCTTACCATTTGTGCCGGTTGTAGAGGGCTATTGGAATAAGCCAGGCGAAAAGGATTTATATTATGAAACACCTTTTATAGCAGAATCACCGCAAGAATTGTATGCAAAACATAAATTCCATAAAAATGTACCTTACATGACGGGTTATAATACCCATGAAGCCATGTTGTTTATAAGACGTAAGTTAATGTTTTAAAATTTAAAGTTTACCGCATCCTTATCAATTGCTTTGTTTGCTGCTGTTTAATTAGGTTTACGTAAGAATCCCAAGCTATTGGAAATTATTGAAAATGATTTTGATCGTTTGGTGCCCAATGATCTCAATGTAACCGATCAAAGGACAAGTGTTAGTCGGGATATACGGCAATTCTATTTGGGCTCAAAACAAGTGAGCGTTGAATCTGTTGATGAAATGATAGCGGTAAGTTTGGTTTTTTTAAATAAAGAAGGAAATTTATTTAAAAATTAATTTTAATTTTAGTTACTTACCGATTTAATGTTCCTGCAAGGTATACGACGTACAGCCAGGCATCATGCCAAATATGGCAATGCTCCCGTTTATATGTATCGTTTCTCATTCGATGGTGCTTTAGGTTTATACAAAAGAATGCTGGGCTTACAAAGGCCTGGCGTCTGTCATGGTGATGAGATGGGCTATTTATTTAAATTTGGTTTCTTTAATTTAAGTTTAGATCCCAAATCAATGGAAGTGCTAGTCAAAAATCGTATGGTGCGAATGTGGACAAATTTCGCTAAATATGGGTAAATATACATACATTAGGAGTAATGGAAAGAAATATATCGTCACCTAAAATGCAAAAGGGCGTAACAACACATTTTAAAATTTTACAGGAGAGACAAAAAACTTCATAAAATCGAAACTATAGAAGTTAGGTTAGGTTAGGTTAGAGGACGTGTACTTGTCAATTCTGACAAGTACAGTACTCGGTGGTCGAATTGATCTCTTCTCACACCACTTATGTTGTGTGCGTTAATTTTATACATGAGTGGCGGGACCTACAGTTTAAAGTCGACTCCGAACGACACATTTTTTGAGAAGCATTCCATGGAAATTTTTTACTCTCAAAGTTTTTGCCAGAAATCTGCTGAGAGGAAGTCACCGAAAAATTATTATCAAATTTTAGTTTTGATGTCTGCTGACCTGGGATTCGAACTCGTCTTCTCGTCTTTCGTCTAATAAGCCAACACACTACCTACTAGACCACGGCGACCTCAACTATAGAAGTTAGCTTTATGATTTTTTTCAGTATAGCATTAGAATACGGGATGCGCCCTTTTGAATTCAAAAGACCTGAAATCAAAAGGGCGTAATATCAGAAATTTTTTTAAAGTTTAAAGAAATAAGAAGTGGAAATGGAGATCCTTTTATATGTATTTAATTTTATGAAAATTTAAAAACAATATAACATTTCATTAAATAACGACGAAAAGAATTAAAGATGGAATCCAATTACACATTCACAAAAATTAATGTGGACTTAGTATAAGAATTTTTTATGGTTAGTTTTTATGAATACTGGATTAATCTTCAAACGGAATGTTGCAGGTATTAATCTTTTCTGATCTTGAAGATGTTGCCACTTCTTTGAAATTTTCAATCTCTCCGCATGTACTTGCGAAGAGTTTTTTGAGGAAGTTCTCCATATTCATTTTCTATATTAGTTTTGAAATAAACGACTCCGGCTGGATCATATGCTAAAGTTCGTATCATATTAACAGTGTCATCAACAGATTTTCTACCCAATCATATATATTATTTCTAAAGCAATTTTTTTGTCGGTTGCAAATATCTCCCATATCATCGCATCAAATTTAATGAATGATATCTCATTTTAAAGCTTATATCTAACACTAATGGCGAAAAATAATTAGAAATTGAAAAATTAATATTCTCATTGATAAAAATTATATTTTATATAGAACTGCATAATAATACTGTTGTCATTGTGATTATATATTTTTCTTCAAGTGTGGTGATACAGGGTAGCTTAATAGTAATGCAGTTCTATAAAATATAGTATGTATTAAAATCCATTCTGGCAATACCGCTATTTACTATAATGCCGTTTATTACTAAGTTAGTTATATATAAGATGCATATTAAGTTGTAAAAAGCTGTTTTGGCAATTATTTTTATGTTACAAAAACGACAACTAACGGTGCAAAATATTCGCACGGGTCATCTAGTAAAAAATAATTTTACAAATAAACATTAGCATTTAAGTAATAGTCTTTCAGATTGAAATCTGCCTCGAAATATAACTTATTCGAATACTTTCGGCGGTAATATGAATCCAATTTTAGTTTTTAGGGCCTTTTTCTAGTTTTCTGAAATCACCGGAGTACAATGTAATCCACTAGAATCCCTCCATATTCTTACTATTTTTTTGTGTAATTAACCAAAGTGGAGAGAAACATTTTCTGGCAAACTTGAATGCGTTTGGAATTCAATTTTAAGAAATAAAAGTTTGAATTTAATCGTTTTGAATTTTCGGTGTAAATGCGTTTTCTGTTAGACGTTTCTATTAAATTAACAACGTAAAGTTTTTTTTTTTGTTCCCAAGACATTTTCCAAAAAAGCTCAAATTTATCTTTCCTTTTTTTTTCGAACGTCTCCGGCCTCTCACTAAACCATCCTCACCCGACCGCGGAGGGCTCGTCCCCATTACATAGGGACACGTATACACTACAGTCCGGACTGTAGCGGGTAAGGGAAAAGTTAAGGCAACGAGAACATAAAACAACTACAGAACTTAATCACAAGCTGAATAAGGTAACAATAAAACGGAACAATCTAAGACAAGAACCAGGATAACTTTGTTATAATAATTTATAAACTAATGCCAGTATACAAGCCACGCTTTACATTACACACACTACAATTAAAATCTATAAAATCATAATGCATGTTAAAAACGTTACATAATCTACGAAAAGGAAAGTTACGCCCTTTTGCATTTCAGGTGACGATATAATTATCGTATATTAATTATTTGTTGTTTTGTTTTTAGAAATCCCACACCTCCTCATATAGATGATAATTTAATTACCACCACTTGGTTGCCAATAAATCCAAATGATGTTATGGAGAATCTAAGTTATATGGATATTACCACAAATCTGGAAATGAAAACAAATCCCGAATTGGAACGGCAACAATTTTGGGATTATATGTATGAGCATTATAATGGTAATGCTATGTAAACATTAACATACATATAAACGTACATATACTACATCATTTTTTCAATTTCACAATTTTTAATTCGATGACAATACATTATTATTTAAAATATTAAACAAAAACAAAAAATCACAATTTTTTTTTTTACCTTAACTTTTTTCTGTTTCTGAAAAATTTTATTGTTAAAAAAACATTTTCGAAAATCATCATCTGCCATGTTTTCTTTAAAAGAAAAATCATTTTTCTTTTCTGTTTCTGTTTTCTTTTTAAATTTCACAAATACAAATATTTTTAGTTTAGTTTTTAGTCTTTTATCATAATATTATTAATATTATTATTTTCTTTTTATATATACATAAATATGTTATTGTTTTATTTATGTTTTTTACTTTGCATATAACAAAGCATTTAATAAGTTATTATTATTATATATACATACATACAATATATATTGTAAAACATTGTAAATAGTCAAAGAAAATTATTAAACGAAATGTATTTTACAAATTATATACGATATTGATACTACTTCCTTCATGTCACAATATGTTTTTCTTTTTTAAATTATTTCTTTATAAACAGTCGTTTAATATAAAAAACCTTTTTTTTTTATATATTTGTATGTATAAATAAAAATTAAAAAAAAATGCAAAAAATTAAACAATTTATCTTAATTTGTTATTTTTTATCCTTAGCTAAGGCAGGCAATTGAGACGAGTGATACATGTACATTTGTAACAGAAATATGGTATCGTCTAAGGTCAGTTCGGCTTTTGATAAAGTTTTAATTCGTGTCTGAACTTTATCAAGTATTTCTCGTTCGGGCGGTGTCAAGGTTTCAAGGATCTAAATCAAAAAATAAAAAAATTATTATTTGAATATATTTTTATGATGTTGTTGTATTTGTTAATTTTATACAAGAGTAACGAAGCCTACAGTTTAAAGTCGACTCCCTATTTTCAAACAAATATCCTTATGCAGCAGACTGTTTTTAAAAGAAATTTTTTTAAAACAAAAATTTCCCTCTCTTAACCTTTTTTATTGTATTTCCTTTCAATCATCATATATATTATTTCTAAAGCACTTTTTTTTGTCGGTTGCAAATATCTCCCATATCACTGCACCAAATTTAATGAACCATATCTCATTTAAAAGCTTATATCTAACACTAATGGCGAAAAATAATTAGAAATTGAAAAATTAATATTTTCATTGATAAAAATTATATTATATTATAGAACTGCATAATAATACTGATGTCATTATGATTATATGTTTTTGTTCAAGTGTGGTAATACAGGGTTGCTTAATGTAAGGCAGTTCTACGTAATATATAGTATGTATTAAAATCCATTCTGGCAATACCGCTATTTACTATAATGCCGTTTATTACTAAGTCAGTTATATATAATAGGCATATTAAGTTGTAAAAAGCTGTTTTGGCAATACTTTGCAGTAGTTTTTAGATCAAGCGCGATAAACAGGGTCGCTTAATTGTAATGCTATTCCACATAATAATATATAAATTTGTAAAAGCCATTTTGGTAATGTCGTTATTGTCATTGTAATATGTTGTTGATATGTTATGATGTCTACTATTTTTATACTTTTAATAAAATTTCTATTAATTATTTTCATTTTATGTTACAAAAATTAAAACTAACGGTGCGAAATATTCGCACGGGTCATCTAGTATTTTCTTAAAAGAAAAACTCATTTTCACGTTATTCACAGTGGATGCTGATGCTGATGTTGATGATTATAATTGTCGTTGACAGTCTTGACAACCACAATTATGGGCGATGACTTTTGTTGTTGTTGTAATTAATATTATAATATTAGTTGTTGCTGTCATTGTATTTAAATCATACAACGACATATCATTCACTAGATCACACTCAATTATAAATATTGAACTGAAAATCGTTTTTTTTCGTTTCTTTTTAAATTTATTTGAAATGTTTACCTATTTGTTCTTCTATTTAATTGTTCGTCTTTCTGTCTGTCTGACTATTCTTTTAGTTTGTATTCTTTATGCGCTACAATATTTTTTGCAATGAATTTCAATTTGAATGTGAATCTGAATCTGTGCAGGAGGTGATTATTATTCAATTTTAATTTTAATTTTAATTTTTTTTTTTCGTTTGTTCTCGTTCTCAGTTTTTTTTTTTATAGCAACAAGAGAAAATTAAACTACAACAATAAAAAAAAAGAATTAAAATTGATTATTTATTTATAAAGAGACGCAGAAACGTAAATTTACATAAGAAATCGTAATGAAATTATGAATGAATCGTTGCTAATTTGCAAGAAATTCGAATCCTTTAAGTCAACAACGATTTCATATACACTAATACTCCTGTTTTCGTCGCCTTTTTCAGTGTCTGCTTCGAAATTGCGTCTTTTTACAATTTTTGTGATTTCGAAATTGCGTCGTTTTTGTTTCAGTTTGCTTTGCATGTTTCGAACTTGCGTCGTTAGTGCTTCAATTTGCGTTTTTTCAATACGAAAATGTTTGCACAAACATAAAACAGAAAAAGGGGATTTCCCATTTAAATCTGGTGCAAATTCGAAGTTGCGTCTTCTTAAAATTTCTGTGACTTCGAAGTTGCGTCGTTTTTGTTTCAGTTTGGGCCGTTAATGAAACTCGCCGTGGTCTAGTAGTAGTGTACTGGCTTATTAGACATAAAGCCAGGGTTCGAGTCCCAGGCCAGACATCAAAAGAAAATACAAAAAGTATTTTTTTGGGGATTTCTTCTCAGCAGATTTCTGGCAAAAACTCTGAGAGTAAATAAAATTGCCATGAAAAGTTTCTCAAAAATCTGTCGTTCGGAGTCAACTTTTAACTGCAGGTCCCTCCAATTATCTATAAAATTAACACACACAACATAAGTAGTGTGAGAAACTAGAAAAAGAAAAAAATCAATTTTTTCAACTAAAATTATGAATCTCGGAACCAATTAAATGAAAATCAACACAAATGTATGGAAAATCGTGCTTCGTTTTACGTCGTTTCGGATTTCGGCGAGTTTCTTCAGGTCCTATTAGCGACGCAAACTGAGGTATTAGTGTATAGTATTACTATCTCGTATTTGTTCGATCAGTTACGATTCAACAAATTTTAAATAATTCTCAGTGCCGCCAACTTTCTTCAATTGGCCATACCAACTTAGAAATCTTTGTCGGCTCATACGCAACAACTTTGCTAAAGATCGTAACGTAATCAAATGCACAGTTTACGATTTAATTCATTTTTAGTAATTTTCAGTGGCTCCATCTGCCGAAAATTGGTTATATCAACTCATAAACCTTCGTCGTCTCATGCATAACAACTTTGCCAAAGATTAAAATATAATCAAATGCACAGTTAATGATTTAATTTATTTTCAGTCGCTCCATCTGTCGAAAATTGGTCATACCAACTTAGAAACCTTCGTCGGCTTATACGTAACAACTTTACTAAAGATTATAACGTAATCTAATGCACAGTTTACGATTTAATTCATTTTAAGTAATTTTTAGTGGCTCCATCTGTTGAAAATTGGTCATACCAATTTAGAAACCTTCGTCGGCTCATGACAATGGGTTTTTGCCTCATATTGGATAACACAATGGAGATCATAACTGATCATTGAGTGATGTTGCCTGTGAACGGCAAGCTACCCACTTACCCAAACTAGACTACTTCAGATAATTTAGCGCAGATTTAAGATTTGTTAGATTAAAAATTTCCATATGAAAATATTGAATTATTTAACGGTAATTAATTACTTCTAACTAATTAAACTAATTTACTGAAATTATTTAATAATTCTAAAGGAAAGAAATAAAGTCTTGGTACTTTAATTTCTGTTTTGTTAAGGCTTTTTCAACGCCCTTAACACATTAGATTGGCTAAAATTTCGTAGAAACAACTAATCCACTTTAAGAAATAAAAATTCTTTCTTACCTCTGGTATATATTCAGCTGATTCTCCTCTCTCTTTCATTGTGGCCACAATACTGTCCAATTTTTGAGATTTTTCGATTAATCTTTTGTGTTCATTCTTTTCATAATTGGAACGTGTTATATCATTATATAAAGCCTTATAGCATATATCCAATAACATTTTCACTATCTGCAAACATATTTAAGTTCTCCAATTAACTCTACACTTAAGAAAATTGCCTCCATTTAATAAATTACCTGTTTTTGTTTCAAATAAAATAAATAAAAGGCTTTTGCTGGCCCGCTGCCACCACCGCCAGCCTTACGTATTGTTTTGATTTGTAGAAATTGTTCTTGAAATAGATTGTAGGATAAAAGTTTAGCTTCTTTGGCTGGTATCATGGCTTCCTTTTGCAAGTCTTCTTGTTCAATATATTTTTTCATGCGTACCACACGAAATATACGCGAAGCCTTTGAACCAAATCTTTCGGTTATAACACTTTCCACGCAAGCCAAAGCTAGGTTTTCAAAAGCCCCTGACAAATCGACCACATATTGGCCACCACCCATTTCGCCTATTTTGCGTATGAAACCCAAAGAGTCATCGGCTAAAAATGTAAATAATTTTGAATTAGAGGATTATTTAAATTTTATATGTTTTTTACAATGTTACCTACCAATGGCTGCTACATATTGATCTAAATGTCTAACTAAATCTAAATTGGCGGAATTCTTTTCCACCAGCTGTTTGACTTCAACAACCGTAAAAGGGTTTGAGGATTGCTAAAACCAAAAAAGGCATTAAAAATTATGGAATTGTAAGCGGTCTAATAAAATAATATTTACCCTTTGCCAAGGATCTGTTCTTTCATACATTTGTTTCAATATGTATTTAAAACATTCAGCAGCACTGGCACCCAATTTACGTTCAATTGCGCCTATCATTACAGCATCCCGGAAATCTTGATGAAAACGGCTAAAGTTAAGTTGCCATTGAAAAGCTGTGGATGGAAAAAAAAAGAGAAAAAAGTGTTTTAAAAAGAAAACTAAAAACCAAAAATCAATGTTAGATAAATAAAAACCTAGCTTTCATATTTGATTGAGACGCAAGCGCTAAAATCCAATATGCTTTAAGCCAGGGAATAAGGATAGAATGTTTGTTAGCTATCTCAAGTATCTCCCTGAATGTTATTCAACCATTGTTTTGCCTATAGACAAGTTGAGATCATAAGATATATTCGAGTTTTTAATGTACCAAGATGCAGCTGTAATCTCTGACCCTCTGACCTTTGTTGTGTGTTCTAAGGTTTACATCCAGCCACCAGTATGAAACAAAAAGCGACGTTCTGTTCTTGGATATCTTCTGTTTATCATTTTTGTAGTTCCATGAGATTATGGCGCTTAGCAAATAGAGAGCATCGAAGGAGCATTGAAGATCTTGAGAAGTGAATTGCGGGATTTTCTTAAGGAATCAGGTTCCCAGATCAATGCTACTTACGAGCCTAAGGGGTTGATTTCAACCCTGCTAGTTCTCGTTACATGTACATATAAGAGGTCTCTGGGAACCAGGTGTCAAAAGTTTGTTGTAGGGCCTTGTTAGGTTAGGTTAGGTTAGGTTAGAGGACGTTTACTTGTCAACTGTGACAAGTACAGTACCCGGAGGTCGAATTAATCCATTGTACAACGTCCTACCTTCCACTCGTGTTGTGTGCGTTAATTTTATACATGAGTGGCGGGGCCTGCAGTTTAAAGTCGACTCTGAACGGCAGATTTTTTTTTTTTTTTGAAGCTTTCCATGACAATTTTTACTCTCTGCTGAGAGGAAGTCGCCGAAGAAATATTTTCATATTTTCGTTTTGATGTCTGGCCTGGGATTCGTACTCGGGCCTTTCCTCTATTAAGCCAACACACTATCTTCTAGACCACGGCAACCTCTAAGGCCTTGTTGATCATTCCAAATATTGATACACGTCCGTATGGTTTACAGAGAAGGCGACCAGGCATATATCCATTTACATATACAATCAACATCTTGAAAATGTCAATGCATATCCCAATTGATGCCTCTCCTAATGGTAGTTGCATATTTTATTAAAATCTCTCTTACAATATTAACTAGGATACCAAATAATGCATGCCCAGGTTGTTTTTATTTAATGCTTTACATTGTTAAACAGAACCCCTTTACCATGAATGTGTTGTTTTGCATAAAGTCTTGTGTTAGGAGGTGTCAAATCTATGATTATGAATATAAAAGGGATCTCCATTCCTTTGACCTCTAAACTAGAATGAGTAGGCTATTAACGTGGTACGTATAGGTTTAATTTGCGCTGAATCCGATTAGAGCCTTCCGTAGTTCCGATGATATTTCATGTATAATTTCAGCCAGCACCATAATTTATCATTGAAATTGAAGTTTTTGCCTTTCAAATTTCAACATTCCATTGATGTTGTATAATTTTATTACTGTTCTGAAATCTTCAGTAAAAAGGGCTAAATGCCTATGCACTTTCCATTAACTGCATATTATATTAACACGGTTCAAGTTCAATTCAAGTAGTAAACACCTCAGGGAAGTTAAGTTTGCAGAATATTTCCTTTACTCGAATAATTAATTTTGTTTGCATTTTAAATTTAAAAATGAAATTATATCTTACCGGCATCTTTAGTTTGAGTTGCTGGCGCTGTACCGGCATGTATCTTCGCAAGCAATGGTATATCGATGTCTGGTGGGAAAAACAACTCATAGGGTTCTATTTTGAACTTTGGAACAGGCTCGGATTCTCCTTCGTTCACCACTAAAATAGGCAGTTTTATCAAGTAATTGTCCTTGACCATCGTAACGAAAGTGTCACGTAATGTTTCTAACTTTTCGTTGACTTCATTATTGGCGAAACACTTTAAAATAGTACTGGAGGCACTCTGTGTACCACTATGCAGAAATTCTTCGGCAATGGCTGCACCCACCGAACCATATTTAGTTTGTATTAAGTGCACATATCTACATACAAAACGTAAATAAAAATTTTAGTAATCTAGTATGAATGTTTAAATAAAAATGTCTGCGAAATTACCTGGAATATCTTAGGACAAACAAGATTTCATCTCTTTTCAATGAGTACTCGGCCACAAATGGATTTGTTTCGCTGGGTTGAAATGTAACCAATTGGTATTTTATTAAGATGCCCAATGCAATGGAAACCTTTTTTTTACAAAACAAATAATTTCACAATTTAATAATTCATTTCTCGGAATAACTTTACTTTTTTTTACTTCTCTTCTCGATAAATTTGTGGATTTCACCAGGCTGCTTAAGGTACGTGCATTTGCCGCAAACAAGTGTTCCCCCACCAATTGGACAGTTTCTCCAAAACATTGTTTTAATATTACCGAGCACAAGTTACCATAATCTATAGACATTTTTTAATTATTTTTTTTTTAATCTTATTTTACCGGAATTATTTACAAATCTTATAACAATTGTTTTGAAAACGTGCGTGCGTCCGTGCAATTAATAAAAAATATAAACAAAAATGCACGTTCTTGTATTTTGTTAATGCTGCCAGATTTTTAGAAATTCTAACATAAATAAACAGCTGCACTGTAAGACTACATTATTACCGACATTTTTATTGTGTTGTTAACAAAATCAATGTAACTTAAATATGACTCTACTAATGTAATGCACTTATTACAGACATAAATCAATTAAAGTAATAATGGGTAAAGCGGTTCAATCATCGTAGTACCATCATATCAGTAATGCCGTGCTATTTGTAATCACGTTACTTATGGTGAAACTCAAATGCACCACAGTTTTGTATAATGTCTCTGCTAATGTAATGCAGACACAAATCGCTCAAACTAATAATGGGTAAGACGGTTATCATTATCAGTGCATTTTTGTAATCATTAATTGTGGCGAATTTGGTAAAATTTACAAAATTTACACTTTAAAACTCCACCACATTAAAAAAAAACAAATTTTAACAAATGGGGGTGGGTGGGAAACCGAAGGCGAGGGAATGGTGAATTTCAATTTTATTCACCACACCAGGAAAATTATGCACAGCTTTCAGAAATTCACCACATCGAAACTCACCACACCTCCACATTAAAAAAATAATTTTTTAACCAATCGAAGATGGTGGAATCGCATTTGGAGCCGGTTTTCCGGATTTCTGCGCTGTTATTTATTTTTAAGACAAAACCAACCGCGAACGCCAAATATTTCTTTAATTAATTCTTTTTTAATTTCTTTCAATTTAATTTTTCTTTAATTTAATTTAATTTAATTAATTTCTTTAATCAAACCGGAAATGGAATGTGCGAAATGTGTGTATTTTTGCGCGAATTAACTTTTTTCAAGCATTATGGAGAAAGTTACAAATTTTACAGTATTGTTTTTATTGTGAATGAAAAAGTGAAAAAGGTGAACGACTGCACTAACCAGATGTGAAAATTACTTATTCTAGACACACACCGTCCAAATCACAATATACAGTACATGTATTTATGTTGATACAGTACTCATTTCGAGTAACGGCACTTTGGTGAGTTTCGGTTTTATTCACCACACCGGGAAAATTCACCACATTTTTGTAAAAATTCACCACATTAAAACTCACCACACTAGAGAAACTCACCACAAATAAAACTTGAAAAAAAAATTAAAATTTTTTCTCCTGCAGCGCACAAATTTTTTGCTGGGGGAGAAGGGAGGGGGGGAAGGGGCAGGCAACCAACACACACACACCACACACACACCTTTAATTTTTACTTACCTCCCCCCTCCCCTCCTTCCATTAACCGCGATTATTTTATTTTCTCGTTTTGTCCTGACCTGGGGTTCGAACACGCGTCCTTATAATATAACACTTGTAACACTTAGACAGGTACACCACCATAGCACATTAAACAAACGGGATTAATCTTATTACTTAAATAACCCGGAAACGGAAAAGGAATGTGCGAATTATAAAAATAAATTTTTTGAACGAAAAAAAAATAGTACTAGAAAATAAAGTACTAAATTTTTCAACACTGGGGTTACACACACATAGCAGCCATACAATTGCCATAGAGTTGCCATATCTCAATCAAATCATCAAAATGCAATGAAATCGTATATTTTCATATTCACTCACTCACACATTACACAATTTTTCTTTCAGTGCAGTTCTCTTTCACTCACTAATACAACTACAGTTTAGCTTTGGACTCCACTGATATGTATGGGTAGAGTTTTTTTAACTACAATCAAATTTGATAGAAAAAAATGGATTTTCTCTCTTCATACACATGTCGTTGACAAAAACAAAATATGTGAATAAGAAAGACATAAACAATACACACACATACACAAAACACACGCTTTTACCAACAAAGTCTTAGATTTCGTTTTCTCTCAGTTTGAGTGAGATTGACTATTATTATGAAGATGGCTAATCTATTGACTATAATGAAGCAATATATTGGTAATCGAAATAATCTAGTTTAGTTGTTGGTTTTTAATCTCTTATAAACAAACACGTCATTCTAATCAATATATGAAATAATTCTTTACAAACAAATAAAGATTCTAGAAATCTTTAAAAAAAAGAATGTTGGTGTGTGTGTGTTAGTTAACATTTTGGCTTTTGTTATAATATTTTTGTAAAAATTCACCACATTAAAACTCACCACACTAGAGAAACTCACCACAAATCAAACTTGAAAAAAAATTAAAATTTTTTCTCCTGCAGCGCACAAATTTTTTGCTGGGGGAGAAGGGAGGGGGGGAAGGAGGGGCGGCAAGCAACACACACACCACACACACACACACCACACACACCTTTAATTTTTACTTACACCTTACTTACCTACCTCCTCCCCCCTCCCCCTCCTTCCCACATTAAGCGCGATTATTTTCTATTTTCTCGTTTTGTCCTGACCTGGGGTTCGAACACGCGTCCTTATTATAACTTGTATGTAGTACACATATTAGACAGGTACACCACCATAGCACATTAAACAAACGGGATTAATTCGTACTTAAATTAACCCGGAAACGGAAAAGGAATGTGCGAATTATAAAAATAAATTTTTTGAACGAAAAAAAATAGTACTAAAAAATAAAGTACTAAATTTTTCAACACTGGTGGTTACCTACCGTAGCATAATTACACATTGCCAAGAGTTGCCATATCTCAATCAAATCGTCAAATATTTAAAAAAAATCGTCAAAATGCAATGAAATCGTATATTTTCGTATTCACTCACACACACATTCTCTTTTGTTTAGCCATCAGCGACGAGAATACACATGTGTGTGTAGGTGGTGCTGTACGATTTCCTTTAAAAATTTTTGTTTAAAGCACTGAAAGAAATTAAATGGATGGGCATGGAAAAATATTTTATGATTATGAATTGAACGCGTTTGAATGAATATGATGAATACTCAATGTCTAATTATATTATGAAACATTTAAGGAAATCAGGGTATATGTTTTAAAAAGACACTATGATTAGTAATAGGAAAAGCAACATTTAAAATATAAAATAATTTTTTTTTTTTGGAAAAACAAAACAAATACTTAAGTGTAATCTGAAGTTTAAGGAGTTCCTTTTGTTATCTCGGAATAGCGTAGTTCGAACTAGGATTTTTTGTAGAGTCTCCGCTAATGTGAAAGAAAGTTTAATGATAATAAAATAAATTTTAATTTATCATTTTGTCCGTGAATGTTTTTTAAGAATACACAATTTTTCTTTCAGTGCAGTTCTCTTTCACTCACCAAATACAACTACAGTTTTAGCTTTGGACATCACTGATTTAAGGGTATGTATGTATGGGTAGAGTGTTTTTTTTAACTACAATCAAATTTGATAGAAAAAAATGGATTTCTTTCTCTCTTCATACACATGTCGTTGACAAAAACAAAATATATGTGAATAAGGCATACCACAATACACACATACATACATACATACACAAAACACACGCTTTTACCAACAAAGTCTTAGATTTCGTTTTCTCTCTCTAGCAACAGTTTGAGTGAGATTGACTATTATTATGAAGAATGGCTATCTATTGACTATAATGAAGCAATATATTGGTAATTGAAATAATCTAGTTTAGTTGTTGGTTTTTAATCTCTTATAAACAAACACGTCACTAATCAATATATGAAATAATTCTTTACAAACAAATAAAGATTCTAGAAATCTTTAAAAAAAAGAATGTTGGTGTGTGTGTGTTAGTTAACATTTTGGCTTTTGTTATAATATTTTTGTAAAAAAATACTTGGCAGCACTTGTTAAACTATTTTTTGTACATTCAAAATGGACAGACAGACATGTTGTTTAATTGATAGGCAGACTCATTCATATACTACCAACAATACATGGAGTAATAATATTAACGGTTTAAGGGAGGAAACATTAAAATTCCATTCAATTTAACAGGATTATTGTGGTTGTTTTTCGATTTCTTTTTTAACGAGGAGGTCAATGTACTTTTAAGGTTTTCTTTTTGGAGTTGTTTTTGAAGTTTTCTATCATAGAATTTTCTTAGAGAGGTTCGTTCAATTAAGTTAAGTTAATAATTTTCCAAGCAAATTAGTGTGTGTGCATTGGATTAAAAATCATAGAAAAGAAAGGAGGCACGTGCTTTGTTGTGATTTAACTTTAGTTTTACGTTTCGTTTTGATTTGTTTTAATAAATAGCAGCGGCCAGCTAGCTAGCGACAGTTACTTTTTAGCAATTTTAATTAAAAAGTAATTGTAATAATAAATAAAGTAGACCCTACCCAACAAACAATATTAAACTGGCCTTGAACTTAATGAAATGCTGTTGAATTATTTTAAAATTTTTCTAAATTTTTTTTATTATTTTCAATTGAATTTTAAAAGTAGAATAATTAAAATTAAAAAGATAGACAAAAATACATAAAAATTCTCATAATTGGAATGGGAAATTTTAAACGCATTAATCATTAATAAAAACGAAAAATTTAAATTTAATTAAAAAATGTTAATTTAAAACAAAAAATATTTAGAAACAAAACAAAAAACTTTCAAAATATAAAAAAAAAATTAAAAATTTTGTACGTGGCCTACGGGGTCGAATTCAATGAGAGTTTTATTTCAAATGATTCAACACGGTAAAGGAACACGTTTTTAAGTTAATCTATCTGCGGGATCACGGTTAACAATTTTGTTATAGACATTGCAACCTCAAATGCGCAGAATAATTTACAAATTTAACCAACAGGACCTTTTTTAATTTCCTGATTTTAAACAAACAAGAATTTTAATTAAAAATTATTTTAAATTTTTATTTAAAGAAACAAAATGAATCTTTCTTTCTTCTATCTCGAGTGATGTGATGTGCCTTAGACGACTGATTATTTCGAAATGAACGTTTCAGTTTGCAAACGATTATCAAGAAGCCACACACACACCATGCTACTAAACGAGCAGTAGAAGAAGAATGTTGATGATGACGATGACTTTACTTACGTTTCATACAAAATGAAGAAGAAAAACAATAACAAAAATAACTAAAACGTACTACGTTTTATATATTAAAAGAAGAAGAAGAAAAAAGAAAGAAAACTTGCCCAGAGTTTTTAATCAATGAAATTACAATAACAACAACTTGTTTGGGTAAGGCAGCTCGCTAGGTAAAGCACATGCCTGCCTGGAACTGGAATGTTTGACAGTCAAAAAAAAAAAATAACAACAACAAAACAACTATTTTGTTTCCCTATTGTTGTTTTTACTACTAAGCTAGACACAGATACTCTCTATATAAACATAAAAACCTACTGGCACATACGACGTACACATACATATGCATGCATGGTTTACATAAAAATTAGTTCATACACAGTGTAGAGAAAAAATCTACTGACGCTGAAACTCATTTTTGGATTTTGGGAATTCTGTTTCGTTGTTTTGTATGCTATTAAGAGAACCTTTTAAGTTTAGGTAAGGTTAAGTGAGATTGCAGACGTCCATTGAGGAAGGAACCTTTAGATTTAATGGACATTAATTGTTCATACTTGATATAGATATAGCAGAAAGTAGGCGTGGCAAACCTTTAAAATTGAATATTTAGGGACATAGTAATCGTAGACGAATGCAATTTGGTGGATAAGATCGTAGAGTCGATATCGACAAACTCACCAAAAATGGGCGTGACAGCCCTCTCCCTTCAAACGATACCTATAACTCTTAAACTACTGAACCGATTTAACCATTCTTTTTTGTTCGAAGGTTTATCAAGATTAGATTGTTTAAAAAAATTCTATTTAGCAAAAAGTAGGCGTGGCAAACCTTTAAAATTAAATATTTAGGGACATAGTAATTGTAGACGAATGCAATTTGGTGGATAAGATCGTAGAGTCCATATCGACAAACTCACCAAAAATGGGCGTGGGCGTGAGATTGCGAACATTCATTGAGGAAGGAACTTTTAGATTTAATGGACATAAATTGTCCATACTTGATTTGTTTGTAATTTAGAAATTTGAAAAAATTAAATTTGATAGAAGGGTATAGCATTCGACTTGGATATAATGAAACTTTTCTTTTTTCCAACCTTGGCTTGAGATATCTATCCCGCCCAAAATTAATTTTTTTTATTGCCCAAAACAGGTCACTTTAGAGAGGATTACCTCGCCCATTTTTTGTGAGTTTGTCGATATTGACTCTACGATCAGTATGTCCTTAAATATTCAATTTTAAAGGTTTGCCACGCCTACTTTTTGTTATATCGAATTTTTTATAAACCATATTAACCTGATAAGCTTTCGATCAAAAAAAAATGGTTAAAATCGATTCAGTAGTTTAAGAGTTATAGGTATCACTTGAAGAGGGAGGGTTGACACGGTCATTTTTGGTGGGATTGTTTTTATCGACTCTATCCATTCCCATCCTATTAAATTTCATTCGTCTACGCTTAATTTGTACCTAAATATTCAATTTTAACTATTTGCCACGCCCTCTTAACATTTTGAGATATGAAAAATAGATGTTGTCCGATTCTCAGACATATACACACAAAATTTTATAAAAGGCGGTCGATCCATTTCGGAGGTGTTTAACCACTAATACCGTGACACGAGGAAGATGCCTTAATGCTTCAAATACAGTAGAAAGAGTTTTCAAAGAAAATTTTCTCTTTTTTAATGAATATAAAAAAATTCTTAAAATTGTTAAAAAAAAAATTGAAAAAAAGGAACAAAAAGACTTTAAAAACAGGAATTTAAAATATAAAATGTATATGGCAACTCTACATAGTATCTTTACCTGGCTAATAATGTGGTTAACAGAGAATAAAGCATTTTATTTAGGCATTTTTGCTTCATCATAGATCGACAGGTAACATCATACAGCACACAAACACAAATTCTCTACCCAATAACAGTGACATTAAATGTTAAAGAGGAACTTTACAGTGTATCCACCTGTTATTTACATTGTTTACTAATCTTGTGAATCAAAAACTGTATTAAATATTAACAGAAACCTCGGGTAAATAATTTAAAGTGAAGTTAGTTGTTAATCGTTCTCTTATTATAAGAGAAGGGTCTGAAACATTTCCTGCTTTTTAATATTTTTGAAGAAAGGAAAGGATAATAACGTTATCCATTTAGAGGATAATAGCGGCAAATATTTTTTGTTAATCCTTATAGACTTGTAAATCGACTTATAAATCAATTTCATGATAGGGGAACGAAAGAATAACTCGGTAAGAGTGCATATTTTTAATTACAGTAAACCCCCGATTTACGAAGCAGTTGGTTCCATAAAATTGAAACGAAGTAAATCGAATTTCATATTGCTCATACTACAACGTAGTATGTTTTTAACAAGGAACTTGAAAAAGTTACAGTAATCCCTCGATTTACATCGTAATTGGTTCCAAAAAAAAAAGTAACGCAAATCGAATGACGACACCAGTTGAGTGAAGTTAGTGGGAACAAAAAATTTGACAACGTAAATCGAAACAACGTTTTAATGGAGACGTCTTAAATCGATAGATTACTGTAAGTGTTAATTTTTCTGTGTAAAGTGACAGCTTTCAGATATGTTTCTTCTGATTACATATTAAAAAAAGAGGGCTTTACGAAAAAACAACGTGTTGTTATTGTGAAAACTTACTACAAAAATTTGAACAAACTTTGAAAAATTTTCAGATGAGAATTTGACACTAAATATGTCAAATATTTGAAGAGTGATCAAAAAGTTAATGGACGGTAAGGCTCTTTTGTGTGTCAACGTCTTTGGAAAACCTTGGAGCTGTAAACGAGTAGACACGCCTACAATTCGAAAACATCATTTCGATATCGTTCTCAATAACTTCGAATTTCTCAAAGCACTATACAGAACTCAGCTTACTTAGGAGCTCAAATCAGCAGACAACGGAAAGTTTTGGGGTAAATAAATAATATCAATGCTTATGCCAATTTTTGGAAAAGATAGTCATACTTTCCGATGAAGTGAATTTCTTTCCTTCAGAGTAGTTTAGGGAATACACAAAATTTCTGAATTTGGGACTCAGAAAATCGATTTGGAATTACAAATAGGAATTGACTAGTACGGATATGGATTAGGTGGCGTGATTGATTGAGCCCTGATCTTTTGAAAATTAAGCTCAAATAAATCCAGTTCCATTTATTCACGCTACGCGTTCATGTTATTTATTGCAGCAACGATTTCCAAAACAAGTTTTCTCAAGGAATTCTGATATTAATATTCTCTTAGGTTTACGCATTTCTTTCCCCTGCTGAAGGTTTTTAACCTAGAACAGTTAAAACGATCAGTAACTGCACGATTAACTTGCTCAGTAAGGCGAATACCTGACTGTAAAATAAGCAAATTGGTGTATGAACCAGAGATCAACAACGAGTATTCAAAACAATGAGTAGATTCGAGTCATGCTTATAATTTCTGATACTTATACGCATTCATACTTATTTTAATATGATATTCATGCTACTCATATTCAAAGTTGGAATTATCAATACGCATGATGTTGTTGATTTCGAATCGTCCCTACTTAACATTTACACGAAGCACGAAATAAGTATGATTCGCGAACGAGCACTGCAATACTCACAAGAAGATTGCGTGTATGCTTTGCTTGTTATATTTGTCTTTCTTTTCTCTTTGTTTGTATATGCAACAAAACAAAGACTGTAAATTTTGATGAATTTTTCGAATCACTCGAATCACTTATAAGTATTCTAAGAGTATTTTTCTAAATTTATGAATCTGAATGAGTAGGCGTATGAATCAAACATATTTCGAATGTTATGAGTTTGATATCAACGTTGTACTCATACTCATTATAACCTATACTTCTAAATCAATGTTGTAGCGAGTACGAATGAATAAGAGTAGTTGAATTACAATTCTGTTGATTCACTCATTTTTAAAATTGCATGAGTACTTATAACTAGTGGAAAAACGATTCATAGCTGATCTCTGGTTCGAATATATAATACAATACGGGCCAGAATTGAGTACGCTTATAGTGTATCTCAAATATTTTGCTTTTCTATTATAGAACAGATTAAAATGCATATCTAATTGCTGAAAAAATTGCTGTAGTCGACGTGATCTAGTAGGTAAGTGTGTTGTCACTTATAAGTATTATAAGTATTTTTCTAAATTTATGAATCAGAATGAGTAGATGTATGAATCAAACATATTGCGAATGTTGTGAGTTTGATGCCAACGTTGTACTCATACTCATTGTGACCTGTATGTACTTATAAATCAATGTTGTAGCGAGTACTAATAAATCAGATTAGTTGAATTTCAATTCTGTTGATTCACTCATTTTTAAAATTGCATGAGTGGTTATGAGTAGCGTAAAAACGATTCATTGCTGATCTTTGGTATGAACTTCGCGAACAGAAATATGTTTTTAAATTAATATTTTAACAATTTAAAAGCCTGATTCTAGGATATGAGGTTTCAAGACGATTTGCCAAACCTTACAGAACAGATATGTCAATACAGTTTGACACTCTCAACTGTCAAACCGTATTTATCGATATTGACAGTTCCCATGAAGTACAAAAAATGCCCGTTACTTTCTGTAGCTGTAATAAAACAGGCAATGAACATCTTTCTTGCCGTTATCTGACGCTTGGGAGCCTGAGTACTATTAATGGGATCCCATTTTGATGTTTTGATCGTATTGTTATCTTGAATGTCTAGTAGTATGCAGTGTGTCCACATATTTTCGGGCTAATACCACTGAAGTTTGTTCTGACACTTCATTTACAATCCTTCAGTCAGGATTTCGACCTAGCTTCTCACACCATTTATGATGAGTGCGTTAATTTTATACATGAGTGGGTGGACCTACAGTTTAAAGTCGACTCCGAACGATATATTTCTTTTTGAAAAGCTCTTCATGTCAAACTGTTATTTACTCTTAGAGTTTTTGCTAGGAATATGCTGAAAGGAAGTTGTCGAAGAAATATTGGTATTTTGATGCTTGACCTGGGATATGAACCGGGGCTTTTACCAACACACTACCTAATAGACTACCGCGACTACAATTCCTAAATTTTAATTCTCAAAGTTGTTATGACAGTCGGTGCTTGATTTTACAGTCATGATTTTAATTTCGAAACCAGAACCTTATCCTTACATTGAGTATCATCTGCGTTAAAGTTGTACGATTAATGTGGAGTATATACACCTGTACCTCGGCTTACATGCAACTCGGATTACGCGGTTTTTAAAATGATGAACAATTTTTTTTTTTACTTTGAAAAATTGTGAGAAAAATAGTTGTAACGTTGACGTTTAGTCTGAGATCGAAAGTAATAAATCCAATATATTCACAGCTAAACTTGTTTACGAGGGACTTGTACTAGGAAGAAAACTAGGAAACCATTTTCAAGGAGGAGGCGTCATTTTAGATCGTAGTCTTACATTTCATGGAAATATTACATACATAAATGGCCATTACAACCCCTTCAGTCAGGATTACGACCTAGCTTCTCACACCACTTATGCTGTGTGCGTTAATTTTATACATGAGTGGCGGGACCTACAGTTTTAAAGTCGACTCCGAACGACAGATTTTTGAGAAGCTTTTCATGGCAATTTTTACTCTCAGAGTCATTGCCAGAAATCTGCTGAGAGGAAGTCACCGAAGAAATATTTTTTCGTTTTGACGTCTGACCTGGGATTCGAACCCGGGCCTTTTGTCTAATAAGCCAACACACTACCCACTAGACTACGGCGACTTCTCAAGGAAATATTAATAAGCTATTAAACCAATATGCAAAAATTTTCGATGATGTGATTAATAGGAATAAACAACAAAAGCCTATCTCTGAATACTTTCCTAAAGACGAAACTATTCAAATTGAAACTGCTTCAACCATTGAATAATATCCAGTGATGAGTCGGAAATTACAGAAATTCGTAAAATGACAACGATTAAGTTAGATTAAAAATTTTATGTTTTGTCTAATGAGGTGTATACATTTTAATGGAATAAATATTTATTTTTTCTTTACTTAAATCAGACTTTAACGAATTATTAAGAGTATAAAACTTTTTTTTTCAATGAAAAAACTTTTTTACAGTAGGTATTCACTTTACGCGGTTTTTTCATACAAAAAATGTAAATTTCGATTTACGCGAATTGGCTAGGAACGTATCTACCGCGTAAATCGAGGTACAGGTGTATAGTAAAGTTACGTAGCGTTTGAAAAAAAGATACATTCAAAAATGGGCAAAGACAATTCTGCATCGTAATTGTAGCCGGGCAAAATTGACTCCCATTTCCTAATTGCCACAGTCTCAACTCTTAAATGAATTTGACGGTCAGGGAGGTTTACTAAGCCTTAAACCTTAAGAGACCTATAAAATGTTAGGGACTTGCTTCAATGACAGCGCCTTGAGAATTAGATCATAATCTAAACGTAATTAATTTGAGGAGGAGGAAATAGATATCGATAAATAAATAAATACTTTTCAGAACCAATAAAATATCGCTTTGTTTTCCGATCAATTTCGATATCATATTTTTCTTGAGGTTTTGTATTTCCGAACCACGATCCAATAAAAAGATTTCAATTTAAATAAATTTGTAATCCAAAACGAATTAAATTTTCTTTTCAAAAATTCTTCAAATTCCAAATAGCCTCCACACTCAATGTGGCCAGCAGCAAAAGATTTTGTCTTAAAATTATACTTCCATTGACATTTTTGAATTATTTTAATGGATTTTAAAAACTCTAGAATATTTGTGTTTTTTTCTTTTGAATTTTGGATTTTTGAAAACAGGTAAAAACAGCAGGTGTTAAAAGTATTTTTCTCCGTAGTAAGCAAAGAAGTACAATTCATACACAAAGTGGAATTCAGTGAGGAAAAGAGGAAAAAATAAATTCTGAAAATGTTGCCAAAAACAAAACAAAAATCAAAAAAATCTAACAAACTAATCAACTAGTCACACTAACTAAACACAGTAAGTTAGTTAAGCAGGTAAGAAAGAAATACTCGCTGTAAAACAGAAAAACTAAAACCAGAAAAGAAATATTGGCTGAATCCGAATGCAGTGGGTACACATAGCCACCATGTGGTTGATCACCAGAAAGAGACACAAACGCATAGACAGACGGACAGATCGATAGATAGACAGACAGACAGACGGACGAGTGGTATTGTGCAATCAACCCCACATGCTACTATTTGTTGTAACAAAAATGGCCTTGTGCCACTCAACCAGAACCAACAAAACAGTTGCTGCTGCCACAATATCATACAACAAGTTGTTGTTGTTGTGGATATTTAGTTTTTTGGTTAAACAGTTTCATTAAATTTGGCCAAAAAGTTTTTCTAAGAATTTGCCAAAAAATAAAAAAACATTTTGAAAAACAAAAAAAAAAATTTTTAAAGCAAAACAACATTCGAACAAGAAACGAATTCCGTTAAACTAACTCTAGAACCACCACTAACTGTCAAACAGCATTTGAATGAAACCAAAAATATTAAGAAAAATAAACAAAAAAACAAGAAAAAAAAATATTTAATTGACGATGTCATCTATAAATCAATGTGAACTGATTTTTAGTTGCCTATCTAATGAAAGATACCAACAAGCAAAATGGAAACTTAAATATTCATTCTATAACGAGTGTCGTAATCGATTTACAATCAATAAAATTTGAATTACAACTTGCACTGTGGGCTATATTGGTAATTTTTATATATATTCCGAGTTAGCTTTTGGAATTTCAATAGGACTTCTAATATGAAATGTAAACATTACTCCTCAATAGGTCGTGCTATCAAGCGCATGAACTTGCTTTCTTTAAAGATGTTATCTACTAACTAAACATACATATCCTCGAAAGTAAACCATTGAAGAAGATGTAGCCACATATTACTGGATAGTCTACATTTCGTAGAAGTAGGAAACCTTTTTCTGATCTGGTAATTATCCCTTCTTTCTGATCAAAGGAACCATTTCTTGGTTAAAGTCCTCGCCCTAAGTAATTCTGCTTCAAGCCCCGAAGATGCGAAAAAAAGTTCGTCGTGGTTTTCGAATTAATAAAATTAATAGGCTTTAAATCGCTTCTAAAATCCATTCTGGATCCTTCTCTCTCCATAAAGCAAAACCTCCATAACGAATATCTTAGGGAGATCAGCGTGATATCTTGAAAAAAAGTAGTACAGTAAGAGCTAATATTTTCTCATTGTCTTCGGGTATCGACAGATAGTTCTGCTATCATTTTAGGAGCTGTAGAAGAATCTGGGGATATGTTGGAACGTTCACTGATTTCAGCATAGCTTCTTTGCAACATAAAAGTGATTATTCACTGTTTAAAGTGAACATGATTGTGTAATATTTTTACACAATGTGAAACCTTCAGTATTTGAATTGTCAAATTCGAGGTTTCTTATTTGAAAACTAGCTGACCCGGCGAATTTTGTTTCGCCCAAAAATGATTTTTTTATTATACAAAACAGATCACATTATATATTTATTGTTATACCCTGCATAAAGCCCTGACGATGTTGTAGTTGATGTAATTGCTACAAAACAAAAACTAACAGACATACATTTGTAGTTATAAACCATCGAATTAGCCGACTTATAGGTATCTCATAAAGGGGGAGGATTGCCTCGCCCATTTTTGGTGAGTTTGCATTCATCTACGATGTCTCCAAATATTCAATTTTAAAAGTTTACCACGCCTACATTTTACTATATCAAATTTTTTTAAACCATTTAAACCTGATAAGCTTTTGAACAAAAAAAGAACGGCTAAAATCGGTTCAGTAGTTTAAGAGTTATTATGTATCACTTGAAGGGGGAGAGTTGTTATGCCCATTTTAGTGGGATTATCCATCAAATTTTACTCGCATAGCTGCAATCAATATGTACCTAAATATTCAATTTTAATAATTTGCCGTGGTCTAGTAGTAGTGTAGTAGTAGTTATTAGACGTAAAGCCAGGGTTCGAGTCTCAAATACAAAATACAAAAAGCATTTTTTCGGCGATTTCTTCTCAACAGATTTCTGGCAAAAACTCTGAGAGTAAAAATAAAATTGCCATAAAAAGGTTCTCAAAAATCTGTCGTTAAAGGTCAACTTTAAACTTTAGGCCCCTCCACTTATAGATAAAATTAACACACACAACATAAGTAGTGTGAGAAACTAGGTCAATAATCCTGACTGAAGGGTTTGACCAATTTACCACGCCCTCTTAACATTTAAGGATATAAAAATAGATGTTGTCCGATTCTCAGTCCTACCCGATATGTACACAAAATTTCATGAAAATCGGTCGATCCATTTCGGAGGAGTTTAACCACTAACACCGTGACACGAGAATTTTATATATTAGAGATAGTATTTCAAATAATTCAGTATATAATTAGTTTGCTCGGCTGGAAAATTACTATTCGAATAAAGCAAAGTCCGATTAATTAATGGATTTAAAAGCAAGCTAACAAAACACAATGTAAAGTTTCAACAAAGTTTTGCCAAGAACCTGTATATTATGCAAACGTTTTAACTAGTGGTAACTGCCGAAGGCTAGTGAGTAGCGTGTTGACTTTAATCAGACTTCGCTTCTCTGAAGACTTCTGATAAAAGCTCGGAAAGTGGATTGGCTGCTGTGAGAGATCTTCTCAAATCCTCTATTCAGATTTGATATTAATCTGAATAATATTAATATGGATAAGGTGAGAAACTAGGCAGTAATCCAATCTAAAGAGCTGTATGAATTAAAACTATGGGTAACTATTCGCCACATATTGATGGTTGTCTCTAGGAAGAGGGTCCTTTCTAAAGTTCTTTGTCCTCTGCTCCGACCTTAGTTGACCTAGAATTCGAGTCTCCATATACATATTTCCACGTAGTTAGAACTGCACTTGCCATCGCTAGTAGGCGATGGATTAGGCATAGATGTTTATTAACAAACACTCATAATTTCTGTATGTATTGTGTTCGTATTTGTTGTTACCTGCCTACATCGGAAATTCTAATTTTTGTACGATTGACTTTGATTTCTTCATGAGGCAGTTAAGCACCTAAAATATATTCAACCACATATCTTGAGAACTTTATCAATATCTTGTGAAATGTTTACTTAAGGTATGGTCAGACTATGGTCAGGCCACTTCTGTATAAAATTAACACACACAACATAAGTAGTGTGAGAAATTGCGGGCTTCCTGGGGGTGATTGCTGTAGACTGTCTAATAACACTGGCCATTTTATAGTCACCAGCAGCAACGCGTTTCCTTACCGTTCGCATCTTCCCTCTTTCCAACTTTCCCAAAACCTGCACAATGCACTGCATGAGTAGGGTTCATCCCCTGAGTGCAGGTTTAATAAAAATACAAAAAAATGACTGCAAATATTTTATAAAAAACAACGTAATCCTTACTTTTTCTAAAAATTTACTTGGTGCAATAGAAAAGTCTTCTTTGCCCATATTTGCTATGTTATTGGTTATGAGCGTATCTTTACTTATTTTAATTGTCATAGAATGGTGCAAAAACCCTTCAATGGTCCACTTAATATTACAAAGTTTTCGATAACACTCTGTTTCCTGTCATTTAATCAATTAATATGTGGTTATCTAACAAACGAAGGCAATGGAGCTTAATAGAGGTGAAATTCTATAAACCATTGTACAGTGCACTCACCATAATATGAACTAATTATAACAAAGCCTGTTCATATTTTCGAAATTGTTCACTACTGCTATCGATGACTCGGGGAACGCATTCAAAGATACCATGTAAAGCAAACTGTTAAACATAGCGGTAAAAATATAATAGTTTGGGGATGCTTAATATGGTGGCATGTTGGCCCTCTATATTTAGTGGATGGTATCATGCGAAAAAAGACTATCTACAGATTCTGCAAACCCATCTACCGAATTTTATGGACAAATGTGCTTATCCCGAATAAGAAATTGTTTTCCAACAGGATGACAATCCGAAGCACACAGCAAAAATTGGAAAGATATGGAGTGGGAAGCAAAATTTTCATTTGATGGAATGGCCAGTACAAAGTCCCGACTTCAATTCGATAGAAAATCTTTGGCCATTCGTGAAAATCCGGCTTGGGGAGTACGAAACAGCCCCAACATACATGGACGAACTTTGGGATCGTATAAATGCGAAATGGAATCGAATTCCGGAAGATTTTATTGGTAATTTGGTAGAAGGCATGTCAAACCACGTAAATCAAACTATTTCTAATAAGGGTCTATGGACAAAACATTGAAATTGGGTTAGTTTTTTGAATTTTCTTGAAACGTGCAAAATTGAGTTTATGTGGCTTATTTTCGTTTTTTCATCCAAACTCATTGAATTCATTTCATTAATTATTGTTTTTACTGCTATTTGTTAAGAATAAAATAAAAAATTAAAATTAATTTTTAATTTCACTTCAGCTCGCCACTGTACATACATAATTAGCCATTATAACACCCTTCAGTCAGGATTTCGGCCTAGCTTCTCAACACCCATTCATGTTGGGTGTGTGTTAATTTTATACATGAGTGACGGGACCTACAGTTTAAAGTCGACTCCGAACGACAGACTTTTGAGAAACTTTTTCATGGCAGGTTTAATTAAATACTCTCAGAGTTTTTATATTAGCACATTATACTCGGACCTCGGGATACTTAAAATATTGGCCGCACTTTCTTCTAAGTCAATTAAGTTTATTTGAAAATGTTGTCTAAGATTACTTAAAGGGATTTTATCTTCAGGATCATTTTGATTAACCGCCATATATACATAATTGGTCATTACAACCCTTCAATCAGGATTATTAACCTAGTTTCTCACGCCACTTATGTTGTGGGCGTTAATTTTATACATAAGTGGCGGGACCTACAGTTTGAAACTTTTCATGGCAATTTTATTTACTCTCAGAGTTTTTACCAGAAATCTGCTGAGAGGAAATCGCCGAAAAAATATTTTTTGTACTTTATTTTAATGTCTGGCTGGGACTCGAACCCTGACTTTACGTCTAATAAGCCAACACCTACTAGACCACGGCAAGTATAACCATAACCGCCATACATATTTGAAATATTTGGTGTTAAAATAAACATAAATAACTCGGGATTTCCCCAATTTCTAATGCTTTGTAAATGAAATTAAAAAAATTTTCATATTTTGGATTTGGTTAAGAAAAAGTTTTCATATTATGGACTGTTCTAATTTTAGAGTGAGCGCCCTGGTAGTCTAGTGGGTAGTGTGCTAGACTATTAGCGTGAGGGTCGTGGGTTCGATTCCCACCGGAGGCTCTGGTCTGTGACACTACATCGGGCATATGGTCGAAGTTACTCAGCTCGTATATGATTATAATATAATTTGTAATTGTATTGTAAATCTTAAATAAATAAATAAACAAATTTTAGAGTGTTCATACCATCGCGAGTGCACTGTATTTAATTATTTCTTGTTGTTTTTGTTGTAATGGATAACATTGTAACTGAAATTAAAAAATTTTCATATTTTGAAGTAAAGTTTTCATATTTTGGGGTGTTCTAACTTTAGAGTGTTCGTACTATCGTGAGTGCACTGTATTTAATTGTTTCTTGTTGTTATTGTTATAATGGATAATCTGATTATTATTTTTTTTCTGTTTTCTTAAAGAAATTGTTGTTACACTATTGTTATTAACGTTATTATTATTTTTAATGTTGCATTGCAAGCCAACGTAATAATGAATTTTATTTCATCGTATATGTACAGTGGACAGCAAAAGTCTTAGTACTACAATATATTTTAGCAATTTCATGAATTTTAACCAATAGTTTGTATAAAAAATTAAAGTTAAAATGAAAAATAAGGGAAAATTTCAAATGACTTCATAGGTACCCCCAAGGAGAATCCTGTAAATTTAAAATTCAAAGGCCCAATATAGGGTCCTCCAAATAACTTTTTTTTTTTGCAAATGTTAAAAAAAATACTCCTGAATATTTTCTAAAATTTCTTTTTTTATTTGAAAGTACAATCCTTTCGGTTAATAATGGAAAATAATTTCATTCAAATGGCTGCCTCGGCTGGCCATGCAGTAGCCTACAATTTTTAAGCACATTATCGATTGTGTGCAGCTGTATTTCACCAATGGCATCACGAATATTGTCCTTTAAAGCGTCAATTGTTTCTGGCCAAACGACATCCGCTCTTCGGCTGATCATGCGATCTTCAAAAACAGGGCGTTAAACATCGAGTGTAGCTTCGGCTGTGTGGCACGTTGAAATCAAATGTTGCCAATATCCTCCTCTTCAATTTTTGTGAACAAAAATTCGTTCAACATGGCCCGATAACGATCGCCATTGACTGTGACGGCCACTCCTTACCCATTTTCGAAGAAAAATGGCCCAATTATGCCTTTGGACCAAAATCCGCACCAAACAGAGACTCGTTTTGGATGCGTCGGCTTTTCAAAGTATGCGTGCTGGTTTTCTGTAACCCAAATGCGACAATCAAAATGAGCTTCATCTGAAAAGATGATTTTTTTTTTGGCAAAATCGGCATCTTCTGTAAGTCGATCGCCGACTTAGCGAAGCGAAAACGCAGAAGGATAAAACTATTATCTGTCAAATCAGACATGAGCTAAGTGTTACCATTCACGAAATAAGCACTAGTTCAAAAAAAAAAAAAAACGTATCGGGTCCGCCGATATATGAAAATGTTATCCCTTGTATTTAGTAGAATATCCCTTAAGCACTCAAGCACTCAATTAAACCCATTTTGAACAAATTCTTCGGTTGACTTTTGTTTAAGGTTTAGCGATGACGTAACCGTTCTTTCAAATGATTTCCTAAATGCTCTCTTGAAGTCATATCGAAACTTTGTGCAAGAGTATTAAGCCTGCATGGACTGTTTTGTCAAAATATATTACCGTACTAAGAGTTTTGCTGTCCACTGTAATGTATTCGATGACTACTACTACTACGGTAGTAGCAGTGAGTACTTAGTATACTTTACATGGGCATTACATTGTTGGGTAAGTTAGTTGTGTTTTATGTTCTGCCATTATAAGTCTATAATTAAATCAGTTTTACAAGTTTGTTAACTGAGGTTGATTTTTTGGAGGCCAACTTCTATGGTCTTTCCAGTATGTATTGTAATTGCAATTTTTTCGTCGAAATAATATATGTAAACACACATACAATACATTCGATGTTTATTTGTTTATATTTTTTAAATCATATTAAGAAAAGAAGAAAAAATAAATGAAAATACAAATCAAGATAAATAGAATTCATAAAGGGTCCACCAAATAACTTTTTTTTTTGAAAATACTTAAAAAAAAAAACTGCAGAATATTTTCTCAAATTTCTTTTTATATTTGAAAGTATTTCATTCAAATGGCTGTCTCGGCTGGCCATACAGTAGCCTACACGATCGGTCCAATTTTTAAGCACATTATCGATTGTGATTTTTTTTTTTGCCTTGGGCCGGAGGTGGTAAAGATACTTTTGTTCCGACAAAAGCATGCACGATTCATCATCACTGGTGCCTACGTACTAACCCACCCCCTACACACTTCAACCATTCTCCCCCCGTGGGACTGCCGTAAGGTATTACTTCGCGGAGGGCCGGTCAGCTCGAAAGCTTTAACACATCATCTCAAATTTTGCCTTCGTTCCTCCAACCTTCGCTGTACCATCATTACTTCAGCCATTTTCTGTCTGTATTGGCTCCATAGCATTCTAGATTCAACAGCGCCTCCATGAGCCGGTTTGGTCCTAATCTAGTTTCTCTGGGCCATCTTAATCTGGGGCATCATACTAGAATATGCTCCGCATCTTCCTCTTATCAACACAGTTTGGACATATAGGGGAAATATCATGTCCAAATCTGTGCAGGTACTTCCTAAAACATCCATGACCAGTTAGGAACTGGGTCACGTTGTAAATCAACTCGCAATGTTTGTTCTCTATAGAAGGGACAAGCTGAAATGTCCATCTTCTCTTTAAACTGCTCTCCCATAGTGACTGCCATTTGTACATGGCAGTCCTTCTTTCCTCCGCTTTTATAGCCGCTGTCCGTCCTGGACTCTCGAGTCGGCGAAAGTATATCTGCCTCATCTCATCCGCCAATATGTCTATTGATATTGTCTTTGCCAATACCAATACCGCTTCATCAGACACTGTCCTGAAGCCACATATCCGTCTAATCGCGCTTAGACGTTAGACCGAGGACAGTATTCTCCTTGTCGATCCCACGGAGAGTGCCTCCGACCATATGGGACAAGCAAATAGCATTATCGACGTTACTACTGCTGAAATTATCCTCCTCTTGAATGGACCTCCTCTTGAATCCCTGCATTACAGATGCCTTTTCGTCTATGTATTTTACGTGCTCCTTGAAATTCAACCTCTCATCGATAATTATTCCGAGGTATTTTATCGCCCTCTTTGATTCGATCTCTGTGCCCCCAACGGTGGCTTTCATTTTCTCCACTATCTTCCGGCCGCTTATCTTATGTGCAGCAAGTGTCAGACCTGCCTCAACCAGTCATGCTTAAACATTTCGAATCGCTGTGTTAGTTTTCTCCTCAATTTCTTTTACCGTCTTAGCTACCGAAATTTGGCAATGTCATCTGCAAAGCCAACAATTGTAGTCCTCTTTGGCAATCGCAGTTGAAGTACTCCATCGTACATAATGTTCCATAGTAGTGGGCAAAGTACAGAGCCCTGCGGGACCCCCGCAGTCACTACGTATTCCTTCTCTCCTTCATTCGTTAAGTATATTACCTTCCTGTCCTGAAAGTAATTGTTTAGAAACTCCATTAAGTATGGCGGCGTAGCCATGTTAAAGAGGGCTCTCATAATTCGCCCCCAATTCACTGAGTTGAATGCGTTTCTAACGTCAAGTGTGACAACCGCGTAGTATTCCTTGGTGCCAAATCTCTGTCTTTCGCCCTCTATTGCATCTCTTGCAATGTCGGCAACCCGACAACTGTCGTGTCAACAGCGGTGCACAGAAAACCTGCACGCATATATTGAAAAGTCTACGCACCCAAAACGAGTTACTGTTTGATGCGGATTTTGGTCCAGAGGCATAATTGGGCCATTTTTCTTTGAAAATAAGCAAGGATTGGCCGTTACAGTAAATGGCGATCGTTATCGGGCCATGTTGAACGTTATCGGGCCATGTTGAATTTGTTCACAAAAATTGAAGAGGAGGATATTGCCAACATTTGGTTTCAACAGGACGGCGCTACGTGCCACACTACACGAAACTACACTCGATGTTTTGTGCCCTGTTTTTGAAGATCGCTTTAACAACCTCAAAGCTGATGTCGTTTGGCCACCTCGGAGCTGCGATTTGACACCGTTGGACTATTATTTGTGAGGTGCCGTCAAAGATGAGTGTTACGCCAATAAGTTAGAGACAATTGACGCTTTAAGCCAATGATGAAATACAGCTGCCCACAATCGATAATGTGCTTAAAAATTTGGACCTACACGATCGGCCAGCCGAGGCAGTCATTTGAATGAAATTATTTTCCATTATTAACCCCGGAAGGATTGTACTTTCAAATAAAAAAAGAAATTTTAGAAAATATTCAGTAGTTTTTTCTTCAAGCATTTTCAAAAAAAAAACTTACTTGGCGGAGCCTTTATTATATTGCTTTGAGTACATATGTATGTAGTATGTGGATCAAAATCAATTCAATTTTTTTTTGTAAAAAATTCACATTTTTTGGGGGGAACTTTATTAATAATTTTATTTACAAAATGTTAAAAAAAACAAAAAATAAAAACAAAACAAAATAATAATTAAAATGTATTTTTTATATTTAATTATATTATGTATGTATGTATGTATGTATGTAATTAAATGAAAATATATATCAAATTAAAAAGAAATCTATGTACGTATACGTATGAACTATAACAATACATGAAAAGTATGTATAGAGAGAAAGAGAGAGAGAGAGAGAGAGAGAGAGAGAGAGAGTGTGATGTAATATTGAGATTAAAGAAATAAAAAAATTATAATGAAACAATCTTTGTTATGTTTAATTATAATAAAATGATTACAATTACAATTATGATTATGATTACAATAAAAAGAAAATATATTTACACAATTCTGTTTTCGTTTTTCATTATGTTTTTTAATTATGTAATAAAAATAAAAAAATTTTAATTACAATATTTAAGAAACCTTATGAAACACGCATGTTTGTTGTTTGCTTTTAATAAAAATTAATGATTTTTTTTTTTTTTAATATTTCATAGCAATTAATTTAAGTTTACAATTTCTTGTTAATTTACAATTTTTCATTTTTTTTTCGCTTAATAAAGTCATATTTTTTAAAAACAAACATTTTTAAAAAAAATACTTTCAACATTAAAAATCAATGTGATGCTTACAAAGTCTATATGCTAATCAACTTTATTTTTTTGTCCTCCTTCTAATCAATACGCTTGCTCGAGTCCTCTGAAGGCGGTCTAACCCAGCCACCATAACGTCTTTCCATTTCACGGGCCACCGCCAGACAGAGATGATCTTGACCCGGATTGGCAACAACTTGTATACCCATGGGCAGACGGCGACGATCCAAACCAATCATACAGTTGGTTACCGGCAGGCCCAGTGTATTGAAAATGGCCATGTACATGGGCTCCAATAGCTTGTGATAGATTTGATAGTGCTGATGTGCGGTATTGGGAAATGTGGGATAGATGAAGACACCATCGTTGCCCAGCAATTCTTTGAATTCAGTCTTTAAGGCCTCAATAATGGTGGCCAAGTGTTTGTGGCGCGAATTTGGTATGATTTTCATAAAGTTCTGCAAATGCCCAAATATAACCGATGGCAGAATACTGTCCGAGCAACCAAAGAAATATTTCACTGTTTCGGTGCATACCGTTTTGGGCCGTTGACCCTCTTCAGTTTTGTGATAAATCGTTTCAATATTTTTCATCGTTAACATGGCCGACAATGAAATATCCAAGTGACCATTTCATTTTACGTATATTAACACGTTTAGCATTGAAATCAGTGGCAACACGATTAATAGCCGCATGTAAGTCACGACTTAAGGGTCTCATCATGCCCGAAGGACCATCGTTGTCCATGTAAAAGAACCGTATACCCGAACAACTGATCTCCTTGTCTAATGTTAGTTTCGGGCCCAAGGGATCATTCATGCATCTCAACAGTAAAGGCAAATCCTTGGCATATCTGGTCATAGGTGCTATGGTAAAGAAATCACCCCATTTGGGAAAATCCGATGTAGGATGATGTCCTTTAAAGGATACCGCATAGGGTGTAGGCTTATGGCCCCAAATACCACTAAACATAGCCGGTAATCTTGATGAGCCGCCTATGTCCGAGGTCAAGCCCAACAAAGAGGCACCACTAGCCAATAAGGCCGCTTCACCGCCTGATGAGCCACCCGGTGTCCGTTTTAAATCATAGGGATTTCTAGTCTGGCCCGTAACATTATTATACGTTTCCCATAAGAGACACAATTCCGGTGTATTGGATACCAGCAATATAATGCCACCAAAACGTTTGATTTGCTCAACCACTGGTGCATCAGATTTGGCTATTTGTGGCGTTTTAAATACACGACCCGCTTGATTTGTCAGACCTTTAACGGCTATGGACTCCTTTACCTGTAACTGGTATGCCTAAGAGTGGTGTATTCTCTTCCATTTCCTCTTCGGTGTTGATACCCATCTCAATGACACGATCCACTTCGCGCGCCTCTTCTAAGGCCTCTTCAAAGCGATCTTGTACGATTGCATTGATCAGAGGATTCACTTGATTACAGCGCTCTATATAGGCTTGCACCACCTCTTCACTTTTGATCTGAAAGAGAGAGAGAGAGAGACAGAAAAAAATTTTTAAAAAATTCCAGTCACAATATTCTTAAAGTTAAAATCAGTATAAAGGTTCAATTAGTCGTGACTTTACCATAACGCTGTAGTGGTAACATAAGCCATAACCGTAAATTTACTATTAGCAGCAATCAGTGCTGCCATGGCCATAAACAGCTGTTTACTTTAACTGCACATATGTATTCTCCAAAAGTACAAAAGTAAACAAAAAAAAAATGTGTATACATGTAAGTAAATTCAGCAAACAGCTGTTTATGGTTATGGCAAAAAACCAAAATTCAATTGGTACATATGGTTATCGTTATGACTATGGCATTATGGTAGGTCACCTATAATCGACAACAGTGATGCCCATAAAGTTGGTTAAAACAGCTGATTTATATGGTTATGGTTAAGTCACGACTAATTGAACCTTAAGGTGTGGCATTAAGTACGTACATATCTACATACACCTAAGCGATATTCAATTTATTTCCACGTGTAGGGTTTATGTGAATATTTAACTTTTACTAGACATGCAGACTTCAACCCCACCGGATTAATGCAAATTTATTCATTCATTCAGTGTTAAATCATTGGAAATTAATTCGTTTTTAAGTGGATTGCATTAGAAACAGGCGACAAATAAAATGTGAAATTCTGTGAGTAATCTAAAGTGTAATTACTTAATACAATGCAATCGAATGGAATAATAAAGTTATTCAATCTATTGTAAAATAAATAATAATTATTGTTGAAATACTTAATGATGATGTGTTAATTGGCAATTAAAATGAAAGCATTAACAATTAAATGCTATCATTCAATTATACTCGTATGTAATGTAAATTAGATTATTGCAGGGTGAACTTTAAAAATAAAATTATAAAACTCGGCCACACCCTTTCTGAGAAATAGGCTTCTTCTGATAAAAGTCAGTAGCATTTCTAAATATTTGAATATTGGGAACTTTTTCTGAACTTTTCACGTAGTAGATAGTCTTCTGATGGCAATAAGGTTGACTGGTTTGGAGACTATCTATTACGACACATACATACATACTAGGGATGCCAAACGGGATCGATTTTTAAAAATCCCGGGATTCGGGATTTTGTAAATCCCGATCCCGAAATCCCGGGATATTTCGGAATCCAAAAATCAAGGGAAAAATCACGATTTTCTCTTAATAATAAAAATATTTCGTTAACAAAATCATTAATATTCCAATTACATATGTATGTATATTAGAATTATACATACATACATACATAATTGGCCATTACAACCCTTCAGTCAGGATTACGCCCTAGCTTCTCACACCACTTATGTTGTGTGCGTTAATTTTATACATAAGTGGCGGGACCTACAGTTTAAAGTCGACTCCGAAAGACAGATTTTTGAGAAGCTTTTCGTGGCAATTTTTACTCTCAGAGTCTTTGCCAGAAATCTGCTGAGAGGAAGTTGCCGAAGAAATATTTTTCGTTTTGATCTCTGACCTGGGATTCGAACCCGGGCCTTTTGTCTGATAAGCCAACACACTACCCACTACACCACGGCGACTTATTATTAGAATTATATCGCTCCTTTATTGCAACATAGTCATATCGCAAAAAAAACTTGAACTTGGCAAAATGCGATTTAAGTTTTCAAGACATAATTCCTATGATCTAATTGCCGCAAATACTTTTTGCTATAACTTCGGGTTAGCTTGGGATATAAAACTGATTTTTTTTCAACATGTACAGAAGGTCTCAAAGAGCAGTTTTGCTTCTGCAACTACAAATTTTTAATTTTTTGAGATATGACTATGTTGCAATAAAGGAGCGATATGTCATTAAAAATAAAATATAAAAACAGCAAAGCAAAATGTGACAAAAAAGTGTAAATTAACAAAACTAAAAATTGTTCATACGTATGAAAATGCATTAATTTTAAAAAAATTATTTGGATTCCAACAAAAAGATTAAAGCATCTAACATGTAATCTGATAGGCTTGAACGAATTTTGTTGCCACACTTCTCGCAATCAACATTTGTTGGTAAAATAGTTTCAAGATAGCTGTATGCAGCTTGTAAATATTCATCTCTACTACCGCCGGATGTAAATAAATCTATTTCTTTGGACAGTTGAGTATCTACATCGTTTCATAGAGCTTTTGCATTCTTCGATGCCATAAAATAACTTTTTATCAATGGAAGTGGGGTTTTCCTCATCTGAGAAGCTATTATCGAAGTCACCTGATATAGAATTTTTTTTTTCAGGACCTTTTGTAGGGTCAAAATACATATGAATTCACAATTCCGAAAAATCCCGGGACAAGTTTTTAAAAATCCTGCGATTCGGGATTTTGTGAATCCCGAAAATCCCGGCATTTCGAGATTCGGGATTTCCCGATTGGCATCCCTAATACATACATAATTGGCCATTACATCTCTTCAGTCAGGATTGCGGCACTCATATTGTGTGTGCTAATTCTATACATGGGTGCTGGGACCTGCAGTCTAAAGTCGACTCCGAACAACAGATTTTTGAGAAACCTTTTCATGGCACGTTCATTTACTCTCAGAATTTTTGCCAGAAACCTGCTGAGCGGAAATCGCTGAAAAAAATATTTTTTTTCCATATTTCGTTTTAATGCCTAACCTGGGATACCAACCCGTGGCTACGGCGACTTGGATTTTACGCCAAATAAATATTATTTTCACTGAGAATTTCATCAATTCGAAAACGTTGCAAATAACAACTGAAAAATTGTGGCATTCGAGTTGCCAATTCAAAGATATGTTTGCCTACATAAACATCATGTTCTTTGTAAGCAATTTAAAATACTTTCAATGGCGATTTTTATTTAGAATTTAAATGATTATGGCCATGAAACAAAAATCATAAATTGAATTGCAACAACATTTTCCATTTGCGGTTTCTTTAGAAATTTGCAAAAAATCTATGCAAAATAAGAATTAAAAATAATGCTTTAAATGAAATAAAATTATTTTCTAATAAACAATTTAAATCATGTTTATAAAATTCAAATACCAAATGCAATTTAAAAAACTATTAAAAAAAAATTTAACAAAATATCATGGAGAATTTTAATCGACATTCATATCATATTGTAGACATTCATAAAAATGGTCCTTCGCAGAGGGTTATAAAAAAAAAACGAATAAAAAAATATTATAAATGTTGCCAACATACATATGAGAGTTGTTGTTGTTAACTTCAAAGTTTTATTTCTACTTCCTATTTGAGGAAATAAAAAAGCAACTGTTGCCATAATAAAGTAATAATTGTAAATCACACTAAACTGATCACATTAATCTTTTTCAATCTTTTGTAAATTCTTTTAATAATTTCTATGAAATAGAAAATAATAAATGCATAAATAATTAATGCCTGCAAAACATTTACATGATTTAATTAACAATTATAATTTAATATTTTAAAGTGTTGTAAATTGTATTGTTAGCATAAATGAATATAAATTGATTGCCTGTATGAATACAATGTAGAATATCTACTGTAATGTTATCAATTATTCAGGGTTTTAATATTGTTGGAATAAATAGAGAATAATTATCTCATATTCGATTGACAGCAGCCAACTCCCTGAATTAAAAATTATATTCACCAGCATTGAAGGAGGAGCTCATATTCCATATTCAGTACTCCCGATGAATATTTTCCGCAACAACTATTGTGGATTTAACAAATTTCTATTCACTTAGAAAAATTATTAGTTATTACAACTTACAGATAAAATAAAGTTAACTTTTTTCAAAAATTTGGCAGTGTCGAAGCAATGTCGATAACACTGCTCAATTAAACAAGTTTTTTTTTTGAGCGCAGTGGCAACGACAGTCTTCGTTTTTGTGTTGTAAATGCTCATTTTGTTTATATTTGAAGTTACCAAATGTATTAAAAGATACCGGCAGGATGAGCCTCATTTTAGTTTAATGCTCACTTCTATCTTATTGGGTATTCATACAGGTTGGCTTATATGTATTGCTACCAACTTCAGGTTGTTATCATTTGTAAACTCGTCTGACAGCTGACAGATTTGTTCCAGTGACAGTTCATTTTATTATTTACAAGCTTACAAAAACATTTTGATCTATTGCATTCAGAAAAAAAGTTATTCGTGATGGATTTCCAGCGTGATAGTGTGATTGTTTTATATTTGGCTGGAAAACCACAGGTGGCTATCGTTAAAGCCCTCTAGCATTTAAATGTGAATCAATCTTTTGTTTTTCGTACTAATGCTCGTTACCGTGATACTGGCAGTGTTGCATCGCGCCCAAAAAGTGAACAAAAAAAAAAAAACGTTAACAACACCAGAAATGATCCGAAAAGTGAAGGCCAGGTTTTATCGAAATCCACGCCGCAGAACAAATGCAACACATATTGAAAAATGAGCTTAGACTAAAGCCATTGAAGTTCCAAAAAGTGCAAGAGCTCACCGATGGGCAAAAAAAAGTTAGACTGGAAAGAGCCAAGAAGTTACTTCGCTTGCACGAAAGTAGCCAGTTACTGATTTTGGTTTTCTCCGATGAGAAGCCATTCCAAATTGAGCAGTTTGTGAACAAACAAAATGATCGGGTTTACTTGCTAAAGAGGTGAATTTTCACATGCGATTGGACACCAGAACGCAAGCGCGTAACTGCTGACGGTCGCTCCCCGCTCGTATTCATCGACCGTGGGGTCAAAATAAATGTCGAATATTATCGGAAAAATGTCTAAAAGACAGTATTGAAGCCCTGGGCAGACAAACATGACCATGGCATTTCAACAGGATTCAGCAGCACCGTACTCAGCACGCGTCAACCAATAATGGCTTAAAAAGGAGGTTCCTCGCTTCATTTCTATCGCATAATGGCCACCAAAATCTCCAGATCTGCATACGTAGGACTTTTGCGCCTGAGGCATTTTGGAAAGTAAGGTTCTCACTAAAAAATACCAAAGTGTCGATCATCTCAAGACGGCGCTTCGCCGCGAATGGGAATGGAAAATACCACAGAGCCACTTTTGTGCAGCCTGTGATGACTCTGACGGCCGATTGAAGGCCATAATTCGTACCAAAGGTGGCCAATTCGAACAAATCTAAACTAAATCTAAAATTTGATGTTCTTCCCAAGATTTTTTGCTTTTGAACAATAAAATTAAAAACTATAGCGCTTTACTTTGTTGCATTATATATCAGCCACCCTGTAATAATGGAAAACAATTTATCTGCCCGATAAAATCCTTTCTTTAGTTAACGGCAAATTGTAATAATGGTCCTTACAAATATTTCAAACTAGAAAGGAATCCCTTTCAACTTATTGGAGCTAGGCACAATAGGCCAATGCTATCTGTTAAATAAATAATGGATAGATTGGAGTAAGAAACTCCCGAAGCCTTACAGAGCAAGACTTTTATTATTCATTAGTGGAATAGTCTTTTTATAAATGCATTTCCTGTAAACAGATTCGAATAGGTATTGATCCTCTGTTTCCTTCTACTTCTTAATTGGCTCCAACACAATGCACTGCATGAGTACTTCTAGTTCAAGAAAAGAAGTCTAAAAAATTAGACTGATTGGGTCATGACAATGGGAGAAAGAAAAATCGTTTTTTAATCAAAGCAATGTATTCTATGAAGTCACCGTAGTCATGTAGGTAGTGTGTTGGCTTATTAGACGTAAGACCCGGGTTTAAACCCCAGGTCCGACACTCAACAACAGAAAATATGAAGAAATTTCTTCGGCGAGTTCCTCTGGCCAGTAGCCTTCTGGCTAAAATTCTGAGATTAAAATAAAATTTCCATAAAAAAGTTTCTTAAAAATCTGTCGTTCGGAAAGGATTTGGAACTGTAGGTCTGGCACCTTTTGTATAAAATTAACGCACACAACATCAGTGGTGTGGAAACTGGGTGTAATCCTGATTAAAGTGTTGTAATGACCAATTTATTTTGCAAAAAATGTTTTTTATTTTTTAAATTTTATTTAAAAATGAACTTCGGATTACGACAATATAACTTGTAAAGTGTTTAGGTAGGTTTGTAGGTAGGTAGAAGTGGCTGTTTTCCTCCTCATGAGCGGGCACACTTAGGCCGCGCACAGGGCCCATTGTGATACCACAGTTTTAATATTCTCCCCTATTCCAGGATCCACTCGAAGCTTTCGATGAAGCGACTCAGACTGCAATATCCATCCATGACAGTTCGTCTAGATTCGCCATGTAGCAGGCAGAGTATAAACCTCTCTCCAGCCTTGGCGCGAGATTTTTTTGCGCCGTTCTGCCCATGTCCGAAACTGTCAGTCTCCACGATTTGTAAAGTGATTGCAAGCTTACAATTATTACAACAAAATTTATTACTTTAGAGTTTTCATTTGTCAATCGAACTAAGACCCCAATTGCAAAGGCATGCAGAAAGACATTTACGAAATTGTATAATATTTGAACTATGACCTATTTTTACTTGAGGTTACATTGCAAAATTCGTTCATATTTATTTAAATTTAATTCAGTTTTTTAACCTTATTAAAATTGCATATAATTATATAGACATGTATGTATGTATGAAAGTATTTTGTTTTTTTATTTCTATAAATAATAATCAAAAAAAAGTGTACTTGCAATACCAACACAATATCAACCTTAACAAACGTAACGTAACGTAACGTAACGTTATAATCATCATCAGTTAAGATCGTAATCGTATTGTTTTAACTTTAATGGTTCACTAAACTAAATAAGTTACTCGAATAGTTGGATTGTTGGTTAAACAATAGTTTTTTTTCTTTTGGTTTTTATATTTAAAACAATAATTTCATTATGAAACATTTACATTTTTATTATACTTTTATATATACATGAGTATGTATGTATGTATGTATGTATTTAAATTAAATTGTTTAATTTAACTATGCAGAATAGTCAAGGTCATGCCAAATAAGAAAAACTTGTGCACTTTAATACTTTTGTATATGAAAACTTAAAAAATGTTTGTAACGTTTACTGGGGGGGGGGGGTTTTTTAAAACACCTGTTATATAGGGTTGGGTTTGATTTTTTTTCTTACAAGGATGCCAAGTGTGTTTTGTGGTAAATCACAAAGAAAAATTTAAATTATTCATGAAATAAAGTTAAAAGAGTAGCATTTTACACATTACTAGCGTCAGAATAAGTCTGAATCAATAAGTAACTGAAAGCAAGAATGATAAACTATAGATTACGCCTTGCGCATGATTTGCGGTTAGATGACGTTGTTTGGTTTCCAAGTCTTTTTCATATGTGAAAATGAACATTTCTTCTGAAAAGTGTATGCACTACGCGAAAGTAGTTGGCAGCCCTGCAATATAACTTACATTATCATTAGCCAATAGCAACACAATTTGCATGACGTCATTGATTCAACATGCGCAGAAAGTTTTAATTTTGTATGCGTGATGGCGTAATCTTTAGTTTATCATTCTTGGCTGAAAGCATCACATCAGCGATAAAATAAGTTTCTGTTGTTATGTACATTGAGGGCCATTACTACAACTTGCCGTTAAACTTGGGTTTAGTTAAAGGTGCCTTTAGCCATTTGAAGTCGTCGTAGTCTAGTAGGTAGTGTGTTGACTTATTAGACTGAAGGCCTGAGTTCAAGCCGCGGGTCAGACATCAAAACGAAAATATGAAAATATTTCTTCGGCGACTTTTTCCCAAGGTTTTCAGAGGAACTTCATCCTTAAGTCAGGCATTGTCATCAGAGGGCAGGTACTGCAATCATTAAAAGTTGTATAATCCAACCGTAGCGCTATCCATTCTAGAAACACTATTAAAAACTAAATTAATTTTAATTCAGCGACACTAGACATTCTAAGTAGCCTAGTGAGATATTGTCAGTATTAAAAGCTTGCACCTAAGACGGGAACTCATTCTCGCTCTCATATACTTAGAAGATATCAATGAAATATTTTGATGTTTGGTCCTCTTCATAGACGTAGGATTTGTCCCTCATGCCGACAGCCAATATGATTTTTATATAGGAGAACTCTAATTTTATTTCAAGTTTAGTTGGCTAGGTAACTACCCTGTTGCCTAGAATCACGGCCTTTATTTACAGGGATTCAGTAAGCATATGTTTGGGTACTAACTTTTCTATCGTTAACACTTAATCTACGTTCTTCTCTGATTCTATCTCTAATACGGTCAAGACCTTCAAAATTCAAGCTTTATTTTGTCTTTCACTACAAAATTTCACCAGCAGCAATGAGGAAAAGATATGTTTCAGTCTGAACTGTGTAACTCTCTGAAGTCAAAGCTGATTCTAAATTCAATCGAATAAAAACTGATCGCAAACTCCTTTACTTTTTAGTATTACCTGGATCTCATTTCAAAGAAGGTTAGTGTCCAAGGAATTCGAAATAAACTCTCAGGTATATAAGCTTTAAAAATTTCACCGATTCCCCTAGTTCCTTTAAGTATCACAGAATTGGCACAAAGCATCTCAATCTTCATCACAATACATCTTTTTGAAGTGGTACATGACAACATGAACGCATTCAAAGCTTTGATTGTTAAGATGATATTTTTTCCCCCAACCGCCAACAACAATTTCGTATAAATATTTTTATAATTCAGATTTAGAGTTAAGACAGCACAAACTCTATTTGACAATTTAATGATGCCGTAAAGCATAAATTAATTCAATGCTTTTGCCTATACAACACTCATTTCTCCACTCTAGTTTAAGCTGTCACTTGGTGCTTAATTAGGTGTTTACAGTCTTACGTTGTCAAAGCATAACCCAGTTTAGCTCTTAAAAACTATTGATTCAAGGACTTTAACGAAATTTTGCAATTTCCCACAGGTAATCAGCAGTCTGCATGAAATTGAATACCATCTCAGTTAATCTTTTATGCTTAAATGCTTATAAAGCGGGTTTTTAAAACAACGCCATAACGTAATGCATTTTAAGAAACAAAGGCAGAAATTTAACGATAATCGCACTTAAGTGTGTCACTTTTTAACATAAATTTTATAGAAATTGACAGGCGAACAAGGTGATTACATTTAAATCGTAATTTAGATGCGCTTGCTATTAATAATATATGAAATCTATAAAATAACACTACAGTAGAGTCTACTTAAAGCGAACAAATTCAATTGTTTTTCAATGATTTATTCATTACAACTTAAAGGGTAATTCATTAAAGCTATACTTTACTGTAGCAGTAGTAGTTTATCTATTTATTGCTAATTTTATGTATTTATGGTACAACGAATATATTCTCATTTATTCATACATACTCTATACATACATTCATAAATTAATGTATGTATGTATGTACATATGAAACTATTAAATTGTGTAATCGTGTATATAATAAAATAACAATATTTCTATCTATTTATTGCGTGCATATATATGTACATATATGTATGTATGTACGTATGTATGCTCGTATTTAGTATATGGTTTTAATTCATTTATCGATAGCCAATATCGATAGTTTATTTTCAATTTTGTAAAGAAAAAAATCGTAAATGTTGCTTGAAAATAAAAAAAAAAAAACAAAATAAAATGCTACGACCAAGTAAATTGCGAAGTAGAAATATATCTACTATGAACCCACCAAAATCGTAAATAAAAAGTGATTTCGATGAATGTATTCATTTCGTCACTGTAAAGTTATCGCAATAAGGCGAGATTCATTTGCAAGCAATCATAATGCAGGGAAGACTTCAAAGTAAAGTAGAGAACAACTTGCGCCATAGCAGATAACCAGATAATATTCTGCTGTATTATTAAGGGATATCTAGACTTTCATACTCTCCTGTATCTACTGGACACGCATATATACATAATTGATAATCGATAATTGATGATTACGACCTAGCTTCTCACACCTCTTAAGTTGTGTGGGTTAATTATGTACATGAGTGGCGAGACCCACAGTTTAAAGTCGATTCCGAACGACAGTTTTTGAGAAATCAGCTGAGAAAGGAAGTCGCTGATGCCAGACCGAGGCCTCACGTCTAATAACCCAACACACTACCTACTAGACTACAGCGGCTACCGGTCAGCGATTTCAAAAAAAGCCTAAGCAAAGCCTACAGTATTGCATGTTTGTTAAGAAGCCGTTTCCAGCCAAAGTATACCTGAAGAGGACATATCGCTCCTTTATTGCAACATAGTCATATTTTAGAAAATTAAAAATTTGTAGTTACTTAAGCAAAACTGCTCTTTGAGACCTTCTGTACATGTTGAAAAAAAATCAGTTTTATATCCTAAGCTGAACCGAAGTTATAGCAAAAACTGTTTGCGGCAATTAGATCATAGAACTTATGTCTTGAAAACTTAAATTGCATTTTGCAAAGTTCAAGTTTTTTTGAGATATGACTATGTTGCAATAAAGGAGCGATATGTGCTACTAAGCTTACATATGCTTAGGTAGCTAACCACAATCCCCCAAAATTGTATATACGAGAGCAGTCTCAAAATTAATAAAGAAAACCAAATAATAAATAAATAAAAAAATTAATAAAGAAAACCCATAAATTTTCCAGCATAATTCAATTACTTCCACAAACGATAATCAAACAGTAAAATATGGATTTTTTACCTATTAGTAGTTTGGACACCTCAGTAAGAAAACCTAGTTTTCACTTTTTACGAAAACCATTTTGTTTTGTTAAAAAACACAGGTAATGTAACCACGGTCGGAGGGGTAATGTGGAGAATACTGAAGCCAGTATAAAAGTCTGATTAAGAACTGAAATTGACGTTATTAACACTTGTACTTAGGTTAGGTCGGAGTGGTAACTCTGATATCACAAAACTCACTTGAGCACGCATAGCGGCCCGTTGTGACGCAACAGGTGAATGTAGTCGCTGTACAGACCAAGTTCCACCAAAATCAGAGAAGAGGAAGAAGTTGGTTAGCGCAAGGGCTTATACTAAAAAGTTAAAACATTACCTTTAGTGGATCTACTTTAATGCAATAATTCGCTTCAAAAATGAAAATTCTATCGTTTAAATTTTGCATTTAAACACAGAAGTTTTCTGTGTTTAATTTTGTTCAAATGATTGATTAATGTTTGGCGAGGAATGCCTAGTTCCCTAGCAATGGCCACGACGAGTTTTTTAATAATATTTTTCATCCGCAAAAAAAAAATATGGGTGACTAGGTATTATAGAGTGGATTTCGAAAGGTACTAGAGTTATAAGTAGATAAAGACAAAACCTATTGCACTAGGTTTTCTAACTTTTTAGTTTAAAATTAATCAGAAGAACATTTGAAGACCTTAGCTGTCTTCAAGGTCACTAAACCCTAAATAATGTTCACGTTTTATGGAATCCCGCCCACATGCATACATACTAAGGATGTCAAACGGGATAGATTTTTAAAAATCCCGGGATCCAAAAATCCCGAAAAATCACGGGAAAAATCGCGATTTTCTCTTAATAATAAATGAAAAAAATATATTTTGTTAACAAAATCATTTATATTCCAATTATATCAGAATTATATGTCATTAAAAATAAAATATAAAAAAAATCAGGACAAAATGTACCAAAAAAGCGTTAATTTAGAAAAATAAAAATTATTCATACTACGTATGCAAATGCATTAGTTTTAAGAAAATTATTTATTATCTAATAGACTTGAACGAATTTTGTTGTCAATATACTCTGTCGTTTAAAAATACTTCTCGCAATCAACATTTGTTGGTAAACTAGTTTCAAGATAGCTGTATACATACATAATTAGACATTATAACCCTTCAGTCAGGATTACGACCTAGCTTCTCACACCACTTATGTTGTGTGCGTTAATTTTATACATGAGTGGCGGGACCAATAGTTTAAAGTCGACTCCGAACGACAGATTTTTGAGAAGGTTTTCATGGCAATTTTTACTCTCAGAGTCTTTGCCAGAAATCTGCTGAGAGGAAGTCGCCGAAGGAATATTTTTCGTTTTGATGTCTGACCTGAGATTCGAACCCGGGCCTTTTGTCTAATAAGCCAACACACTACCCACTAGACCACGGCGACTTCAATATAGCTGTATGCAGCTTGTAAATATTCACCTCTACCACCTCCTGATGTAAATAAATCTATTTCTTTGGACAGTTGAGTATCTAAATCAGTTACTCTATTAATTCGTTTTATAGGGCTTTTGCATTCTTCGATGCCATCAAATAATTTTTTTTATCAATGGAAGTAGGGTTTTCCTTATCTGAGATGCTATTATTGAAGTCAAGTGATATAGAATTTTTTTTTAGGACCTTTTGTAGGGTCAAAATACATAAGAATTCACAATCCCGAAAAATTCCGGGATTCTGGATTTCCCGATTGGCATCGCTAATGCATTCATATCTACATTTTTTGATTTAACTTTTGTAAAATTAATTTTTTAAATAATTTTTTTTTTTTTTTGTAGAATTCATTCCTTTAATTTACTGCATATTAGTTACAAGTTAACATATTTTTAGTATGTAATAATATACAAGCACATAAGTACATTTACATACACTTATGTATATACATATGTATGTATGTATGTGCATAAATAAATATTCATTTATTTATTTATATTTTTGTTGTTGTTGTTGTTGTTGACCTATCTCTGTAGAGTATGTATTTAATTTGTATTGTTTGTGTGTATCGATTGAACGAACATGGCCATCAAATAAATATTTTAATCAACATCAACCTCATCAACGGTGAAGCACATCAAAATAACAACAAAATTGCAAATAAAAAATATTTTATCATATATGTATACATATGTATGTATGTATGTATATACATACACCTGAACATATGCAATTTGTAAAAATTCAAAAGTTTTTGCAAAAACTAAATGAAAAAACAAGACTGTAAACTATTTTGATACACGAACGTATGATTTTTTTTTTTTGTTTGTTGGAGGCAATATGTGGGGATGTATGTATGCATGGATTTTTTTTCATTTTTATGTTCACAACCTGAGCAATTTTGTTTTTTGTTGTTGTTGTCGTTTACTTGTATTGTTGTCTTCCTGAGCCAATCAATTATAATTTCATATTGTAAACGAAGTTTTTGTTTCGTTTCAATTTTTTTTTTTAATTTTTTGATGGTTGAAATAAATCTTTCAGATAAAAAAAAAATTGCGATTTTTTTTTTCGTTTTTACCGACAAAGTGATGACTAAGTTTTGTTGGTAATAAAAATTGTTGAAATAGTTTTACAGTGAATATTGGTTAAGAGCGGCAAGGTAAGGTAAGTAACCATGCAATGTATTGTGCCAAAAGTACAAATATGACCCAATTAATAAGGTTTGAGGGTTTTAAGGGTACTTTGCTAAAACCGAATATTGAATGAAATTTCCAAAAACTGATGAAATATTTATTTGTGGCTTTAAACAAATTCTTGCCTATTACTTTTTAAAGATTATTTCATGGAAATGTGGTACGTGGTGACGTCTTAGGGGTTCCTTACGTGAATTATAATTTTTACACATTTTTTCTAAAATTTCGACCATCACTCTCATCAAAGGTGAAGCTATAACGCAGTGTGATAGGCTTTTCCATGCCCACTAGACCCTTCACGAATACATACATACTAGGGATGCCAAACGGGATCGATTTTCGAAAATCCCGGGATTCGGCATTTTGTAAACCCCGATCCCGAAATCCCGGAATATTTCGGGATAATTCGGGATCCAAAAATCCCGAAAAATCGCGATTTTCTCTTGATAATAAAAATATTTTAATTTTTTATCAGTGGAAGTGGGGTTTTCCTCATCTGAGAAGCTATTATCGAAGTCAAGTGATATAGATAATAGGCCATTACAACCCTTCAGTCAGGTATATTGACCGAATTTCTCACACTACTTATGTTCTGTGTGTTAATTTTATCCATAAGTGGCGAGACCTACAGTTTAAAGTCGACTCCAAACGAAAGATTTTTATGAGAACCTTTTCACGACAATTTTATTTCACACTCAGAGTTTTTGCCAGAAATCTGCTGAGAGGAAATCGCCGAAAACATACTTTTTGTATTTTTATGTTGATATCTGGCCTGGGACTCCAACCCTGGCTTTACGTCTATTAAGCCAGCACACTACCTACTCGACCAAGGCGACTTCACCAATATCAACAAAAATAGTCTCATGCGGTTAAATCGTATGATCCTGGCGTCCAAAAAACAACTTCTTAATGGGAAATTAATTGCTCTCTCTCTCTCTCTCTCTCTCTATTTATCTTTCATGCTCCTGTGTGCCGTGTACCATTACTGTTATTGTCATGAAGAGGTTGCAATACTACCATCACTATATATAGGGTTTCCCTATAATGGTTCCTGCAAGGATAAGGTTCAATGTGAGCAAGGACAAATCCCTGTCGATCACTTTATATGCTACCTGGAGTTTCCTATTGGTAGACATTTCTTACAGGGTCAAACTATGTACTCTGATGATTCATTTTCCTCATCACAAAATCTACAATTTGGCTTCAACACGATCCCTATGCTGATTCGGTACATTTAAGTCTACCCTGTACATCGCCGCGATCCAGTAGGTAGTGTGTTGGCTTATTAGACGTAAAGACCGAGTTCAAATCCCAGGTCAGACATCAAAACGAAAATAGAAAAAATATTTCTTCGGCGACTTCCTTTCAGCAGATTTCTGGCAAAAACTCTGAGAGTAAATAAAATTGCTATGAAAAGCTTCTCAAAAATCTGTCGTTCGGAGTCGACTTTAAACTGTAGGTCCCGCCACTCTCATGTATAAAAATAACGCCCACAACATGAGTGGTGTGGGAAGTTAGGCCGTAATCCTGAATGGAGGGTTGTAATGACCAATTATGGATGTTACCCAGTCGTAAAACCGCTTACTAATCTCTTGCTATACCTGGAAAGTCTGATGCGTGACTTAGAACTCCGGTTCTTATAATTTTCCACTAAAAGTTTTCACTTGCAGACTTCACATAAAGTTTCTGACCCTATTAGCAGCGTGGAAGCCGCCTACCTCATTAGCTCATATGCTTTCTCATTGCCTCGAATTCCTACATTTCCGAGGACCATATTACTCTACCTAGCTGATTCAGACAGTGCTCGGATGGTAAACTGATTGACATATTAGAATTTAGCCACGGACTTATCATTTAGTTGGTTCAGCTGTCAATCAGTTGGTTCATCTGATCATATTGTATGATGTGCTGGTTTGTTTTGAACCCAAGTCCTATTCGTTCATTGTGAGCAAAAGCTATTTTCATCCTTCTCGAAGAAGTGCAATCTAATGATGAATCTGATCCGCAAACTATACCCAATAATGGTTATTCTATTGGTGGGCCTATTCATTGAGTTAAAAATGAATTGCGAGACTAAATAATCCGCTTATGGAGTCCACATATTGCTATGCTTAATAAGGCAAAGTTGAAACCTTTGTAAGTGAAAAATATTTTCTGCAATATTCGATGTAGTCCATCTATTTTTATCGCCAAGCTTTATCTGATAGAGACTCAAGTGAGGAGAATAATTTCTGCAAAAGTTGTAAACCCATTCCCATTCTCCCTCCCCTTACCTACATTCCTATATCCTCTATTTCCTTCCTCCCCTAAGGACAATGTACAATGGGTTAATTTCGATCTCCGGGTACTGTACTTGTCTTAACCGACAAGTACACGTAATCTAACCTTATCTAACCTGTAAACGAAAATTAAAGGTACTCACTTCCTACACTACATGATATGTAGTGTTGCCACACTGATGAACTAGCAGCTCTAGTGTCCATTGATATTAGAAAGCAAACTTGTGAGAACAAAATTGTGAGGTACTTATATTATCCTCATCCTGTCTATCGTAGCTAACTGAGATCAATTGCTTTCGTTTGATATGAGACTCGTTAAAAACAAACCGAATGAATTAAGAAAAACTAGGTTATGAATTAAAATTCCCTGTTATTTTAACGAATCATTTACGAAAGTTTTTTTTTCAAAATTAATCAACAAAAATATTAAAAATAATAATAATTTATTATACAACAAAAGCCAACATTATAAAGTGTTATCATAAATTATTTTTTAAATATGACACATGGCCTATAATAATAATGCAAAAAAATAAAAAAAAAAAAATCATATTTTCAACAATTAAAAATTACCCAAAAACCTTATTTATTTTAATTTAAATTTTGCACTTCAAAGATTATTATTTTTTAAAGGCATTATTTTTTATTTTAATTTTTTTTTCTTTTTTCTTACAATCACTGCCAGTTAAAAATAAAAAATAAATAAAATAAAAACAGAAAAACCTTAACAAAAGCAAACAATTTTTTTATTTTTTTGGTTTGATTAACTGCCTTTAATATCTCAAAACGTCTCAAAGTCTACGTGTAGCCCCCCATCCACATGTTCACTGACATGTACGACACTCATTAACTGTTTGACTGACGAGACGTCAAATATGTAAGAAACGTTGTATGTAATTTGCTTTTTTTATTTTCTTTCGATTTGAATTTTTTTAGTTTTTTTTATGTGAATTTGCAATTCCATCCCATTCCATTCCATTTGACATACGTTTCTTCTTTTTTTTTAGTCATTGTCATCGTACTCGTGCTTTAGACTCTATGGTCGGGTTAAATATGGGGTACAAAGTACATGCACTAAAAGCAGATGATACATCCAGACATCCATACATACACTTCAAAAAAAAGTTTATTTTATATTACAATAAAAACAACAACAACAACAACAATACTAATAATAATAATGAAAGAAAAATAAAAATAAAACGATACCCTCGAAGTAATGAACCATTTTCTTGTAAAGATAAAATTTTGCAAAGGATATTACAAAACTTTGGATAATAAACGGCTAAAAAGTACTCTGAAAATATTTTAATGAAAAATATTTATTTTAAGAGACAGTTTTTTCTACAAAATTTTTTTGGAATATACAGTACTGGAATAAATAACAGGGACACTTAAATTTTTCAATATATTCTTATATTTTTAATTATTTTTCCATAAATATTACAAAGTATATACATTTTGTACATTAAATTAAAGCTATTCGAATAGTTTAACTAATAAAATAAAAATATTTAACCAAAAATATTTAGCCAAATTCTTAAAAAAAAAATATAATTTATTTGAAACAGGCCTGGTGGAACAAATAATAAGGACACTTTATGTTATGCTAAAAATATGTATATTTTGTTAAACATTACCATCATTTCCAGATATTCACGGCTGTTATGGAATCTAAGGCAGAATTGGTCACGAAATCGTCTTCTATTCGATATTCGAATCAACTGTTCTGTTTTGTTTACATTTTTTAATTAAGTTACATTTTAACGGTTGGCATATTATAAATTTTTTATAAATAATTTATACAAAAAATTCAAATGGTTGAGGCAGTAGTTGCATTCTTATTGATAGAGGAAGAAAGTTGTCAACGACTTAATCGGAAAATTTTAAGCGATCACAGCAAAGAAAAAGGAGAATTCATAACAACCACGATTATTTCAATATTTGGTTAAAACACCTTTCATTTTTATTACCTCCTGACCGCGACAATTCATAGATCCCACAAGATTCGCAAATACTTTAGGGAGAATTGAATACCATGTTTTCAGCGGAATGCTTCGGATCATTGTATTGCATTATTATTATTTTTTCCAACACGGTATTTTGTAAGTTTCCAATTTTATAAGCAAAACTTGATTTGAATTCCAAGGTTGGTATTTCCTAAGAGGCAATAATTTATTTCACAGTCTTCACTCATTTAGGCAAAATCTATGTATGACGTGAATAAAATGATTCTCAAAAAAATCTGTCGTTCGGAGTCGATTATTTCCTAAAATTTCTCTAATAAAATTCTCGCCTTCAAGATTATATAAAAAGAGAGTTTTTAACCAACAAAATTATTCACCATATATTGGGTGGATCATATATCGATTTAAACGCGAATCATAGGTTATTTCGAATCTGGCAATACTTGTGCAGTATATTTTATCCAATACGCTTGAGTAATGTTAGGATTTATTGGAAATTTATTTCCAATACAAATACAATTGATCGGAAATTCCACGAAAATGTCGTTCAAAATTTGATCACAAAAAAGGACCAACAACATCCCGTATACGCAAATTTATTGCTAAAGTTCGTGAAACTGGTTGAAGCGCCAAGACGTGACCGTACTTGAACTATGCGTACACCTGAAAATATCGAAGCTGTGGCTGAGAGTGTCCGTGAGAATCCATCAACATCAACTCATCATCGTTCTCAAGAATTGAACATTTCACGCACAAGTTTACATCGAATTTTGCGAAAACATCTCGATATTACGCCTTTCAATGTTCAATTGGTTCAAGAGTTGAAGCCACATGAACATCCGCTTCGTTTTCGCAACCCTAGTGACTGTTTTATGCGGTTTGTAGAGTGGAGACAGCATTGGCCCATATATCGTTTAAAATAATGGTTAATGGGGACAGCTATCGCCCCTTGATAGCATATTTTTTTGTACCCTCTCTTCGACCCGATTTTTTTTTTTTTTAAATAAACCAGCACTCAGGGGATGACCCCTACTCATGCAGTGCATTGTGCAGGTTTAGGAAAGGTAGAAAGAGGGAATATGCGAACGGTAAGGAAACGAGTTGCTGCTGGTGACTGTAAAATGGTCAGTGCTATACCTTCACCATTAGACAGTCTACAGCAAACGTCCCAAAGAAGCCCGCAGTTTCTCACAACCACTTATGTTGTGTGTGATAATTTTATACAGAAGTGGCGGGACCTACAGTTTAAGAAAGCAAAGAAAGAGAAGAAATCGTCGAAAAAATACTTTTTGTATTTTTTTATTTTTGATGTCTGGCCTGGGACTCGAACCCTGGCTTTTACGTCTAATAAGCCAGCACACTACCTACTAGACCATGGCGACCCCTAACAACCAAAAGTAAACAATTTTCTGTTCATCTTTGGCTGGTGTCCAGTAGAAAGTCCATAATGGACGCAATTGAATTCAATTTCACTAAAGAGTTTTATACAAATTTCATAGGCTGAACTTTTATTGTAATTGTATTGCAATTAAATGATACCAATGCAGACTGTAGGGTACATACGATTATAAACTATGTAAATCATTTCATTTTGAATTGACGTTTTTTTGTGTTGTTTTCTGGTTTATTTGTTTGGAAGTGTATGTCAAGTTTATTATTTAAATACGAAAATGGGTGGGTAAAAAAGAAAAATAAAAAATACTACATATAATGACAGTTGGAACAACAACAACAACAACAGTAACACAAATAGACAACTTTAAAGATGTCAGATTTGTTGTGTTTTAGCAATGAACTTGAGGTCGATTTTTTAACTATAAAGTCCGGCATATTTTTTCTTTTTGTCGTTTTTAATGAAGATCAGAGCAAAGAGAAAACCCCAAAAAAAAAAAGTGTCAACGTAAGTCTATAATTCACTTCTAAAATACTGCCTATGATACATACAGTGGAGAGCAAAATAAATAGTATTTTGACAATTTCATGAATTTTATTAATTTATTTCTGTTTTATTATGAAACAAATAATTTTTGAATGTTTTTCATAAAACAAGAATAAAATAAGGAAAAGTTTCAGATGGCTCCATAGGTGCCGCCAAGGAGAACACTGAGTAAATTTAAAATTCAAAGGTCTAATATATGAAAATCCCTTATCCCTTATATTTAGTAGAATATCCCTTAAGATCAAGCACTCCATTTAACCCATTTGCAATTCAATGTACAAGTTTTGTTTAGTGCTTTCTGTGTGGCACTATGATTAAGTTTTACGGTTCACTTTTGTTTGAGGTTTACCGATTACGTAACTGTTCTTTCAAATGATCTCATAAATACTCTCTTGAAGTTACATGGAAACTTTGTGCAATTGGATTAAGCAGACGTCGGCACAAGGAGAATATGATAAAAATTTCAATGTATTTGTGAGAGGCATGTGTATAACCCACTATCTTACTGAAAGTGGTTAAATTTGGACTCATCAGACGAGAAAACACGTTTCTACTCAGATGGGAAGCAGTACTGATATCGAAAACCCGGGGAAGGTATTCAAAGATACCATGTTAAGTAAACTGTTAAACATGGCGGCGAAAATATAATGGTTTGGGGATGCTTAACATGGTGGCATGTAGGCCCTCTATATTTAGTGGTGGCATCATGCGAAAAAAGACTATCTACAGATTCTGTAAACCCATCTTACTAATTTTATGGGCAAATGTGCTTATGCCGAATAAGAAATTGTTTTCCAACAGGATGGTGACCCGAATTACACAGCAAAAATTGTAAAGATATGGTGTGGGAAACAAAATTTTCAAATTTCTCGAACTCAATTCGATTGAAAATCTTATGTCATTCGTGAAAAACCGGCTCGGGCAGTACGAAGCAGCCCTAATAAATATGGACAAACTTTGGGATCGTATAAATGCGAAATGGAATCAAATTCCGTAAGATTTTATTGAAAATTTGGTAGAAACCATATCAAATCGTGTAAATCAAGCTATTTCTAGTAAGGATCTATGGATCAAATATTGAAATTGGGTAAGATTCTTGAATTTTCTTGAAACGTGTAAAATTGAGTTTATGTGGGTTATTTTCGTTTTTTCATTCATTCATTAATTATTGTTTTTTTACTGCTATTTGTTAAGAATAAGTCGCCGTGGTCTAACAGGTAGTGTGTTGGCTTATTAGACGAAAGGTCCGGGTTCGAAAAATATTTCTTCAACGACTTCCTCTCAGCAGATTTCTGGCAAAGACTCTGAGAGTAAAAATTGCCATGAAAAGCTTCTCAAAAATCTGTCGTTCGGAGTCGACTTTAAACTGTAGGTCACGCCACTCATGTATAAAATTAACGCATACAACATAAGTGGTGTGAGAAACTAGATCAATAATCCTGACTGAAGGGTTGTAATGGCCAATTATGTTATGTATGTATGTATGCTAAGAATAAAATAAAAAAATAAAACTATTTTCTTTTGTATTTGCTTATATGGTTTTGTTTTTGTTGATGACGAAACTTATGGTGTTTTCTTTTCTACACAGAAAATGTTACGCTCTTACAAGGTGCATTAAAAAATTTTTGACCAACCCTGTCTTTAAGTAATTTTTTATTTGAGAAGAATATAACACAAATATTTAAAAAAATGTATGCCTTGTTTTTACCACGGCGGCTGTTGGCTATGTATATTGAAATAAATTCAGTAATTCTTCTTCATCAGATGACGAAGATGAATCTAATAACTGATTTATTTCAATTTTTGCAAATAAAATAGGTGCAGCAATATCCATATTTTCATAAAAAAAGGTTTTAGATCTAAAAATATGTTGTATTTTTTGATTTGTTTAATGTGTTGCCAGATCGCTAATTTTTGAACTTTATTTTTTGAGAGCTTTTTTTATAATAAAAAAACATTTTAACACTGTTCTAACATTGAATGCAATTTTTTATATTACGGACTATGTAGCTTTAATAATGTAATGTTTTCTTAAGGTTACTTAACAAGACAATGAAAAAATTAACTTCAAATTGGATAACAATACCAGGCGACTTTTTATTAAATATCATCTGGTAGCCCTATAAATAAACAAAAGTCATCTGCTTTACAGGGCATTATCAGCACTCTCGTTTTATACAGGGCATAAAATGCAATGCCCTCCACCATTGGCAAGTGCAAATTATTTAGAATAAAACATACCACCCTTTTAGAGGGCGAAACATTTTTAAGAAACAAACGCAAAATTGCATTTTGCCTTAATAAAATGCACATTTTTTGGTAGAAAAGAAAACACCATTATACAGGGCATAAAATGCAATGCTCTCCACCAATGGCCAGTGCGAATTATTTAGAATAAAACATACCACCCTTTTAGAGGGAGAAACATTTTTAAGAAACAAACGCAAAATTGCATTTTGCCTTAATAAAAAGCACATTTTTTCGTGGAAAAGAAAACACCATTAGTATCGTGAACATGTGCTCACTTCTGCTCGCCATTGTACATTAAAAGTTGCGTATAAAATTTTGTAATTATTATTTTTTTGTGAATTATTTTTCTAGAAATTTATGAAAATTAATTTGCAAGCAATAATAACAATTTTTCTTTTAATTAAAAAATTTATTTCAATTTAAATATGAATATGAATATATGCGCACTATAAACAAAATATGTGAATTATTTTTAATTGTTGTTTTTGTTGTTTCTATTTAAAAATATAAACATGAATTTAATTAATTTGTTTTATTGCTTCCAAGTAACAATTAAAATTGTTGTTCTGTTTATTATTGTTTTCAATTGAAACAAGTGAGACCCCTTGGCACATAAAGGTGATACAATTAATGGATCAGCAATAATAAATAATAAAAAGAAAAACAACTTCAACAAATAGTAGACAAAAATAATAATAAAAAAAAATAATTATTAAAAAACGAAAGCTTAAAAGGGTAACCTTAACAAAAAAAAAAAATGTTATAACCTATGTCTTCATATTTTAATTCCTAGAAATTTTTTTATTTGCATCTCCTTTCTAAATCTCTCTCTCTCTCCCTCCCTTTCTTTGAATATATTGTTTATTTCTGGCAATAATTTTAAATGTTTTTAAAATAATTAAACCAATTAGTAATTACTGAAATTCAGGAAGAAATACAATATTTCTAGACATTTGAATGGCAATTAAATATTTAATAGTAGACGTATTTATGAAGTTTCCTAGAATGTTTTTAAAAACAAAATCTCTTGATTAATTGCTTATTAATTGACCGAAAAATCACTACAAATAAAATACAACAATTTTAAGCATGAAAATAAAAATATTTTTCTTCTTTCTACTTACAATTAAACAATAATAAAGGCAGCAGCCAAAGGCAGTTCAAGAGCTGCCAGTGAATCTAGTGGTGATTTGTGGCATAATTGGGTCATGGTTCTGCAAGAACGATTGCAGTGTTACAGTTAAAGTGACCTTCCTGTGACCAGGTGATAATAAGAACGAAGTCATGGCTGGAGGACAGAGTACTCAAACTTGCAACGTAGAAAACGGAGTCGATACTTCTTACGATAAAGTGTATACCGCTGAAAATCGACATCACGACATGCGACACCACTCTCACGACGCGGAAAGTGATCAACTGACAAGGAAAATTTTATCATCATGTGATTCTGTGAATAGCATAGCCAGCTACGCTAAAGTCTTATTGAAATCGAAGCAAATTGACTTGTATGAGAGAAGTAGAGTGGATGTTTAAATATCTTCTCGGATTTTGTTGTGCAATCCGGACGCACTTTTTCTTTTCTCTGAGAAGAAATTGGGCTAAGACATTCGTAACACAAACCTTTGCATAAAATAAATTATTGGGGGGGGGGTTGATTTATCCTGGTTTGATTTAACTGGTATATTTCGATTCCTTCAATAAGCTCTTTTGACATGACACGAAAACGTAAGTTTTCAAACTGTCACCAGTCAGGAACTGTTTAGGGTTCAACTGGTAGCAGTTCTGGTTTTGCTTAGCTGCGAAGCCTGACCAGAGGTCTTCAATCTAGTACCACGGGTGTCAGGAACCCTAGAGACTTGTCTCTGCCTGGCAATGGTGAGGTCCCTTCAGGGAGCACGTAGTGGCTGTGGTTTGGCCGTAAATCGCGGGGAGTGCGCGAGTACGGCGTGGCGTTAAACTCTTAACGCATTAAAGGAGTTTAGATGGTCTCCGACCCCTAAACAAGAGGGAGGTCATGTCCAAATAACAAGGCCTCGAATTGGTACCCACATATGGTGATGTGATGCGTGAACACGGCGCGCGATTGCTTTCACCCACATGTTGGTAACGTGATGCGTGATAGACATATATCGCCCACATGTGATGATGTTGTACGTGGCACGGCACGTTGACGCATCATTGTGTGAGGGGCGTTGGTGGACGCATCGTATTCACCAATGTGTCTTCTGACACACGTGAGATATGCCTAACAGCGGTGCTCACGCAAATCAGAACTCACTGTGCAATCCGGACGTGGATATGAATGTGAAGCGGCCAAATGACCAGACAGACTCCATTTCGAAGTAGTTCCGGAATGGCCACAAGGAATCCAAAAAAGGGTAGAGATTTAGGGGATAGTGACAGCTACACCTACTGTGCGGGTGCAGCAGTATAATGCCAAATACTTCTTACATACTTTTCATATAATTACGAAAGGCTTTCTGGAATACCCCCTCTATATTATAGTTGAATAAATACTTAAGGAAAGTTTTCAAAACTTTCGCACAACCAAATGATCAATCAAAATTGCAACTTTTGAGTCTTGTGATGAGCGCAAATCCTATACACTTTTCATTAAGAGTTATAAAGACTTCAGCTGGGCGTGAACAAGCTTTAGCATTTTCCATGCTATTAAAGGCCCGGTTAGTCAAACGTACACGAAGCAACAAACAAGTGAAAACTACTTTCTTTATCATTTATTTTCCGCAAAATATAATGATGACAAGACGATGAAATTGATTTTGTTTCCCTTAATTACGCAGTAGTATGTGATCAATGACGACTAACAAAAGTCACAAAAGTCACAAGGCGCAGCTATGTACTACTTCGACCTAACCTTATTTGTTGAAAAGAACAGTTTTGGGCTTCAGTTATAGGATGATTAATTAAAAAAGTCATAGACTTATAGAGCTTCGTATGGAACCTGAAGTAGCCGCAGTTTAGTAGGTAGTGTGTTGGTTTATTAAAGGTAAAGCCCGCGTTCCTATTCCAGGCATCAAAACGAAAATATGAAAAAAAATATAGTTCTTTGGCGATTTCCTCCGGCAAAAACTGTTTTTTTTTTTTTTATAAAACCAGCACTCAGGGGATGACCCCTACTCATGCAGAGCATTGTGCAGGTTTTTAGGAAAGAGGGAAGATACGAACGGTAAGGAAACGAGTTGCTGCTGGTGACTATAAAATGGCCAGTGCTATACCTTCACCATTAGACAGTCTACAGCAATTGTCCCCAAGAAGCTCGCAGTTTCTCACACCACTTATGTTGTGTGTGTTAATTTTATACAGAAGTGGTGGGACCTACAGTTTAAAGTCGACTCCGAACGACAGATTTTTAAGAAACTGTCCCGGCTGAGTAAATAAACCTGCCATGAAAGTTTCTCAAAAATCTGTCGTTCGGAGTCGAAGGTAAACTGTAAGATATGAGAAACTAGCCCGTAATCCCGAATGTGTATGGAAACACTATGAATATTAATGAAATTGTTTCAATAATTCTTTTACGACTAAGCAACTCTGTGAACTTACATATAAAAATTAATTTCAAAAGTAAACTCATCTCAAAACGGCCATTTTGAAATATTTTTCCTCTAGGAATATATCTCAAGTCCCACTAACTTTATTCATCTAAACACCCTGTATTAATAAACTAAATAAATAAGATTAATAATGAATTGCATTTTAATTACAAATTATATAATGAAATGGCTAAAACTAATAAAAAAAAAATCGCTCTCTTTCTAAACTAGGTTTACAACACAGGCTTTCTTCATCAGCCACTAATAAACGAATGGACGGATGGATGGTTGGCTGAATGGATGACTGGGGATGGGGTATATGAAATTGTTTGTTCGTTAAGTTACTTAATGAACATTTTTTAACGGATTTTTTTTATTATTATTACTACTGCTACTGCTATTTCTTGTTATTTCTAATAAATTAAAAAAGAATCACAAGTGATTTATTGAAAAACAATGTTTGTTGGCTTGAAACTCTTTCAACAACTTGGCACGCAAATTTTTTTTACCACATCCCACTTAACTTTTACTGCAATTGCCCAAAATTAAAGTCGGTGTGTAAGAAAATTTTGGGGAATAGCATTTTAAGACAGTTATTAAGACACCAAAGAAATATTTTCTATGTTTTTAAAGTATTTTCTTATTCAATAAAAATCAAAAAAAATAAAAAGTAAAGAAAAATAATAAAAAATAATGGAAACAAGGTGGCCGAAAATGTAAATCTAAATATGAAATGTAAATGTAGCTGTATTTTTCTGAAAACTGTATCTGAAATCAGCAATGGATTATCAGTCGATGGAATCGATTATCTTCTTTCCAATCATCATCAATTTTCATCAATGTTTTCAGAGAAGTTTATAACTTATAGTGTTAAAAACGAAATCGCCGTAACCTAGTAGGTAGTGTGTTGGCTTATAAAAAGTGAGGCCAAGGTTCAAACCCCAGGTCAAACATTTCTAACAAAACGAAATATTTCTTCGGTCACTTCCTCTGAACCGATTTCTGCCAAACTCTCTGCAAATGAATAAAATTGCCATGAAAAGTTTCTCAAAAAATCTGTCGTTCGGAGTCGACTTTAAACTGTAGACACAACATAAGTGATGTGAGAATCGAGGCCATAATCCTGAGTTCTAATTACCAATTATTTAAGAATGTACGTATGTATGTAAGAAATTTGAAAAAGTTCCAGAATATGAACCTTGCGTCCAACTAAAACTGTCGATTTGAAGGACTACTCTTATCACCAAAAGAGGGGATTAGTCATTACGACAATTAGTCTCTCAAAACCTTATTCATTGACAGGTCCCAACTTTGAAGTTGGAAACAAAACCGTTTGAACATCTGTCTGCAATGGGTACTTACATAGTCTCTATGAGCAAACAATTATTTCTGTTCCTTCACGAAGATTATATGGGGCTCAGAGGCGTTAAATTTTGTTTGCTAGCGTTACCATTTAAGAGGAAATAGGTTTCATTTTTTATTGGAATATAGAATAAGGGATTAGGTTTCTTTTGCGCTCCAGAAATATTAAGTTTTGTTTGCCGTTATCACCACCAAAATAATTTAGTAGACAGTGTGTTGACTTATTAGCAGTGAGGCCTTGGACCAAATCCAAGCTCTGATAACTCCACGATATCTAGAAGAAAAATAAAACAATTATTTCTTCGGCAACTGTCTCTCAATAAATTTCGGGCAAAAAATCTATGTTAATTGTAGTGTGGTAGCTTTATACCAAAAGCTCACTTAAGCACCCACAGAGGCCCGTTGTGGCGCCACAGGTGAACGCAGTCCCTGTACTGTTCAAGTTCCTCCGAGCCAAGTAGGGGGAAATTGGTCAGCACAATGGCACCACTTTTAAAGCACGATGACCCCACGCTGGAAAACCAGCCATAAAGTTTGATAAACAAGGCTATATCCTTGACATCAATGGAAGATAGCTCCGTTAGGCTGACAAGGGTTGGAGAGCCAAAAAATCTATATGTATCAGCACCTCGCAAGAAATGGACTTTGACAGAGAAAGTGGATAACAGTCTCCTCTTCCTCAGCAGACCTGCCTCCATGGTAGAAATCGTTAAATGGGAGCCTCATTCTTTCCGCATGTCTACCCAAGACGCAATGGCCCGTAAGCACGGCCACTATAGTCGAGTTTACGTCACGACTAGAAATCGTTGAATGGGAGCCGTATTCTCTCTGCGTGTCTACCCATACCACAGTGACCTGTATGCATGTCCACTGTGATCGAGATGATATTACGACAAAGTCCAAGTAACTGATTGGTGCACCTTTTATCCATTGAGGGCCAAGTGAGTATAGCGATGGAGCAGGACTCCTCGTTGGTCCAGGTTAGGTTGGCAAAGACTCTAAGAGTAAATAAAATTGCCATGAAAAGTTTCTCAGAAGTCTGTAGGTCCCGCCACTCATGTATAAAATTAACACACCCAACATAAGTGGTATAAAAAACTAGGCCGTAATCCTGACTAAGGGGTTGTAATGACTAATTATGTTTGTAGGTATGTATGATACTATCACCGTTCAGCGGTTATGGGCTTTCGCATGGGTATGAAACCTTCCCCTTCTTGCACTTAGTTTAGCACAGAATGTCAGTAGGCTCACTCCGTTTAATGGTTAACACTCAAACACAGACTCCAGTGCTAGATAACAAAAATATTACATTGGGCCCCCAAAATAAAAGCAAAGAATGCTCAGCTATCACCTTTCAATTTCGTTTGTAACTTACCCTTCTTAATTTTAAGGCTTTTAGGCCCGTAATGACCTCATATTATTAGCTATGAATGTCTGATAATTTCCGTATCTGACCTGGCCTTATACGATTTCTTATGCATACTATGCTATCACGTGCCCTATCGTATAGTAGCGTAGTATAGGCTACGATTGATAATATCAAACTCTGTGACATGCAAGGAGTATGTTTTCATTTGTACAGAAACCCCCTCAATTTTCATTTAAAATTTTTAGTAATGAATGTGTGCTTATGCCTAATTATGTCGATATTTTCTTTTGAACATGTAATTCGTGGTCGCCCACTTTTTGTGACATCTTTTCAAGACACACTTAACTATATGCTCGCGTGAAAAAATTCTCCGAATTCTAGCTGCTTTATGTAATTACATAGCTTCAGAGGTTATAGTCGACTTGTCCACATCAATTACATCTGAAGTCATTTGTAAATATGTAAGTAAGAGCGTACAGTAAGACCCCGCTTTACGCTGCTCCGCTTAACGTTGTTTCAGTACTACGCGGTGTATGTGGATTCCCCTAAATCGCACACTGTATTGATATTTGTTGTATACGTGTGCAAATGAAACGGCCATGGACCAACCAAAAGTGGTGGTGCACTATATAGCGACGATGTATACTACGTAGCTCTTTCAACGCTTTTTTGTGAGTCTGTTCAGGATAAAGATTCCAACTGTATTTTATATGTACGTAGTAAGTTGCCTCTTTAACGCTGTTTCGTTTAGCTCTGGATCTTATTTGATCGTATCCAGAGCGTTAAGCGGGGTTTTACTGTATGTTCATATAATGACGTGATTTGTGTTTCACCCGGTTTATGAGTATGAAATGAAGAAAACAAATGAAATGCAATTAAAGCAACAAAAATTATGGATCGCTAATCAACGACTTGGAAACAATATTTATATTCGCTCCCCTTCTTCCAAAAAAAAAAATATTTTTTAACCCATTATGATTAGATGAATAAATTTATTTGAATAAATTTTAATTGCATGTGTGTGTGTGTGTGTGTGTGTGTGTGTGTGTGTTTGTATTGGTGAATGTAATAGAAATAATGTAAATTTTGTTTACATTTTAACATCAACCAACTACCGGTTTCCAAAGAATTATTTCATATTCATTAGAGGGTTCATGTTTACAAAAGCGTTTCTATTTTATTATTTTTTTTTTACATCCGTATTGAATGAATGAATTAAACTGCACCACTAATTTATTCAATAGGGCTTAAACTAATGTAATGGCCTAATTTTAACAAATAAAATTTAACGATTTTTCAATTTTCAATTTAATATTCTTAACATGTTTAATTTTTATTTCTATTAAAAACAAAATACTTTTCTTTTTAAGGGTCATTATTACAACTTGCCGTTAACTAAAGGGAGGATTTTAACGGGCAGTTAAATTGTATTTCATTATTATGAGTACCCAATAAGATAGAAACAATCATTAAGCTAAAGCGAAGATCATCCTACCTTTAACATTTAAGAGTCACTTTTGTTTGAACTTGCCATATCATATACTATTTTCGATATGGCAACTTCAGATTTAAACAAAATGAGCATATACAACAAAAAAACGAAGTTTGCTGTTTCCACTGCGTTAAAAAAACTTGTTTAATTGAGCAGTTTTATCGACTTTGCTCCGACACTGCCATATTTTAATTTTATTTTATCTGTAAGTTGTAATAACGAAAATCAGTTAAAGGTAACTTTACAGTTCCCTTTAGCTAATGCTAATTTTAACTAAACCCACGTTTAACGACAAGTTGTAATAATGGCCCTAACTATTCTTTAACTTAGATTTTAGGGAATGATTTTGTATTTTTTAAATACCTTTTTTAGGTTTAACCCTTTAAAGACCTTACGTATAGGCAAAAGTATAAAAAATTGAAACTAAAGTATTACACAAAGCCCTTTGGTCCTAGGAGCTTGGATGATTCTGTCGATATATTTTGTTTTATTTTTGATAAAAATTTTGTTTTCTTCTTCGAAGAGTTTATATGAACTTTTCAACTAAAAAAAATTGAACAAACGTTAAGATTCAAAAGAAGAAGTTGTTATAGAATTATTCTACAAATATTACTGCTTCTCGATTTTGCGAATTTTCATCTGCTTCTGTTTGAAGGCATTGCTTTAATCATATTCCAAGTCATACTACAAGAAGTAGCTAACTTGTGCATGTGTCATTTCCATTCTGCAATTTCTCTGTGGGTACTATTCTATGGCCAGTACGTCATGGTGTGTGTACAATCCAAAAATGCAAGTCATCGACCAAAAAACCATCAAAAATCATTGACCAAAAGTGCAAATTAACCAAAAAAAAAAAATGCAAGTAATCGATTATAAAGTGCAAGTCATCGACCCAAGAAACGCAAGTCATCGAATCAAAAAATCCAAGTCGTCAAGCAAAAAATGCAAGTCATCGAATCAAAAAATGCAAGTCATCGACCTAAAAATGCAAGTCATCAACTAAAAAGTGCAAGTTATACATACATAATTGGTCATTACAACCCTTCAGTCTGGATTATTGACCTAGTCTCTCACACCACTTATGTTGTGTGTGTTAATTTTATACATAAGGGTGGGGGAACTACAGTCTAAAGTCGACTCCGAATGCTAGATTTTTTTTCAGAAACTTTTTATGGCAGGTTTATTTACTCTCAAAGTTTTTGGCAGAAATCTGCTGAGAGGAAATCGCCGCAGAAATACTTTTTGTATTTTATTTTGATGTCTGGCCTGGGACGGAAAGCCTGGCTCATAAGCCAACACACTCCCCATTCGTTGTTAGCTTAACGGAGCTATCATCTATTGATATCAAGGATATAGCTTCGTTCATCAAATTTTCTGGCTGGTTTTCCAGTACGAGGTAGTCGTGCTTTTGTTGTGCAGCCCTTGCGCTGATCAACTTCTTCCTTTCCCTGATTTGGCGGAACTTTGTTAATACAGGGACTGCGTTTCACACGTGGCATCACAACAGGCCGCCATGCGTGCTCAAGTGAGCTTTGTGATATCAGAGCTACCACTACGACCTAACCTACTAGACTACGGCGATAAAGATTAAGTTATCGACCTAAAAAATGCAAGTCATCGAATCAAAAAATGCAAGTCGTCGACCTAAAAATACAAGTCATCGGACAACAAAATCTAAGTCAACCCATCATTAACTTAAAAAAAAAAAACACAACAATTCAAAATGGTGGTAAATAAGCACAAATGCTAAGCTAGTCATTTGAATATTTTTCATTTCATTTCAAAATGGCAGACAACTCACATTATGATACTAATTTTCAGGCATTTTATGGAAGCGGAAGAAAGCGTTCAAGCAAATCTGTAATTGTATCTAAGCTGCTTAACTTTCAAGGACAGTTTGCTGCTCCATATGCTATTTACTAGACGTATGCACCAGTTTCTTGTTTTAGATTTAGAAGATGTGGATGTAAACGTAGAAAGTTTTGATAAAAAAAATTTTTATTTTTTTTATTGTTGGAATCACACTTTGAATATAATTTTTTATTTTTTCGTTTCATTTTCTAATAAAATTCCTTTGCGTTCTAACAATTACTTTGTAAAGTTTTATTGTGTGGAATTTTTTTTAGTTTTCTATCAAACGTTTTGTAATTTATTGATGATACACTCACTCACTCGCTTACTCACTCTCTCTATCAAGATTATAGAAGAAGAAAATAATTTCTAATAAAAAAGAATAAATTTTTCCATAAAAAACAAAAAAAAATCCATTTAAAAGAAATAATTTTTTTATTGAACTCATACTCGTCATACTCGGTAAACGATATTTTGTTGTGCAGCCACCAATAATTAAGAAATATTTTTATGCACAACGAAGTGTTTATCAATGGGAATGGGAATGGAAATTTATTTTTTTTATTATTCGAATAATTTTTATTTATTTATTTATTGTTGTTGCTTTTTCTGTTATTATTGTTGTTAGTGGTGGCATATAAAACATTTAATTAAGGCAAGCACGCTATTGTCAATTGATTTTATAGCAAATTTATTAGAAATAAACGTTAGTCAGACTTTGTCAAATCCTAGCTAATTGATTTTATAGCAAATTTATTAGAAATAATCAATTTTAATAGAAAAACAAAATTTTTAAGGAAAAAAACAAACTGTAAGACAATAAAGCGAAGCTATTTTAGGCCTTCATTTTGTAGTTCCCAGAATTGGAAGTCATTGAAACCGATTATTGTGCCTGCCAATTCCTAGAAAAATTCCAATACTCTTCTGAAATAACAAATGAGATAAAACCGTTCTTAATAGCAAAGCAATCGCTTAAAAGATGCCGTATAGTCTTCGTTTCTTCCTTGTTGAAAATGATGTTAGAAATGACCGGGAATTCTCATACATTAATGGTGTTTTCTTTTCAACAAAGAAAATATCACCCTCCTACAAGGTGCATTAAAAATATTTTTGATTAACCCTGTTGTAATGACATTTTTTATTTGAGAAGGACATAACAAAAATATTTAAAAAAGGGTATGCCCTATGTTTGCCACGCCGGCTGTTGACTTTGTATGTAATAAATTCAGTAATTCTTCTTCATCAGATGACGAAGATGAATCTAATAACTGATTTATTTCAATTTTTGCAAATAAAATAGATGCAGCAATATCCATATTTATATTCTTTTTCATAAGAAAGGTTTTAGATCTAAAAATATGTTGTATTTTTTGATTTCTTTTCAATAATAAATGTAAATTTGAATTTGAATTTTAACACTGTTCTAACATTGAATGCAATTTTTTATATTACGGACCATGTAGCTTTAATAATGTAATGTTTCCTTAAGGTTACTTAACAAAACAATGAAAAAATTAACTTCAAATTGGATAACACAATACCAGGCGACTTTTTTTAAATGTCATCTGGTAGCCGTATGAATAAACAAAAGTCATCTGCTTTACAGGGCATTATCAGCACTCTCGTTTTATACAGGGCATAAAATGCAATGCCCTCCACCATTAGCACGTGCAAATTATTTAGAATAAAACATACCACCCTTTTAGAGGGCGAAACATTTTTAAGAAACAAACGCAAAATTGCATTCTGCCTTAATAAAATGCACATTTTTTGGTAGAAAAGAAAACACTAATATCCGAACGGGCAATGATCGGTAACAGCTTTAAAATTTTTTGCAATGCCTTGCACTACTTTAAATTCTCAATTTCATTGTTCTCTTATGATCTCTTTAGAACATAGGGATTTGAAGATTATGCAAGTGATAATATAATAAGTTACCTCAGTTTCTGTTATCTGAAGATTTGCTCAGCTACTGGATCTACAAATTTAGAACAGAGAGCTGTAAATGCAACTCTGCCATCCTAAAATGAAATATGAACACCCAGTCCACCTCTAGAATATGTATACATACATCGACTATTGTGAAAGTCGTTGTAGTGTAGTAGGTAGTATGTTGGCTTATTAAACGTGAGGGCACTGTTCAAACCCCAAGTCAGACATCAAAAGGAAATATGAAAACAATATTTCTTCAGCGACAAAAAGTCTGACGATAAATAAAAATGCCATGAAAAAGTTTCTCAATAAATTTGTAATTCGGATTCGACTTTAAACTGTAGGTCCCGCTACTCGTGTATAAAATTAGTACACACAATATAAGTGGTGTGAGAAGCTAGGTCGTAATTCTGATGAATTGAATAGAAACGAATGCGAACTTTATTTGAAATCAGTAAAAAATATCTAAGACTAGAACATACAACAAACTGGCCTCACAGAAATAGTAGAGCACCCAAAAGAATTAAGAAACAAATATGCTCGTGAAAAGAAAGTGTACATTAATAAATTGCCGTTATTTTTATTTTAAAATTGTTTCATTGCCAGTTTTTAAAATTGAACCTTAAAAAAAAAATTACAAAAAATTTCAAAATTTTCTGTACACTTTCCCAATGAAAAAAAAAACACCCTGCAGCTCACTGTGATTGATCATTGTGTTATAACCAAGATCCTTTCCAATCAAATAAATTTTCATTACGACAGTTAAAAAAACACTACAAAAAAAGGAAAAAATCCTGCAGACCATAACGATCATATGGCCAAAATGTAAAAACGTGAGCGGCTTGAGATAACAAAGTCCCTGAAAGAGTGTCATATTTAGTAGAAAGTTTAAGATTTGTAGACAACAATTCAGGATTCAAACCTTATTGATTGAGTTCTTTTTAGACTAGCTGCTGGCAAAAACTTCTCAAATACAAGTAACCTAAGAGCGACAACGTGCCGCCAACCCACAAACAGCACAATTGGAAATCAATGGTCAGTCTTATACCATTGACAATTGGACCAATGTAACGCCAAAAATCTTATCCTATATGGGTTTAAATAAAAACTTACAAAAGGATCATCATCTGTCTATTGTAATGCAGCGCATAGTCAATTATTTCTATCAAGCCTACAAAACATCACGTGGAAATCTTTTATTTTCCGTATACGACAAACTGAATTCTGTATTAACAGTGCAACAGAATTTTGACAATTTACTTATACCACAGGATCATGTAAGTCATAATAAATCAGATTGTTATTATATCAATAGTAACCATTTGCTGAGAGCCCATACAACCGCCCACCAAGTTGATTTAATCTCTCCCGGTTTGGATAATTTTCTGGTAGTGAAATTGATGAAATGATAGCACACTTTACCCAGTTTTTCATCAAATAGATGCTGTACGATTGGTTACCAAAGACAAACTTTTCGTACGTAATCCTGGTTTGGAAATATTTGCTGAAGATTGGCGTGCAAGCAAAGGCAATAAAGCTCAAATTATACACTCCTCCTCAAAATGCATTGATCAGTCTAAACAGCCCTGTCACAGCTTAGAGGCTGTTAAACTTATGGAATATGAATTAAAAAAGGTACTACTGGGTTTAGCGCAAGATTTGTTTGGCTCAAAAATAAAATATCGCTGGGTCGACACGTATTTTCCTTTTACCCGACCCTCCTGGGAACTGGAAATTTATTACAAAGATAATTGGTTGGAAATGTTGGGTTGCGGCATAATTAGACATGAAATTTTACAACAATTTGGAGCTCAGAATTCTATTGGCTATGCCTTCGGTTTGAGTCTACAGCGCTTAGCTATGGTTTTATAGTTGTCTGCTGTTGCATTAGGCTTGTCAGTGGAGATTCTTGATCTATCATTTTCTGTCATCTCTAGTTGAACTAGTCAAAATAAAGATCATCTAATAGGCGATAGATAGAAGTTGCTTCCTGAGTACAATCATAGCTTGTCCGTATTTATCAGGCAGGTTCCTCTCTCATAACTTGGATAAGTTACATACATAATTACTACATAATTAGCCATTACATCCCCTTCAGTCAGGATTACGACCTAGCTTCTCATACCACTTATGTTGTGTGCGTTAATTTTTATACATGAGTGGTGAGGTCTACAGTCCCCGAACCACAGATTTTTGGGAGGCTTTTCATAACAATTTTATTTACTGCCGAGAGTTTTTGTCAGAAATCGACGGGGAAATATATTTTAAGTTTGGTTTCTTTTTTGAGATATCTGACCTGGGGTTTGAACCGCGGCTATACGCCTAATATGCCAAGATACTACCTAATAGACTACGACCATAACCTACATATGTGTTCAAGCAAGTTTTGATTTAATAAATCTATCAGCCCTTTGTATCCTATTCTAGATCTGGATTCAAACTTCTACCAGACAGAGAATGTTATCAAAAACTTGGTTAGTACAGGGACTGTTTTTACCCGTGGCATCACAACGGGCCGCTAAGTGAGCTTTGTGATATCAGAGCTACCCTCCGACCTGAACCTGAACATTGCAATTTTATTTATTCTAAAGGTTTTTGCCAGAAATCTGCTGAAAGAAAGTCGCCGAAGAAATCATTTTCATATTTTCATTTTGATGTCTGACCTGGAATTTGAACACGGGCCTTACGTCTAATAAGCCAACACACTACCTACTAGACTACGGGGACTTGGCCAAGTTACCCGCATATAAATCACTAAAGTTCCGCTAAAAGATGGCAAAAGATCGTATAAATATTTAATTGAAGGAAATAGATTTTCTAAATATGTTAAAAGCTTCTATACAGGGCTCCAACTTCCTGTATAGAAAAAAAATGTTCATCTTTAACAGAGGTTCTCATGTAGCAGTTGATTTTGCTTGAAAAACCAAACGAACTCAATAATTTTAAATTTTTAACAATAACAAGGAATGTGTAGATCCCTTCATTACTAAAAATTATTTGTCAAGTTGAATTAATTAAAAAAAAAATGTCTTTGTACTCCAATATTATAGTTCCTAACCATCAGTTCGTTCAGTAGATGGCGACATAAACATTCAAATTTATTTGAAAATTTAGAAAAAATTTGAAAATTTAGAAAAATATTCAAAATTAAGAAAAATTTTCAAAATTTAGAAAAATTTTTAAAAAATTTAGAAAAATTTTCAAAATTTAGAAAAATTTTTAAAAAATTTAGAAAAATTTTCAAAATTTAGAAAAATTTTCAAAATTTAGAAAAATTCAAAACCATTTTCAAATAAGGAAGTAATAGAAATGATATTGACTTTAAATTTTTATTTTAGGCTCCTTGATTTTGTTGAAAATTATATTTTTATGCATCAGATTGCATAAATAACCTGAAACACAACGATTGGCTTCTGGTAAATCTCAATAAAAAAAAACGCCAAAATTAAATTTCAAAAAAAAATAATTTTTTTTCTTTAAATTTAAAGGGGATTTTTAAGGATTTTTGAAGAGAATAAAATAGAGAGAGTAAAAAAGAGAGTAAATGTGAATAAAAACTTACCTTTCTGGTTCTTATCATTTTGGCAAGATCAACGGCGGGTATTTCCAATAGATGCGATTTAATGGGCGGCAGCTTTTTACGGTTCACTTTGATGTTGGTGAAACGGCTATAGGGTACAACGAACCAACTGAATACGATCATGGCCGTACGCAGAAAGCGCCGCATTATGTACCCCATAATTCTGGAACACAGTAGCACAGCAATTTTGGCGGTTTTTATTTAACACAGGCAGGGGGGAAGAAAAATAAAATAAAAATAAAAATCAAAAGTTATTATTTGATTTTTTGTTTTTGGTTTTTTTTATTTATTGTTATTGTTGCTGTTGCTGCTGTTGGTTTTAAGTTTTATTTTGTGTTGTTTTTGAAACTGGGTCAAAAAAAAATCAATATTTTTTTGTGTTTTTTTTTGTTTTGTTTTTTTGTTATTAAATTTAAGCAATAATTTAGTTGTAGTTGTTGTTGTTATTATTTCTTTTGCTTTTCGTTTTAGTTTTTTGTTTTAAAGAAAAATGTTAATAAACCATCAGCCAATTTGGTTTAGCTACTCTCTGCGAGAGAGTGCTAAAACCAAAGGCCTGGTTTAGAGTCAACTTTAAATCTTTCTTACCAACTTTTTGGCATTTTTTTGCCAGTTGGTATTTGACTAAGAAACCACACCATCATTTAACAAGTATTTCTGTATTTTTAACACACACACACAGACACTCTAACACTCTAACACACACTAACAACAATTCAATAGTAATAACACAAAAACTGCACTTTTTAACACATTAAATTCAATTTATTTTTATTTTGTTTTTTTGCTATTTTTTTTGTTTTGCTATTTATTTTGCTATTGTATTGTATGCCTTCTTGGTGTTTTGTTTCTGTTTTGTTTGGTTTTTTCTGTTAAGAATTGTGCAATCTATGATATTTTTCTTCTTTTCTTTTCTTATATTTATGCTATTGGTAAAGGCAATTGTTTACTACTACTACAGCTAATGCTATTGCTACTGCTACTGCTGTTATTACTACTACTGCTACAGGCAGTAGTATTAGTACTATTTGTGCTACGGATGGTATGGCCAATACTAATATTTGGCTATTTGGCTTGCAGCTTTAAATGCTATCGTGTTATTGCCACTTAAACTGCAAATACAATACAAACACACAGTTTTACACATTTAACACGCTTCTCGTGTAGACTTTGTACTCGAAACGAATGAATAAACGAACGAACCAATCATGGGTTGCACAATGCAAGTTGCGTTTTTGGATTTTTTTTCTTTTTTTTTTCTTTGTCTTCTTAAGATGCGTCTACTGATGGCTGTTAAGATGTCAATTGCACGACGTTACGTTACCATGTCCAGTCGACCAAGATTTGTTTGTTGCCACAGGATTAAATAACCAAATAACCCGTAATCATGTAACACGAACGTTACAGAAACCCCGAAATGTCTACCGTGATAACCGATAACCGACAAAACGAACAACTGGCGACCAATCGAACTGGTCGCATAACCAGATTTTTGAGATCTTATTTTCGCTTTTTTTTTGTTTCTAAATTTTTTCTTTTTAAAAAAATCTGTTTTATTTTTGTAAATTATGCAACATTTAAAATTTTTTAAATTATTTTGTAAAAAAAAAATATTTTTTTTTTAAATTTTTTATTTCTTAAATTATTTTTAATTAATTTAATTAATTTTTTTCTTATTAAATTTCAAATATTGCTAATAAAAAGCATTTAATTACACACAGTCACAATGTAAAAATTTTTTTTTTATTTTGAATACAAAAATCCCGCTGATCACCGCTCTTTAATGATCGAACTCTGTTGAGCAAATAGTTTCTTGAGCTTAAACTGCATAGTTATTTAAACAAAGAAAGAAACGTTTTTTCATTTTATTTTTTTTTTCAAAACAATAATTTTGTATTTCAGAAATACAATTTGAGTTTGAGCTCTCAGCTAACAATACTTAAACTCTCTTGATTTTCCTCTTTTTTTTAGTTTTTGCTCAATCTTTTGCTCTTAGATTGATTTTTCTTTGTTTTTATTTTTTAAAACATAAACAAAAACTAGTTCTTGTATTAAATTTATCGCTAGTTTTTTTTTAATTTTTTTTGCTTTAATTTTAGATTGTTTACACAAATATTTACTCTACTTAGACCATAAGTCCCATTCGGACATCCAACCTCAACTAAATCTGCATTATTCTCGTTTATCAACAAACAAACAAACAACCAAACAATCATGTTGTATCCTAAGGCCATGCCTGTATCATTCTTTAAGCCATTCTTGATATCAAACATGTTGCACATGCAGAATAGGTTTTAAGTTGTGTTTATTAAAGCGCCCCAAAAAAAAAAGCTTTGGCTTCATAAGATTTGTTTACACAGACGCTTTCCAATCACGATTTCGAGTAATTCTTTACTCTTTCTGCTGTTTCTCTTTTAAAAACAAAAATAAGAGAGACTTCAACTTGGTTAAACTCAATATAAATTCTCTTTAAAGTTTCTCTTAAAATGAAAAAGTGTTGCATCTTAATCAAAAGCATAGTACAGGCTAAATAGGCCCGCAGTAGTAAAAGAAAACGAATTGTTAAATTGATTTATTTTTTTCAAAAAACTTAACCTAGAATGATCATCAAAGATCGACATCAATGTTCTTAAGACTGTGAATATAATTACAACATACACTAAGCGCCAAAAGTAAGTAAACACCACTTAAATAATTCATTTTCTTAGGATAGCGAGAAAAGTAAATGAGAATACGAGAACGTTTATTTATTACTTATAAAATGTTAAAACAACAAATAAAATTATTGTTGTCACTTATGGCGCTCAGTGTATGTTATAGCAGCATATCCGCCTCTTCTTGGAGCTCTCGATAAGCTTCAGCTAACATTTTCAGCCAACCAGAAGTTTATGTACCAGATGAATAAGCTTAACTCGGAACGTTTTGAGAATTCGACAACACAAGGTTAGGTTGAAGTCGCGGTAGTCTAGTAGGTAGTGTGCTCGCTTATTAGACGTAAAAGCCAGGGTTCGTGTCTCAGGCCAGACATCAAAACAAAATATAAAAACTATTTTTCCGGCGATTTCCGCTCAGCAGATTTCTGGCAAAAACTCTGAGTGTAAATAAAATTACCATGAAAAGTATCTCATAAAATCTGTTGTTCGGAGTCGACTTTAAACTGTAGGTCCCGTCACTTATGTATAAAATTAATACACACAACATAAGTGGTGTGAAAAACTAGTTCAATAATGGATTCTAATGAACAATTATGTATGTAAGTGTTAAGAGGGCGTGGCAAATAGTTAAAATCGAATATTTAGGTACATATAAATCGTAGACGAAAAAATTTGGTGTGTATATTCGTAGAGTCGATATCGACAATCCCACTAAAAATGGGCGTGACAAGCCTTCCCCTTCCAAGTGATACCTATAACTCTTGAACTACTGAATCGATTTTCACTATTCTTTTTTTTTTGTTCGAAAGCTTATCAGGTTCAAATGATTTAAAAAAAAGATTTGATATGGCAAAAAGTAGGCGTGGCAAACCTTTAAAATTGAATATTTAGCGACATAGTGATCGTAGACGAATGCAATTTGGTGCATAAGTTCGTAGAGTCAATAGCGACAAACACACCATAAATGGGCCAGGCAATCCTCCCTCTTTAAGGGATACCTATAAGTCAGTTAATTCTATGGTTTACAACTACATATGTACATATATAAAACGTATGTTTTTGTCTCTTAGTTTTTATTTTGGAGCGATTACAACAACTACAACTTCATCAGCGCTTTATAAAGCGTATTACAATAAATATATGTGACCTGTTTTGAGCAATAAAAACATCAATTTTGAGCGGAACGAAGTTTGCCGGGTCAGCTAGTTACTTATAAAATGTTAAAACAAAAACAAAATTATTGTCGTCCTACAAGTATAATTTTTATAATAGTAAATTCAAAATTATAGTGGGTGTTGACTCACTTATGGTGCTTAGTGTATGTTATAATAGCATCTCTGCAACAGCTTAGAAGCCCTCTTTGGACTTCAGCTGACATTTTCAGGTGACTGGAAGTTTGTGTACCAGATGTATAAGTTTAACTCGAAACGTTTTAATAATTCGACACCCCCAGACAACAAAATATATAAACCTTAGCCAGACTTTGTCAAATCCTAGCTATTCATTGAGTGAAAGATAACTTATCGGTCAATTGCAATAGATTTTTTGTCAGGTTATGAAGGTAGGTGTGTAGACATGACCATCTACTACATATGTTAGCTAATTATGGTAGCTATTTCTTCGTTTAAACTTTTGGGGTAGTGGCAGGGCAGATGAAAATTATTTATTTCTTAAGAGGTCATTTTAGGTTTGGTATTTCCACTCAAAAGTGGAAAAACGTGAGTGTAATGCTAAAGGCAGGATCATCCTGCCGGTAACTTTTAAAACTAAGTTTATATTTAAACTTGCCATATTATATAATATTTTCAATATGGCAACTTGAATATTTAAACAAAATGAACAAATACACCTAAAAAACACGAAGCCCATAGTTGCCATTGCGTTAAAAAAAAAAAACTTGTTTAATTGAGCAGTTTTATCGACTGCCATATTTTTGAAAAAAGTTAAATTTTCTGTTTCCTTTAGCTAAAGGTAACTTTACTAAACCCAAGTTTAACGGCAAGCTGTAAAAATGGCCCTTAATGTTTAATCTTGTAATTATAAATTCAATACCAGATTATGTAAGGACTTATCAGAAAATGTTTACATCAGTTCAAGTTGGGAAGACAAAGTTTAAAATTTCTTTAAACAGAATTTTCATTTCATTATAACTTTTTAAAAATTTACAAGAACAACTAAAAAGATATGAAACTGCAGCTGCAAATATTCTTCAATGTTTTTCATAAAAGTGCCGCCAGAAAATGTTATCCAAAAACTTTATTTGTTGGATTCTCTTGAATTATAACTTAAAAAAATTCATTGAAATGTTTTGCCGCCAAAAATATTATCATTTATTGGATGTCAGTTTAAATGTAAAGGCAATTATAACTCTAATATATAACTAACTTATAGATCAGAATTAAAAAAACGAGGTTCCCATTTTACAGAGGATGAATCTTTACTTTATTTAATCAAATCCGAAACATTAAGAACTTCTAATGAATACAATAGAGGTGGCATAATACAACTGATAAAATTTCGAGACTACAAACGCAACTACTCTCCAGTTTGCAACTAGAGAAAGGTCAAATATTTTCATCACGATTTTCGTATTTGAAAATTTCAAATGTTTCAATTCCTATCTAAATAATCTAATCAGGATTATTGGGATCCCTAACACCATCAAAAAGGTTAGCATAATGAACAACCCTTAATAAGCAAAGTTCCTCACCAGTAAATAGTAAATATTCTTGCAAAAATCATTATTTCTACGACATTTGGCAATCCTATAATGTTAGAACCTGCTACAGCAGCAAGCAGTAATAAAAAAACAATAATAAAGTGAAAGAATAATAAGAAATAGCGGACAATATTGAAAAGAAATTTAAAAACACCGTTCGTTCTAATATTAACTGAAGCTAATTAGACCAATTCATACGGAATAGTTTTCTCAAGAATCTTCTTTGGTAATTATTAAACTTATAGCTCACAAGGAATATTGATGTGCTTCTCGATAAGCAGAGGAAAGACAGTGGAAGTAAGATTTTTATCCTTTCTTTCATAATTCTAGATTCATTCGAAGAGTGGAAGATGCAGGCCATAGATCTTATACGACAATGTTTTACATCTCCTAGACAATATCGTCTTATTACTCAGTGAAATATTCAGACTACACAACAAAATTGGTTGTGGATGTCTTGTTAGAATATTGGAACCTTAGATTTTCTCTTGGTTTACCAGATAAGTAAAGTATTACTTAGGAATAAATAATGGCCGCTACGCTAGCCCAAGATCAGAGTATTTTTATGGACCGTAAAATGGCCATTAGGTCTCTGGAATGTGTAAACCAATTTTAGATTCTATTATTAGTTCCTATGAGTAGCGGTAATGACAGATTTGAAAAACTTCTCGTTGCAATTTTATTTACTCTCAGAAATATTTTATTTCTATTTATGTGTGAGTGAAGATAAATTCGAATTTAAAAATCCAAGACGCAATCCATACATTTTAGCAGCGCCACATTTAACGCTAACAGTGCAAAATATACTTTTAGCACATTGAGTGTCACATCGTACGGAAATTGATTGTTTTCCCTTCGTGCCTGTAGTTCATACACAAATTTTATGTGATTTTTTAAATAAAGGACCCTTTAATGAACATTTTGGCAAAAGCAGGATGATTTATTGTTGTTTTATGAAGTGAGAAATAAATGAACTATTCTTTTCAGCTTTTTCCTTCGTATTGATACCATCTTTAAACAATATTTCATCGACTTCCACTGGATTATGTATGTCAGGCTCAGAGTCAGAATCCGAAACCTCCGGTATCCAATCAAAATCATCATCATTTAAAAAATGTTCATCACTCTCCGTTAAGGTTTCCAATATTTACATTTCGTTTAACTTTCGTTTCGTCATTTTAGGTATTTACAAGTTCTACAAGTCGACGCCTCTGTTCTATTACATTCTAACTCTAAAAAAGAGTGTTTCGAGTTATGAGTTCTTAAGGTTTTCAAGCGACATACGACTATATGAGTATTCTACGTAGATTTTTCTCTATAACTTCGGAACGGATCGGCGTATCTTAACCAAATTTTGACAGGATTTAAGTTAGAGAACATACATACATAATTGGTCATTACAACCCTTCAGTCAGGATTATTGACCTAGTTTCTCACACTACTTATGTTGTGTGTGTTTATTTTTATACAGGAGTGACGGGACCTACAGTTTAAAGTCGACTCCGAACGACAAATTTTTGAGAAACTTTTCATGGCAATTTTATTTACTCTCAGAGTTTTTGCCAGAAATCTGGTGAGAGGAAATCGCCGAAGAAAAACTTTTTGTATTTTGTTTTGATGTCTGGCCTGGGACTCGAACCTTGGGTTTACGTCTAATAAGCCAGCTCACTACCTATTAGACCACGGCGACTTCATAAGTGCAAGTCATCGACCTAAAAAATGCAAGTCATCGAATAAGGTAGAGAACGTTGAATTTAAAAATGCAAGGACATTATAGAATAGGGTCGTCGAAATGAGAAATGATTACAAACTAAAAAAGAAACTAAAAAAAATTAAAAAAAAATAATAAATAAAAAACAAGAGACAGCGACTTTTACAAATGCATTCCCGTCGTGCAGTGCCACGTCGTACAGAAATGTACGACACAAAAAAGGCTATATAAAATGAAAAGGGGCAGAATGGCCAAGGGATTTCTCAGAAATCGGTTTTTATCACTAATGCACTCAATTAACAAAAAAAAAATGCTTGGCCTCCTGGGAAGGTTTTCGTCAAAACCGTTTGGCACCTCAATGTGTTAACACAGTAAAATTTGCCCTTAACAGAGCACTGTTAACTGTTTAACAGCATCCATCTGAACAAGGTCACTTGTTTAGAAGCTAATTTTAGGGCATATACAAAATCTATGAGTACCATATCATACACAAAGGAAGGTTCAAAGGCCTCCTAATACAATCAGCAATACACTCCCATATAAAGTTATATGGTATTGAGAAGATTGACTTTGAAAATTCTCTTAAAGATCAGTGGCCATTTTGAAACATATAAGAAATAGCACACCCTACAGATTATATGCAAATAGTAGTCCAGAGGGCCTTCTTACCAACCGTGGTAGTGGGATAGCTGAACAAAAATTTTAAGAGTTTTGAGAGAAAATTCATATTTTATGTCAATAGTCAGCAAATAATTGCAAAGTAATAAAGGGTCCATCAAATAACTTTTTTTTATTTTGAACTTTTTGAATTTCTTTTTTTATTTGAAAGTACAATCCATTCGGTTAAGAAGGGAAAATAATTTCATTCAAATGGCTGCCTCGGTTGGCCATGCAGTAGCCTATACGATCGGTCCAATTTTGAAGCAAATTATCGATTGTATGCAGCTGTATTTCACCAATACATACATACATACATAATTGGCCATTACAACCCTTCAGTCAGGATTACGACCTAGCTTCTCACACCACTTATGTTGTATACGTTAATTTTATACATGAGTGGCGGGACCTACAGTTTAAAGTCGACTCCGAACGACAGATTTTTGAGAAGTTTTTCATGGCAATTTGTACTCTCAGAGTCTTTCCCAGAAATCTGCTGCGAAATATTTTTTGTTTTCATGTCTGACCTGGCATTCAAACCTGGGCCTTTTGTCTAATAAGCCAACACATTACCCACTAGAACACGGCTTCACGAATGGCTTCACGAATATTGTCCCTTACTGCGTCAATTGTCTCTGGCTTGTCGGCGCAACACTTATTTTTGACGGCACCCCACAAATAATAGGTCAATGATGTCAAATCGCAACCCCGAGGTGGCCAAAGTATATCAGCCCTGCGGCTGATAATGCGATCTTCAAAAACAGAGCGCAAAACATCGAGTGTAGCGCTAGTTAAAAAGAAAAAAAAAACGTTAAACAGTTAACAGTGCTCTGTTAATAGCAAAGTTTACCCTGTTAGAGACATAAAGTGGCGCTGCTAAAAGTGTGGGTTTTTAAATGCGAATTTATTCTCACACACATTCTATTTATTTGTATTCATATCGAGTACATCGAAATGTCTTTAAAGCAATGATAAATAATCAGATGCGTAAGTTGGGCCTTGTGAATACTGATCACTGCAGAAACTCGTATAAATTTTAACAGTGGGTGGATATTCTAAAACAATTAATTGCGAAAATATTTCAATCAAATTCTGTATAAACCATGAGTAATTCAGACAATCTCTTTAAAATCCAGACATAACCTCCCCTTCTATGATGACATCAAAAGAACGTGTGAATGTAAGTTTATGCGACAATTAAATTTGCAAATAAAAAAAATTTTAAATTTAAGTTTAAAAATGATGTTCGAATTAAAGCAGAAAAATGTCTAATTGTTTAAGCAAAGTACATAAATTTTTTAATTAAACAAATGGCCAAAATACATAATAAAAGTGACTGAAAGGAACCCTGTTGCGATTTTTATTTATTTAATTTCATATTTAATATTTTAAAATCAACACTATTTTTTGTTTTTTTTATGATTTTTTTTTGTTAATTAAACCGGCAATAATGTTGTCTTTATAATCACTGTAAGCGAAACAATTATTATTTAAATATTCTTTTAAAGACTGTCTGTATTCTGTTTTTAAATCTATTTTTACTTAATTACTTAGATTTCAATTAAAGAAATAAAAAAATTATTTATTGTTGTTGTTCTGTTAACAATAATAACGATCATAAAATAATTCATGTGTAAATGGGGGAAAACAACAATAAAATAATTTAAATAATTATTACCAATGATGATAATGCAGTATTTTCGAATAAACAAGGAAACGTCTAAAAACAGTAAGAAGCAAAGGGTGAGAGAATAAGAAAATTAGCAAAAGTTTATTGACGTCTATTGGTAATTGCTTGTTTGCGGATTTCTTTAAATATTGTGTGTACAATAAAACACAAAAACAAATAAAAAAAAAAAAAATAACACAAAATGACCTTTAACCCAGAAGTGAGTTAAAACTTGACTATTTCCACTGAATTTAAATTTAACTGGACTCTCTAACAGTGACACAAAATGACCTTTAACCCAGAAGCGAGTTAAAACTTGACTATTTCCACTGAATTTAAATTTAACTGGACTCGCTAACAATGGCCATACATATCATGCCTTACATTCAACTCCACTCAGAAGTAATGTCCGCTACCATTCCATACATAATTGATCATTACAACCTTTCAGTCAGAATTCCGACCTAGCTTCTCACGCCACTTATGTGTTAATTTTATACGTAAGGGTGGCGGAACCTACAGTTTATAATCGACTGTGAACAACAGATTTTTGAGAAGCTTTCAATGGCAATTTTATTTACTCTCAAGAGTTTTTGCCAGAAATCTACTGAGAGGAAATCGACGAAGAAAAATTTTCATATTTTCGTTTTGATATTTGAACTCGGGCTAACACACTACCTACTAGACTACGGCGACTTCATGACATACTATGTCTACGTAAACGACTTCTACTTTATTCGAAAGTTGAACCCTTAAATGAATTACTTCACCGTTTCACTTCCAAACCTAACTAGTCACACCTTACACCTGATACATCCGAACAACAGATTTTTGAGAAACTTTTTCATGACAATTTTATTTACTCTCAGAGCTCTATTGAGAGGCAGTCGCCGAAGAAATATTTTTTCACAATTTCGTTTTGATGCCTGATCTGGTATACGAACCCGAACTTTACGTCTAATAAGCCGACACACTTGCTACTAGACTACGGCGGATATGCCAGATGGAAGTTTTTTGATTGGATACGCAGATGATATTACAGCCGTTATCACGGCCTGGAATACGGAAGAGGTGCAGTGAAAACTGAGACGTGCCATGCTAAGGACGAAAAGATGGCTGGTTTCCCAAGGCCTAGACCTAGCCATGCATAAAACCGAATTACTGCTGATCACTAGTCGCCGTATCCCCTTACAGGTGGACATGAGTATTGGAAACGAGGTAATTAGGACCAAGAGCTCGGTTAGATTCCTGGGAATAAGGCTAGATCCCAGGCTGACATTTTCATACCAGATTCAGTACTCGGCTGACAAAGCCCGGAAGATCGTTGGGCAGCTCAGTTGATTAATGGCGAATATTGGAGGCCCGACGAGACGGAGACTACTGATGGATGTTGGAAGCAGCATTATGCACTATGGGAGCGAAATTTGGGCCAAAACGCTAGAGGCTGGAAAGCGAGCGAACCTACTTCTATCGGTACAGAGAACGGCTGCACTATGTATCGCGTCGGGATATCGTACAGTGTCCGCCCCAGCCGTACTTGTGATAGCAGGTACAATCCCTGCCAATCTGCTGGCAGCAGAGCGGATGGAGATTTATAAGGCGAAATCGACTGGAAATCACATAACCGGTCACTTCAGGGAGAACACCATTTCAGAATGGCAATGACGATGGAACGATGAGGATAGAGAAAAGTGGACGGCGAAACTTATTCCTTACATAAAACCATGGATCGATTCCGAACCACAGATTTTTCAGAAACTTTTCATTGCAATTTTATTTCCTTTTAGCGTTTTTGTCAGAAATCTGCTGAGAGGATGTTGCCGTTTTGATATCTGTCTGACCTGGGGTTTGAGTCGGGGCCTCATGTCTAATAAGCCAATACACTACCTACTAGACTACAGTGTCCATTTACTCCGGCGTAGTGCGTTCGATAGCTTTGTACTGCTGTATATCATTATTCCTTAGCACCAAACGCGCAACTTACAAGGAAAAAAAAATGAGTTTAAAGATCATCATCTACAGTAATCCCTAGAAAGGCTAGGTAAATCGAATTTCATATTGCTCATAGAACTTAAAAATGTTATATGAATTTACAGTAATCCCTCGATTTACGTCGCAGTTGGTTCCAAAAAAGGCGACGTAAATCGAATGACGACGCAACTTGATGTTAGAGGGAACAAAAAATTTGACAACGTAAATCGGAACAATGTTAATCGAGGCGAGGTAAATCGAAGGATTACTGTATAATATTGAAGTCGCCGTAGTGTTGAAAGTACTGTGGCTAATTAGGTGAGAACCCAGGATTGAAATCCTAGTTCAGACATTTCAATATGAAAAAATATTTCTTTCGGCGACTTCCTCTCAACAGTATTCTGGTAAAAACTCTGAAAATGAAATAAAATGAACATAAAAAATTTCTCAAAAATCTGTCTTTCATTGTCGATTTTAAATTGTAGATCCCATCGCTCATGGATTAAATTCATACATACACAACTTGGGTGATATGAGAAAATAGGTTCTAATCCTGACTAAAGGATTGTAATGATCAATTTGGTGGTCTTTGGCATACATAAATTACTTGTAAATACACTAATCGTTTCAAATCCTATCTCATGACCAATAACACTACTCCCTCTTTATGTTTATTTTCTAGACAAACCTCTGCTGGAATTGAAGGAACGAAGGAACGTATTTGAGCCTATGGTGTCAATAGCGCTGTACAAAGTGTCACTCAAAATTGAAGAGACAGGATAAAACTAACATGGAGAAGGAAGGAACGAATTTGAGCCTATGGTGTCAATAGGGATGTACAAAGTTTCCCCCAAAATGCAAGAGATAGGATAAAATTAACACAGACAACATGGCTGGTGTAAGTAGCAGAGATCAGTAATGATCGTTTTTCCGCTACTCATAAGTACTCATGCAATTTTGAGTATGAGTGAATCAACAGAATTGAAATTCAACTACTCTGATTCATTCGTACTCGCTACAACATTGATTTATAAGTACAGGTTGCAATGAGTATGAGTACAACGTTGACATCAAACTCACAACATTCGAAATATGTTTGATTCATATGCCTACTCATTTTGATTCAAAAATTTAGAAAAATACTTATAAGTGATTCGAGTGAATTGATTCAAAAATTTAGAAAAATACTTATAATACTTATAAGTGTTTCGAGTGAATCGAATCATTCATCAAAATTTAGAAAGGAAAGAGAACAAGCAAAATATACACACAATTTTCTTGTGAGTATATTAGTGTTCGTACGCGAATCATACTTCTTCTGTGCTTCGTATAAATGTTAAGTAGAGACGAGTTGAAGTCAATAACATCGTGCGTATTGTTAAATATGAATACGACGAGTACTTCTAACTTTGAGTATGAGTAGTATGAGTATGAATGTATAAGTATCAGAAATTATAAGTATGACACGAATCTACTCATCGTTTTGAATACTCGTTGCTGATCTCTGGTGAGTAGCTAGATTGTAATCCTGACTAAAGAGTTTTAATGACCAATTAAATGGAATAAGGTATGACAATATAAATCTCGCAATTCATGTCATTTTCAATTGAATACAAAATATTTATTGTTTGTCGGAATTGTGGATAATTTGAAATAAATCTCATGTTATTAATTGAAACAATAACGTCATAACATATCGTGCAATTTTAGCAAACAAATTGACGTTTATTAGGTGTAAATTATTGTTAAAATATAAAAACAGAAAAACAAAATTAAAACAATTGCTAATACAAACTATTTTCAGATTATTTTTATTATTTTTTTAATTTTTTATTATTATTTTTTGTTTTCTATCTTAAACGACGACGTTTACTTTTAGTTTTTCTTCTAAGAATTGTTCTAAAAAATAATGAAAAAATAAATTAAAAAAATTCATTTATTCATACGATATTTAATTGCAAAATTGCAATAACAATAACAGCAACAACAACAAAAATTAAGTTAACTTATCACATGAAATTATCTCATGAATTGAGAAACATAAAAAAGTGGTCTTGTAGGATATGGCTAAAACAGTTTACAACTAGAAATTGAAAATAAATCATTATAAATGAGAGAATAACAACAACAAAAAGAAAAACTTCCGGTCAAGAGGTGATTTTTTTTTTGTTACAAAATAATAAAAAACAAAATTAATTAATTAAAAAAAAAAATGTACTCGTCATGTATGATACAACAAGTGCACGTTTTGTTAAGAAAACAAAAAACAATTTTAAATATTTAATAATTATCAGAAAATTAATTTAGAAAGCAAAATTCTCTAAATTTTTACAAAGTCCACCTACACCATTTCCAATGCTATGTTAAAAAATTTTTAAATTTTTTTCAAACTTTAACAGGCCTGCACAAGGCTTTATGACATTTTCTTACTTTATTCTGTCTGCTTCCTTTTATATTATCATCATCATATATATTATTTCTAAAGCACTTTTTTTGTCGGTTGCAAATATCTCCCACGCCACCGCATCAAATTTAATGAAAGATATCTCATTTTAAAGCTTACATCTAACACTAATGGCAAAAAATAATTAGAAATTGAATAATTAATATTTTCATTGATAAAAATTATATTTTATATAGAACTGCATGATAATACTGTTGTCATTATGATTATATGTTTTTGTTCAAGTGTGTTAATACAGGGTCGCTTAACAGTAATGCAGTTCTACATAATATAGTATGTATTAAAATCCATTCTGGCAATACCGCTATTTACTATAATGCCGTTTATTACTAAGTCAGTTATATATAATATGCATATTAAGTTGTAAAAAGCTGTTTTAGCAATACTTTGCAGTAGCTGTTAGATCAAGTGCGATAAAATGGGTCGCTTATTGCTAAATAGGGGTTAATAAATGGTACCAGGCTAATCGTAACAAACTTGGGAGAGCACATCATGTCAACATCTTGTAGCGCGATCATCGTTAGACTATCTGCTTTGTACCAGAAACGGACATTGGCATCGATCTAAAATCTCTACATTAGTAAACGAAATCTCTTCACATGCCCACCGCAGATGCATGGGAATAGATATAATAACGTGCATGTCCCTGCTATCTTAATAAATTAGTTAATTGATACGCATCCTACTCAATATAAAATAGGTGACTGCGGTAATAAAGCAAAGGCTCTTATTATTCGGGTCAGGGTTTGTTAGCGAACAATAAATACTTTTGTCCAACAGACAGCCTAACAGAGATAGAATATACCTACATTGATCCAGGTCTAGCACTAATAATTCCGCTGATTCGGAAGACTATTGTTTAATTAAAAAAGCAGCAACAGCTTTGACATTAAAGATGACATTCCTCTCTGGTCAACTAACAAAAAAAAAAGTCGATTACATCGCGGAGGAAACTAGAAAGACTGATACTTAAGCAACATGGGAATTGCTAGTGGACTGTATCAACTATTAGAAGCAAGCTTCAAGCTTGTCGCTTAATAGACGTGAGGCCACTATTCAAACCCCAAGTCAGACATCTCCAACAAACTTAAATATGAAAAATATTTCTTCGACGATTCCCTCTCAGCTGATTTCGGCGATAAACTCTGGGAGTAAATAAAATTACCATGAAATCTGTAGTTCGGAATCGACTTTAAACTGTAGATTCCGCCACTAATGTATAAAATTAATATACACGGCATGTGTGGTGTGACAAGCTAGATCACATTCCCGATAAAATTTAGAGGCCCAAATTTCAATTTGTGATTGTTAAAATGGTACAAAAACGAACCATTACAGAAACAAATGACAACCGGGTGAAACTTTGCGGATGGAGGCAAAGCCATGATTGACAAGCCAGTTAAAACGGTTTGTCTGGTCAGATTGAAAGAGAAGTCTGCACCTTAGTCAAACACGATCGATTCAGTTCATGTAAAAACTAGCAAATTTAATTACAATTGTCAACAACAGAAAAAGTATTGAGTTCCCCCAAGATAACGCTACAACATGCATATCTTTGATGCAGCTTTTCACACCACTTGTGTGTGTTAATTTTTTACATGAGTGGCGGGGTCTTCAGTTTAAAGTCGACTTCGAACGACAGACTTTTTGAGGAACCTTTCATGGCAATTTTATTTATTCTCAGAGTTTTTCCCAAACAATTTTTTTTTCATATTTCGTTTTAATGACTACTTGTGACTTCAAAGTGCCTTTCCTCAGAAGGATGAGAAATAAAAATTTGATAATATTGGATAGCTAGCAGAAAAGAAAGCTTTTGCTTATGACACTGTCATTATTTACATTTGAGTTGTCAAACATCAATAGAAAGTGTTCGGAAAGATGTAATATGCTTACTGAATGTACTTATGACAGTGTTGTATTTAAAGTTTTAATCAATATTATAACAATTTATAAATTTATTGAGCAATAATTAATTGACATTTTATATGAAATATTGAGATCAATAATGCCGTTTATTGCGATTTTCCCAATATAAGTGCATGTCTGAACATTGTATAAAAATATTGTTCTCAATAAATCGAATACTGATTTAATAAAAGTGCATGTCTGAACATAGTATTAAATCGTAATTACAATATTTGTTTTTTAAATTTCTTTTATTTTCATTTCTGTGGAAACGGTGTAAATTTTTGTACTACAAACAATGAGAATATTTTTTAATTACATGTACTTGATATTAGGGGGGATTTTTCTTTTACATGCCAAATAAATCGATATTCAATAGATTTATGGACACGATACAATTATACGATATTTGTTTTAAATATTTACGGAATGTCGAATATAGAATCTAATTAATGTGGGGAATTATTATTGCATGTAAATAGAAAAACCGCAAGATTGCAAAAAAATAAACTAGAGCAGCCAAGTTTGGCACGTGGAGCACACATACAGCAGCTTATCACTATTTTGAACGCTATTTTATTTTTTTGTAGTTTAGGAAAGGAAGGTACACATAATGTTATCATTAATCTAATTAAATGTATATTTTTTAATATTTATTTATTCGTATATTAATATTGATTCTATCGATCGTTTACAAGGAGGTATTTTATAATTTCTTTAGATTTTCTTATATAAAATGGGAAAGTAAGTAAGTACAGTTGGTATAAGCGACACTAAGTGCAGCATACAGTATTTCCTTTACTTTTCAGCTAGTTTTAATAAAGTTTGGCTGTTCAAAAAAGGTTCACTTCTTCCTTCGTAACGTGTATTCGTATTGTAGGAAAGTTAAACTTTATGATGGAGCAACCCTCGTAATACAAATTGCTATCAATTTTTTTTAATTTGTTTGATAGCAAGTTTGTAACAGCCAACAGCTAATGTCAAATAAAAGTGAATTTAATTTTTAAATGCGAAATGCCCAAATCATAGTCCAATAATCGTATGCATTAAGTGATAATTATTTCATTCTAAGCTAATACATAAGATTAGAGGAACATGGGCCTACAAGTTACAAGCTACATGCACTACATGAGTTATACACATTTTAACTCTCTCTTTTACAAAAAGTATTTCTTCGGCAATTTTTTCTCAGCAGATTTCTGGCAAAAACTCTGAGATTAAATGAACCTGCCACGAAAAGTTTCTCAACAAATCTGATGTTCGGAGTCGACTTTAAACTGTAGGTCCCGCCACTTATGTATAAAATTAACCTACACAACATAAGCGGTGTGAGAAACTAGGTCAATAATCCTGACTGAAGGGTTGTAATGGCCAATTATGTATGTAAACCGACTAAATGACTTTAGATAATTACCCAGAAAAATAATCTTTGATGTTTGTTATCAATCCACTGGTCTTGTAGACGAAGCAAACCATTTTTTAAAAAAAATTATTTATGGGACCATATAGGCCCACAGTTATAAGTTGATTTTATTGTATCTGGTTGTTTATAACCTAACGAAACTGAGTTCCACAGGTTTGCTGGCGTTTTTTTTTTTTTTTTCAGAAAATTAAAACGTTTTCTCCGTTTATAATTGGGCAATTCACACAAGCCGTTGTATCGTTGTATTCATTGTATTGTTGGACGACTATACAACAGTGTATGCTTGTTGTTGATATGATAATTTTCATGTAAAAATCCAATACACTTATACACATTTTTTTCATGTGTTTTTAAAAGTCGTATTGGTTTCGTGCTATCAAATTGTGTGAATGCCAAAAAAATACATTCGGAATACGAAATACACATTACAGCATAGCATTAAGCGTTCACAAACGACCAAATGTATTCAATACAACATAAACGATACAAAGTCGTGTGAATTGCCCAAATATTAACTAACGAATGTAGGGCATTGACAACAATAAAGTTTAAAAATATTAATTACAAGTGAACTTCCATTTTCTAAATACTTATGCCGATGATTTAATCATTGTGAAAAAATCTGAAAGTATTCGATAAGTTTATGTAATTCTTTTTGATCTCATAATTGCTTTATTGTTACCCATTCACCGCATATTTTACGACTGTATTAAAATATTTTTTATATTTTATATTCGTATGTTTTTTTCTTCCTTTCCTTTGATTGTAGAGAATGTGACATTTTACAGAAAATGTAATTTAAAATTATAAAATTTATGACCCCAGCATAGTATAAGGTTTACCTTGAATAGTACCACAGCCTACGTCACAATGATTTATACTTAAAACCACAGTCGGGGAATTCCAATACTATAAGTAAAATCAATATTTAATGAACTTAGGGATAATGGGTACAAATAAAATGCCAACAACTTCCTTAAATGACGCACAATGATTTTTGAAGGACTTACAAAGAACTTTAACGGATGTTTCTACGTATGCCATGTTTTGTATAAGACAAGTTAAAGATAATTAAAATATTTAAAATAAAATTGCTTTTTTGTTAAAATAATTAATTTTAAATATCAATAATATTTAAATGTATTTTAAAAGTAGAAACTAAATTAAGAGAGAACTACTTAAGAGACTTAAAGTAAGAGAAAAAACGAGGTGAGTTTAATATCGTCTCACAAACGAGGTGAATTTAATATCATCAGATGCTGCTGCCAGATTAGAGGATTTATCCCTAAATAGGGGATCTTTTTTAGCCAATGAGAATGAAAATTTCAATTTGGGGATCTAAGAATTTTTTAGGGATGAACCCACACTGCTGGGGAGTTTTTGAGAATAAAAAACTATAGATTTTTTTACATATAAAAATCGATTTAGTAACATAATGGATAATAATAAAAAATACTTAAGGGATAGAATTTTTAATCTGGCAAGTCTATAGTTTTCTTTTGTTAAATTTTACCATGTTCTATTGCTAAAATATTAAATCCTTTATTAAAGGCAAATATCAAAATAGACTTAATTGAAGAGCAATGGAGAAAAATTCCATTTCCAAAATGGAACGATTGTTGTGGAGAAGAGTCTATTAAAAGATTACGCCTTGTCATAATTTCCCGTTAGATAACGTTGTTGGACTATTTTAAAAGTTGCCAAGTCTTTTTCATATGTGAAAATTAACATTTCTTCTGCAAAATATGCGCACGACGTTAACCTGCAATGTAACTTACATTACCAGTAGCCAATAGGAACACAATTTGGGTCACGTCATTGATTCAACATGCTTCATTGATTCAACATGAACAGAATTTAAATGTATTTTTGAGTTGTGTTTCTTGCTACAAAGATTCTGCAAATTCTTTGTGTACCAACAAACAACGCTTGTATTGAACGCGTTTTTTCAATAACGAATCTTGCCAAAACAAAAAATAGGAAATAAAATGCAATATGAACTATTAGAAGCTCTTTTTAGACTTAATACATATGTATGTGCCTTTATAATAAATTAATTTTTAAATAAAATAAGAAATAATTTTTTTTAATTGTATTTGGCATTTTTTTTGGGGATAAAATAATAAATTTGGGGATTTTTGGGGATAAAAAAAAATTAATTTAAGGATGAGGGTTAAAAAAAATCTGGCAGCATTGTATCACGTTGATAGAGAGAGAGAGAGAGAAAGAGAAAATTAATAGCGATGGTGAATTAAATAGTATGTCAGAATTCAGAAAAAGTACCAATTCGGTACTTTTAGTAATATTGCAATAAAAGCAAATCTCATTTTGGATACTTATCAATAATGTTACAAAAAACAGAATAAACACTGGAATGTCTACTTACAAAAAAAAAAAAAAAATGAGAACAACAACCAATATAGAAATTACAATAACAAAATAAGTACAATTACAAAGTGAAGTGAGTATAAACAATAATCAAATTACTAGAACAAAACTATATGGAAACAGTACGATTCTTGAAGTTACCAGAATAAGGTATATTCAACTAGGTAGTAGCATTTGTACAACAACTCAATTCACAGTGTTTTTTAACAAAAACAACATGTACTTTCTGCTCTGTAAATTCGCCGTAAGACAGAAATGACAAAGGCGAATCTATATAATGACATAAAATAGTTATTTTGTATCATTTTATCTCTTTTCTTGTAAAAATTGAATTGTAAAAAAACAAATTTTTTTAAATACGGGCTGATTTGCGCTACCAATAAAGTCGTTATGCTTCAGAAGTATACTCGGAAGCAAAAGAGCGGATTCTACAATAAAAGTTGTGCCAGAACATCAAGAATATTTAAATAAATTATAAATTTTGTAGAATATAAATATAAAAGTATACACTTATTGTAAAAAACTAAGAAATAAATTATTCCAACATGACAACCTGATTAGAGAATCCGGTCGCCGGATTCTCACACAACCCTTTGTGTCTAAAAATGTTAATTTCATAGTTTCAATGGTTATTTTCTGACCAATAGAGACATGTTTATAATCAAAATATAGTTTTTAAGCTTTTATTTAATCTTTGTTCAAAAATGTATTCCAGATAATGAGTGTACATTTTTTGCTTACTGTACGTATACAAAACATTTGAAAATCCCGTGTACTCGGCAGTCAGATGGACCAATATTATGAATACATCTTGTACCAGACCTAGTATTAGAACCCATATGTACTATTTTGACAACAATGGATTTCACATGACATTTGTAGACCTCTTCAGGGAATTTGCTTAACTTATATTGACCTTTTTTATATAGCAGAACAATATTATTGTGTAGTGTTTATTTGCTTAACTTATATTGACCTTTTTTATATAGCAGAACAATATTATTGTGTAGTGTTTATAACGATGAAACTAAACGATTTTCGTTAATTTATTAATATTTATGAAAAATCGTTTCTAGATCCATAAATATTTTGGACATGAAAATTACCAGAATGAAAAGGTGTCGTATCTCTCAAATAATTTTGGAACTTGAGATATTGGACTTCAAATATTGCCTATTTTAACAGTGTCTCGGTGGGATGAACGATAATGTATATTGTTGTAAAATAGGACTTGCTGCAAATATCCCACTATATACAAATTGTAGCCTAAGATGTCCCTAATAAAACACAATAAATCGTATCTCCCAAATAATTTTGGAACTTGAGGTATCGGACTTCAAATATTGCCTATGTTAACAGAGTCTAGGCGGGATTTGCTGCACATTTAGTATTTTATAATTTTTTTGTTTGCATAAAAACGCTAAACAGGCATCATTTATTTATCGCTAAAACGTTACTCTTAAATTCTTTGATTCCATTTAGTGGTTTATAAATAATAATGCCTTCCAGTATTATCTCTCACTACTATAATTAGTTTGTTTTCTTTTTCAAAATTTATAAGTTTTACGTTTGAGAGAGAAAGTAAATTTCCATAATAGTGAAGGGAGGTACTTTTAATTGTTTAAAAAGGTACCAAAAGTACCAAGTTGCCACTGTTAATAAAAGAGTTCACAAAGTAATTACTCGTTACACTATGGCATACTTGAAGCTTTGAAATATTTCTTGTGATATACTTCTGATCACCTGTTTCGAATTTATGATCATTTCAAGATAAATTAGGGAAAATGAATTAATGTCTTTACGAATTCCTTTAATTTCTTTGAGCAATGTAGTAATATGCGAACAAACTTCACTTTGCATTTCTAATTTACTTACTTAATTGGTCATTACAGCAGGATTGTAAGGATTAGAAACTAGTTCCTCATACGGCCCATTGTGTGGGTATTCATTTTATCCACGAGTGGGGTCACGACAGATTTTTTAGAAATTTTTCACGGCAATGTTATTAACTCTCAGTAGTTTTTGCCCAAAGACCGCTGAGAGGAAGTCATCGAAGAAAAGTTTTTTTCATTTCTGGTTTTGTTCAAGAAGCCTCGGCTGTAATTTGAACCATTGCCTCACCTCTAATAAGCCAAAACACTATCTATTAGACTACGGCGACTTCTATGCAGTTCATATTGTTACGAAAGTGGAAATGGTGTAGATCAAATAATAAACAAAGGCTCCAAAAACAAAACAGCGCACTGTTCACGTGATCAATGAATGAGTAAAAAATATTGCAACAAAAATAAAGCGCTTGTTTACAAGATCAATGAATAAACAAGAATAAGGGATCAAAGACGTAAATAACCAACAACAAAATGAACAAAGAATGGAACAAAGAAGTAAACAAGCAACAACAATGTGCAATATAAAATTGCGGATAGATAAATAAACAAACAACAAGTAATCTGCTTGGACGAATGTAAACAAGAAAATGAAAAGAAGTTGTTTACATTTTTAGATTGTTCCCGAAGGCCGTCATCATCCTTCGAGAGCATTCATCACACTAATGATCCAGTGATATAAAAGGCAAGACAAAGCGAGCAAAGATGATTCTAAGTTCAGAGTTTGAATTGAATCAGTCGTGTGTGCAGACGGCACGTTGTATTCGAGGATTGAATTAAGCTAGTTGTGTATAACAACGTTACGTTGGTTGAAGTGATAATTCAATCGGTTGTGTGAAGACACGAGTTCGAGCTATAATTCGGTTAGACTTGTGTGGAGACAAGTTGCATCTGAAGGAAGCAGTTGTTAGTGTGGAGCTTACAAAAAGGTTGTAAGCGAAGCATAACTAACATGTGTTGTTGCTTACAAAAAAGTTGTAAGCAGAGAAGTATCACGAACAAACACATATTGCGAAAATTGTCGTTGTATACGTGGAATAAGTTCAAACAGTGGCACAAAAGTTGTGCAGATAATAAAGAATTCATTAAAATTGAATATTTTTACTTTATTTGCAATCTACGAACTCATATTTTTAACGTTTTTAAATGGTAAAAACGTAACAATATATTCTTTTTTATTGATCTATTGTGGTAAATACTAGAATGACAGGGTTGCCTATCTTCAAATATAAAGAAATTCCCTATTTACATTGCAGCGGTTACATAGCCTTGCTAATATCCAAGAATGATAAACTAAAGATTACGCCTTGCGCATGATTTCCCGTTAGATGACGTAGTTGGGCTATTTTAAAAGTTTCCAAGTCTTTTTCATAATGTGAATATTAACATTTCTTCTGCAAAATGTGTGGACTACGTTAAAGTAGTTGGCAGCCCTGCAATGTAACTAACATTACCAGTAGCCAATAGGAACACAATTTGGGTGACGTCATGTGCAGAAAGTTTTAATTTTGTGTGCGTGATGGCGAAATCTTTAGTTTATCATTCTTGGATATTCAAAATATTAAAATTATATAGAACAATGGCTATTTAACATATTTTAAGTCTTTTAATAAAGCAATAATTTGGCCATTTGTACCTTTATTGCCCAACACTGGTCAATTTAATTGCGATTATGAAGATTTAGTACTTTTTAATACACCACAATAAAATTACCAACACCAGCAGCATGATAGAGCCGGAATACTATTTGAATTTCTCCAGTCATGATGACTAAAATCCCTCAAACAATAGCATCTTTATGCCAAATTATTTTTAAAAGAAATTGGAAATAAGATTGGAAAGACTTTTAAAATTTCGCGCAGAATATTTCCAATTCTATGATTTCTAATCTATTTAATCAAAATTTAATTAAGCAAATTCATTATGTTATGAAGTATTTTTTAGATAAGACAAACATACGATACCAGCTGATTGCTCTCTCTCCCCCACTCTCTTAAAAATCCCAATCAAATTCATTCACTTAAATGCGCTCACTTCCAGTGAAATATCCATGAAACAACATGAAAAGTTTCTTTTTCTCGAGTTTAGTTGTGTGGAAAGTTTCCCCCTGAACGGTATGAATTATTAAGTGGAATCCGTACGTAAATAGATAACGCGCGTTCTATTAGATAACCGGAACCAAACAGCTGTTCATTAAATCGTTTAAATACAATCAAAACAAAGTCAAAAAATTCACTTTCAATATGATCGCTTTACATCATATTGCACGCCGCTGTGTTTACAAACAAATTGTGGTGGGATCAGTGCCAACAACAACAACAGTACATAACAAAAATTATGCCACCCATGTTCCGAGCAATGAAATAACCGAACAACATCCGTTGAAAGGTGTAAAGATACTCGATTTAACACGTATAGTGGCGGGACCATTTTGCACCATGATTTTAGCCGATATGGGTGCCGAAGTGTATAAAATTGAAAGACCTTTTGCAGGCGGTGATGAGTCCAGAAAATGGGGTCCTCCCTTCTTAAAGGAAAGCAAAGATTCTACATATTTTTTGGCTTCCAATCGTAATAAGAAAAGTGTTTCATTGGACTTGAAAAAAGGTAAAGAGATTATTTACGAATTGGCCAAAAAGTGTGATGTTCTTGTGGAGAATTATGTGCCCGGTAAATTGGATGAAATGGGTTTGGGGTATAAGCAATTAAAAGAAATTGCTCCACACTTGATTTACTGCTCACTAACAGGTTATGGCTCTAAGGGACCTTATGCCCAGCGACCAGGTTATGATGTTATTGCAGCCTCCATGGGTGGTTTGCTGCATATTACCGGCGAACGTAGTGGTCCGCCAAGCAAAGTGGGTGTAGCTGTAACAGATGTAGCTACTGGTCTGTATGCCCACGGTGCCATATTAGCCGCTTTATTACAACGTCAGCGTACCAATAGAGGCCAAAAAATCGATGTTAATCTACTATCAACCCAAGTCTCGTTGCTCATCAATGTAGCCTCTAATTATCTGAATGCTGGTCTTGAGGCCCAACGTTGGGGTACTGCCCATTCCAGTATAGTACCGTATCAAAGCTTTAAAACTTTAGATGGTTACTTAACCATTGGCACTGGCAGTGATCAACAATTCCAAGAATTTTGCCAAAAACTTAATATCCAGCATTTAGCCGAGGATGCAAAATTCAAAACCAATAAAGATCGTGTCAAACATCGTGTTGAACTTATTGAATTATTGGAGAAAATCTTATCACAAAAGACTTCCAAAGAATGGATGAAATTGTTCGATAAAGTTACATTTCCCGTGGGTCCTGTTAATAGCATCCAGGAAGTCTTTGAAGATGATCACATTAAAACCATTGATCTGGTGAAAACTTTACCTCATCCTCAAGACGGCACAGTTAAAGTGGTGGGTCCACCGGTTGTTTTTAGTGAAGCCCAGAATGATGCCCGTACTGCACCACCGATTTTGGGCCAACATACCGATGAAGTCTTACAACAAGTACTGGGCTATACGAATGAACAAATAAACGATCTGAGGAATAAGAAAATTATTGAATAGTAAAGAGAAAACAATTTTGTAAATATCGTGTATATAATGTGAACTGATAACAATGACTGCCGTTTTTGATAAGTAAACAAAATAATAAAAGAAATAAGATAAAATATTTAAATTTAACTAATTAGCGAACATTTTTCTTTATACAATAAGTGGAGAAAAAAAATTAAAGGTTGAAAAGGTAATTGAAATGATAACAACTGGCAAACGATTTGTCTGTTGTTTTATCCTTAAACTGATACATGTTTGGGATTTGAAAATTGAAACAAATATCGAAAATTTCGAAAAGTGAAAAAATTATTTATTTGGGACGATGAATGAATGGTTGTCATTTACTTCCCTATTGCTATTTCCTGTAAATGTAGCCCGCTGGTAAAGCTCGGTCGTTGTCCATTAGTGGGCGATAATTTTTGTATAATTTTTCCTGTATTTTGCCGGTATCTCTTACCAATAGCAACTGTAATTGGTAATGTTTTAGGGCATAAATTGTGGCCGACTTGTACTTTTACATAAGAGTCTTAACGTATGTCCACAATATTCCATTGGCGTCAAATCGTAGTTTGTTGGTGACCAAAATATGGGGACATGCTTCTCAATAGATTCACAAAATGAAGTTTTTAATTACCTGTACCTGGTCTTCCTCAAATTAAATTTAAGTGCAATTTTTCCATTTTGGGAGAACAAAATAAACAAACGAATGCTGCATTGCTCCATTGACTACAACGTTGCGAATTTCAAAACCTTTTAAGACGTGCCACCGACATTCAAACTATACAGTAGGCCTAATAAGGAAGGTACATTAATTATTGATTTACCCATAATTTTTCACATTTCTTATGCAGCTCGAATTTTGATAATAAAACTCAATGATTTGCAAGCGTTATCTGTTCCAGTTGAAGTGGTAATCCTACCTAAGCATTTTTAGTTCTGCCATATGTCACGAATATTTTTAAATACGGAAAAATCAAACATTCGCCAGAGTTTTACAACAAATGCAATTTCAGCACTTTTAATTACTTGCAAATCCCATTATGGTCAGCTAAGCAGATGATTAGTCTGCTATAGAAAGCTTTAAAATGCTATGGTTGTCATCTAAGGTTGTCTAGAAACAACACCTTTTTTAAAATGTAATCCTAACTAAAGTAATATCGATAAAATTTTGTTAAATTTTTTGTAAAATTTTCTGAGTTCTCGGAGCGAAAAACTGATCAACTTGCCTCTATGAGAGTTCTTTGATTTACGGAATTCTCAGCAGATCGAAATAAATGAAAATCTAAAGCCACAACGTTCACGCTACCGTACAGTGAATGCATCAAAACTTTCTAGTCAAGGTCGTTTTAATAGAATTGATTGTTTTAATAATGTTGATTAACAACAGTAGAGATCATAATATATCGCTAGAAGGTTATAATAGAACCTCGTATTAAACATTAATCGATTAAATCGGTTTTAAAATTTAATACGTTTTTATTATATCTTAATAATGAAATATTAATAACACGGTGCAACAGTGAAAATACACACGATTGACTACATAGTCCATAGTTGAGCAGAACCCTAAAATACCCTTTTTATATTTCTCGAACCCTGACAAAAACTGTTTTTTCTGACTTTATGCACAAATTTCTGAATTAGTCAAACATTTCTGAGCCGATTTTCAAAATTTAAATCTTGTTGGAAAGGGGTAAGATGGTCCTTTAAAACGGTGTACATATATCTATTATTTGCCTTAATATTCTATGAGATTTGATTACGTAAACTTGGAAAAATCAAATTTTTTTCATATTTTTTCAGATTTGTCTGTTCATAGTAGCAAACAAAGAGATTGAGTTATCATTTGACAAAATTGTATAAAAATTACTGTAGTTATTATATAAATAGTATAACATAGTAAATTTTTATATATGTCATCTCATCAAATGAACTTTTAGTTCAAAAATTTTCAGAATTTTTGATGGATCTTAATTGTTTATCACAAAATGTATCAATTTCATGTTTGAACGACTTCCAGAAGTCGGCTAATATTGCGTATTTTGTAAATATTATCATTTCTCTTTCCGCAAACATTGGCCTACTTCTGGTGGCTGCTCAAACGTGAAATTGACACACTTTGTGATACATAATCCAGATCCGTCAAAAATTCTGAAGATTTTTTAACTAAAATTTCTTTTGATGAGATGACATATAGAAAAAATATAACGACTATTATACTATATGTCAGGTTTGATCAAACGAAGTGTGAATCTCTACACAAGATAATGCACTTTCAGAATTTCATCACTTATTTCATACTTTTTAAGTAAAATTTGCTACTATGAACGGACAAATCTGAAAAAATATGAAAAATAAATTCGCGTTTTTCAAGTTTACCTCCTCAAAACTCATAGCATATTAAGTCGAATAATAGATATATGTATACCGTTTTAAAGCTGCATCTCTCCCCTTTCCAACAAGATTTAAATTTTGAAAATCGGCTCAGAAATGTTTGAGTAATACAGAAATTTGAGCGTAAAGTATAAAAAAACAATTTTTGTCAAATAAAACAAGTTTGGAGGGTTCGAGAAATATAAAAAAAATATTTTTGAGATCTACTCAACAAAACTCACAACCTACACTATGTCATTAGCCGGGTGTAATTAATTCTTTTTGTTTTGTGGCATAGTGTAATTATTAAATATGAAATTAAATTATTTTTATTTTTACAAAAAAAATAATCCTAAAATTACAAATTCCCACTTTTGCAACACCATTAAATCCATGGCAACTCTATTTTAAAATGTAAACAAACCAAAAAACTACACACAAAATAAAACGAAAAAAAACTGTCACAAATAAAAATGAATACAACAACAAAAAAACCGCAAAGAAAGGTCATGTTTGTAAGCAAATATTTTCGTGGCCCCCACAATATAAAATGCTTATTACGGCAACAACAACAACACTAATGTAAATATATTATAATAATGGCAATAAGATATCATATTATTATTATTATTATTGATTTTTAAAGCTATGTAAATATGTATTTTGATTTATAGTATATGTCTACAGGTGTGTACTTACTCATCGAATATATTGTGAAGCTGATATTTGCCATAATTTATTATCGATTTAACAATATCGACAACCAAAACAAATGGTTTTGTTGCAAGAGCCATTTTGTTAACGTTTATTTTTGTTTTCAATTTTTCTTTTTTCTATTTTTGTTTTGTTTTATTGTTTCAATTGTACATTCACGCACAAAATTTTGTTTTACTATTTTCAATTTCTCTGATGATTTTCTTTAACACTGAATTTCATTTAAAATTTTGCAAGAAAGCCGAAAAGATATGAAAAAATGAAGAAAAGAGTTTCCAAAAGAATTGAGCGCCAAATAATCGTTAAAGATTTAACAACCTTCTCCTAACACATTTAGCCAACAACTGAATGGCTGCGGCTGCAACACTGACAACTAAAACGAGGCAGTCTTCAACCGATACAACAACAAGTGATGAATAACTAAACAGTTAGAAGACGTGTACATACGTGTGTTGTTGCATTAGAGAATGAAAATATAAAAATTATTAGAAAACGTATACGAATGCGTGTTATTATGATATTTATTGGAAATACAACACAACACTATTTCTTCTTGATTTGAAACCGCTAACATTGATTTGTTATTGTTATATTATATGTCTTTTTGTTGTTGTTTTTAAACAAAAATCACAAAACCATTTAACCACACACAACTAAACTAAAGATCGTGATGTACCAACTAACATTGATGGCAACAGTTTTAGCTCAAAAAAATCTTACTTTTACGCTTTGATTTTCACATACACACCCATGCTCTCTCACTCTCTCTCTCTCTCGCATAAATAAATGGTAAACAAGAAAAGTAAATTTACACTGCGGTTTATTTGGGTAACACAACGTTTTGTTTTACATTTCCAGCAATGAAGAGCCTACTGCATACAGCAACAAATGTAAACAAACATTAATACCAATGCAATATGCGTATGCATTGTAATGTTTGTTTGGGATTAAAAATATATGCACGTATTCGTGTAAACATAAGAAATTCACAATTACTAGAGCAAACAAATAAAAGCGAGAGTAAGAGAGAGAGAGGGAGAGATAGAATTTGACACTAGTGGGGTGTAATAAACCAAATGTGCAGTAATTATATTGAAAAACAATTAAAATTTTAATATTTAGAAATGCAAAAGAACATTTGTGAACATTTGTTGTAAAAAGAGAGTGGGGAAGTAAATGAAATATTGAAGTGGGTGGTATGCTAAAAGCAATGCAGCCAACTTTGAAAAGAATCTCGTTGAATTACAAATTAGAAAATATTTTAAATTCATTGTTTACATCTAAAAAAATAAAAGAGTAATTTATACTGCAAGTAAAAATTTGAGAGAACAACGCAAGGATATTTTAAACAAATATCACTAATTCAGAACTGACAAAAAATAATTTCAATTAAATGTTTGCTAAAGAACGGAAAGGTAGAAAGAAGTGATAAATTTGGGTGTAATAAAAAGTTTTGGTGTGGCCAAAGTTAAAAGGTAAAGTTTCTAGCCTAGTTTTTAAAGAATTTTATTTTGATAAAATATAAGAAATATCAAAAATAACCGTGATTTATCATTCATTTATATTTATTTATCTTCTCTTTAAAACAAATAGCAAAAAAGTAATGTTGGCAACTTTAATAGTCGGAACAATTCAGTTATAGCTATGGTCAAAATAATAGAACAACTAATTATTTTCCTTTTGTTTAATATCCCTCAAAATATTTTGAAAATAAGGTTAAGGTTCCTTTAAATTTCCGGTAAGAAGTCGCCTATTCATTACATTGTAGGTTTGAGGAGTGTATTTGTGATTAGGACCCAGAGATCAAAATGACGTATTGTATGTAGGTACATCTTGAAGGAGAGAAAGGTTAGTGAAGGAAATAGGGCATTTTGAAAAGGAGAAGAGATAGGAAAGGAAGGATATTAGAGACGGAGGAAAAAACCACAAACACAAAAACGCCTTTTAGCGCGACTATAACATTGAATCCCTAGCACTTCTTAACCTGTTTATGATTCTTTGGAGAGCTTTAATATCTACTATCGACAAAGAGTCCATGGTCCACAAACTACTAAGAACTGGTCAGTTGCATAAAAGGTGCTAGATAGATGCCGTGCAGTAATCCGGCTGGGATCTGCACCGCATCCTTTCATTGTAAATATTTTATTTTAGTCTCCGCTCATGTTCTGGCCGTGTATGGTACTTATGCCGTATTAGAACCAGAAAAATAGTTTGTAGACGAGAAAAACAAAAACAGTTGGGAAAGATCAGAAACAATTCTGCAGGAAGTTTGTTTTATTTATTAAACCTGCACTCAGGGGATGACCCCTACTCACGCAGTGCATTGTGCAGGTTTAGGAAAGGTGGAAAGAGGGAAGATGCGAACGGTAAGGAAACGAGTTGCTGCTGGTGACTATAAAATGGCCAGTGCTATACCTTCACCCTTAGACAGTCTACAGCAATCGCCCCAAGAAGCCCGCAGTTTCTCGCACCACTTATGTTGTGTGGGTTAATTTTATACAGAAGTGGCGGGACCTACAGTTTAAAGTCAACTCCGAACGACAGATTTTTAAGAAGCTTTTCAAGAAGAGAATGAGAAGAAATCGCCGAAAACATTCTTTTTGTATTTTTTTTATTTTGATGTCTAGGACTCGAACCCTGGCTTTACGTCTAATAAGGCAGCTCACTACCTACTGGACCACGGCGACCCTTATAGTGTACTTGATATACGAATGGTAAGGCCATATAATTTCTTGTGTAACCTACTAGTGAATAAACTAGGAATAGATGCTAGATACGGAAAAATCTAGTTCTCATGAGAATCGGGAACTAGTACCTTCAATCCATTAGAATACAATACATATCGCATGTGTACTGGGACATAGTGGCAGTCCAGGAAATTCCAAGGGCAGATGATATAATCATTAAACTCTTCGGTGCTTTGTCTACCTTGGCAACTCCGTAGAAAAACTAATAGAAAACCAATAATTAACAACGCAGAATAGGATTCTGTCAACGGCATGTGGAAGCTTCTTCGTTATGGGGAAGTTAGTCCAAATAATTTGTCTACTTTAGACGGTCAGCACGGTAGTTATAGTCATTACTAGTCATTGCATTATGAATACGCATTGGTCTTAAGCATGTAGGAAATGGCTTCGACAGGTTTCATCAGAAGGTCTGATTAATTCCAAAGCTAGCCCATGTTCTTAGGCTAACAGACACTTCTGCGTAATATTCCCAATTTATTCGTATACTTCCCAATTAAGTTAATTTCTACTATCCCAGCGTAGCACTTCATAAAAACCCAGCTAAGTTGACAACAATTGTAGTGATAATACAGAACAGAAGAGTTGGCAACAATTGCCGTGATAATGAGCGGATGAAGGGATAGTGCAAGAATGATAAACTACAGATTATGCCTTGCGCATGATTTCCCGTTAGATGGCGTAGTTGGGCTATTTTAAAGGTTTCCAAGTCTTTTTCATATGTGAAAATTAACATTTCTTCCGAAAAATGTGTGCACTACGTGAAAGTAGTTGGCAGCCCTGCAATATAAGTTACATTATCATTACCCAATAGGAACACAATTTGCGTGACGTCATTGATTCAACTTGCGCAGAAAGTTTTAATTTTGTGTGCGTGATGGCGTAATTTTTAGTTTATCATTCTGGGGATAGTGGATGTTAAAACAAAGGAAGTAAACAAAAAGAGTTAAAGAGAGCAAGGTTACCCCGCTCTTTGTTTATAGCGATGATAATGAATGATGATCGATTGATTAAATAAAAGCATGTGTACGTACAAAGACCAATTCTAAGGTTTTTTGTTTTTCAAATGTATTTTAGAAATTTAACGCTACTGTTGGGTTTTTTTTTTTTGAAATCGTTATATTGTAGTAATATAAACAAATTTATTATTATTTATAGCTTCTATTTACATTCGAGTATTTGATTATAGGCAATTGAAGTATTTATAAACAAAATTTTTGATTGTTTTTTTTTTTCAAAATTCCTTAAATAAATAGAAGATTATGTTTGAGTTTCTATACTTTAAATGAAGCAGTGGAGGTTTGGCGATCTTAGCGATAATTGACAAAAACCTCTCGTTTTAAGATCTGTAAACGCTGAAGGGAATAGATACAAACAAACAATTCAGTTTGAAGCATTTCATTTGAAATGTACATATGCCTCCTGGACATTTGTTTATTTAAATGGGTTGGGGAATCTTTACATATTGATTTATCGAATATCCATTAAAAGCCATACAATAACGTATTACAATGAGAAAAGTTGCACATGCAAATTACTTATTAATTTGTATATAGGAATACTTAAAATGTGCACGTAAAGTATATTCCATATGTGGAATGTTTACCCTACAGTACCTCCTTTAAGATTGATCAATGAAAAGCAAATGTAAGCAGTTGTTCTCTTGTTATCCTATTCCAGAATGGATACTTTATATACAAAACTAGCTGCCCTGGCAAACTTCGTCCCGCCCAGAAAATTGTTTTTTTTATTGCACAAAACCGGCCATATTATATATTTATTGTAATAAGTTCTATAAGCAGACATACATGTTATGTATGTGTGTAGATATGTACTCAATATAGGTGAACTTGTCGATATTGACTCTACGAACTTACCCACCAAATTGCATTCATCTACGATTACTGTGCCCCTAAATATACAATTTTAAAGGTTTGCCACGCCTACTTTTTGCAATATTGAAATTTTTTCAATTTTATGTAAACCTGATAAGCTTTCAAATAAAAAAAGAATGGTGAAAATCGGTTCAGTAGTTTAAAAGTTATAGATATCACTTGAAGGGGACGGAATGTTAAGCCCATTTTTGGCGAGATTGTCGATAACGACTCTACGAACTTACCTACCAAATTTTATTCGTCTACGATCAATATGTACTTAAATATTAAATCTTAACGATTTGCCACGCCCTCTTAACATTTAGGGATATAAAAAATAGATGTTGTCCGATTCTCAGACCTAGCCCGATATACACATAAAATTTCATGACAATCGGTCGATCCATTTCGGAGGAGTTTAAACTCTAACACCGTGACACGAGAATTTTGTATACTAGATAATCTTTCTACTTACCATACGAGTGTCACGGTAATCTAGTAGATAACGTGAGGATCGTGGGTTCGATTCCCAGGAAATCTGATCTGTTACACTTCGCCGAGCATATGGTTGACGGTATTCAGCTTGTAATGATTAGATATAATTTGTAATTGTATTTTAATAAATAGTAAATAAATATATCGCTGGTCCTTTAATAGGTTCTACTGGTTCCTGTATCACTGAATATGCCCTAAATACTTAGCAGGTATAATATTCACTTCGGAACCTTTGGTTATATAGGCTTTTTAAAATGGCGAACACTGCTTGAGAAGCATGCCTCACTTATAGCGGAGTTTAAATCCATCATTATTGCAAGAATTTTTATTTGAGACTTCCAGTACTTTCGCCTCTTGCAGGAAGAGTCATGCACTGACATACATACATACTAGGGATGCCAATCAGGAAATATCGAAATCCCGGAATTCTCGGGATTCACAAATCCCGAATCATGCAATTTTTAAAAACTTGTGACGGAACTTGACCCTTCAAAAGGTCTTGAAAAAATTCTATATCACTTGACTTCGATAATAGCATCTTAGATTAGCAAAATCCTACTTTCATTCATAAAAAGTTATTTGATGCCATCGGAGAATGCAAAAGCCCTATAAAACAAATTAATAGCGTAACTGATTTAGATACTCAGCTACCTAGGTGGTAGAGATGAATATTTACAAGGTGCGTAGTATGCACTGCATACAGCTATCTTGGAACTATTTTGCCAACAAATCTTGATTGCGAGAAGTGTTTTTCAACGGCAGCGTATGTTGAGAACCCGACTCCCGGGATTTTTAAAAATCAGTCCCGTTTGGCATCCGTAATACATACATAATTGGTCATTACAACCCTTCAGTCAGGATTACGGCCTAGCTTCTCAACACCACTCATTTTAAGTGCCGTAATTTTAAACATGAAGCCGCCGTGGTCTAGTGGGTAGTGTGTTGGCTTATTAGACAAAAGGCCCGGGTTCGTATCCCAGGTCAGACATCAAAACGAAAAATATTTCTTCGGCGACTTCCTCTCAGCAGATTTTCTGGCAAAGACTCTGAGAGTAAAAATTGCCATGAAAAGCATCTCAAAAATCTGTCGTTCGGAGTCGACTTTAAACTGTAGGTCCCGCCACTCATGTATAAAATTATCGCACACAACATAAGTGGTGTGAGAAGCTAGGTCGTAATCCTGACTGAAGGGTTGTAATGGCCAATTATGTATGTAATTTTAAACATGGACGGGATCTACAGTTTACAGTCGAATCCGAATGACAGACTCTTAATGCCAGAAATCTGCTGAAAGGAAATCGCCGAAGAAATATTTTTCTTTCGTAATTCGTTTTAATGCCTGATCTGGGATACGAACCCAGGCTTTACGTTTAATAAGCCAACATACTACTACTAAACTACGTCGCGTCACGCATTGACACATGTGGTAAAACAGTATTTCCACTCCTCTTTAGAGTCACAGCTCCTGCAGAAATCATTTAAGGCAATACTATGTCTTTTCGTGTGTCTTCTAATAATAGATATGAAGTTTACGAGAACCGCAATTATACAGTGGATGGAAAATAGGGAAAGCAGATCTTCAGTCGTTTTCAAGTTCCGTGTAAAATGGCCATAGAATATTTAGTTTAATCTAAGCAATTGAAACACTTAAGTAGGTAATACCTGTAGGTTAGGTTAGATTTAATTCCCAGACACATTACTTAAGCCCTATAAGATCCCATTGAAAACCGGTATTACCAAGAATGATAAACTAAAGATTATGCCTTGCGCATGATTTCCCGTTAGATGACGTTGTTGAGCTATTTTAAAAGTTTCCAAGTCTTTTTCAGATGTGAAAATTAACATTTCTTCTGAAAAGTGTATGCACTACGCGAAAGTAGTTGGCAGCCCTGTAATATAACTTACATTATCATTAGCCAATAGGAACACAATTTGCGTGACGTCATTAATTCAAAAAGCGCAGAAAGTTTTAATTTTGTGTGCGTGATGGCTTAATCTTTAGTTTATCATTCTTGGGTATTATCTATTCCGTCAAATGATTACAACCTCTAATTCTATCTCCAGGCTTTCATGAAGGTGTGAATTTTATTCAAATCTTTTTAGTTTAAAGATATTGGATGCTCTTATCCTCAGTATATGCCCCATGTGTTTGAAAGACTTGAACCTGCATTCCTCCAAACATTTTTTCTTGAGGATTCTTTTCAGTTCAGAATGACTTCTATGCCCTTTCGTTTCCCTTGCTGAAGAAATTTCAGCACCTTTGACTAGAACTTGCTTGATTCAGACAATTTAAAAAGAATTCATGACTTAGCCTAATGAAATTTTGTGTAGTGGTGCCTATTATGTCCATCTACATCCGTATATTTGCCTCTTTATTTATTTTTCATTTAAATTTTTTTTTTTATTCTTGTTAACATTGCCGTAAAAAAAACTGGGTGCGTCCAGTTGACGTCTTAACAAATGGCTTAAATGGCAGATTGTCAACTGCATTCAGTTATAAAATTTATTGTGACACAGAAATATACAGAAAAATAAAACTAACATTTTGTCCTAGAAATTGTAAAATTAATTATTAAATGAAGCTTATAAATAACCTTAAACAGAATGTATATAATTATCGAATAGTGAAACATTTAAAATTATCGATCATTTTCATAAATTTAAATTCCCAAACTATGTACTCAGGAAACCTCATCATCAGATTTTTAACATAACCTAACTTTATTCCCCAAAAAAAAACTCACTTTGTCAATTGGTGGAACTATTTCCCGAAGTCTGGTGAACTAACTAAAAAACCTTAGCCTCAGTTGTAAAATAAGGTACTTTTTTCTCATACTAGACTATAAAACGATTACATTTTAAGGTGATATATTTAGTGCAATATCACCATGACGGAATTGTAATTGTTCGCAGACTCCCAGAAAGTAGATCGTAGTCCGTCTTTAATATTGTTTTGATTGAAGAATTTCAGATTAAATTATTATTACCGCACTTTTTCCATGTTTCTGAACACAATTTTATTTATTTTTTTTATTTAATACGACCAACACTCTGGGGATCAATCCTACTTATGCAGTTCAATATGCTAAAACTCTCTGTAATTCATTAGGTGATTCACTGGCCAATCGATTACAAAAGGATCTGCTCTAATAGTGGCACGAGAATTACGACAAAAATAGTAATAGGCTCCTGATTTTCTTTCCTTGATGATTCCGCTTCCTTATCATAAAATCTTTATATTGGGCTTAAAGGGGATTTCTACTCTAAACATGTAATATTTAAAGTCAGTAGGCTATTCCTGAGTAGTTGATGTAAAACTCAAATTGTTTCCCTCTGTAATTCACTAGCACCTCTCTTTCTCCAAGTATACACTGTCGAATTCCTTTACCCACTCTACAGAAAAAGACTGGGCCCCATTTACGGTCTGCAGGCAAACACACTGCCCGGCGCTGCGTTCATGTAGATCACGTCTCTATATTCTATTATTCCGCTTGAGAAGTCTCCATAGTCTACTAGCTGTTGACTTATTAGACTTAAGGACCCCCTGGCCAGACATCAAAACAAAATACAAAAAGTATTTCTTAGGAGATTTCCTCTCTGCAGACTTCTGGCAAAGACTCTGAGAATACATAAAATTGCCATTAAAAATTTCTCAAAAATCTGTCGTTCGGAATCGACTATAAACTGTAGGTTCTGCCACTTATGTATAAAATCAGCAGATTGTACCCGGCGTTGCGCGGGTTATTTTTTCACCCCTTTCCTCCTTTTTGGATCGATTTAGGTCCAAATTTAGAAACGGAATACCTCCAACAGCTATTTGGGAAACTTAACCAAGCTAAGTCGGAAAAAATTTCTTGTTACCATTTTTTCTCCCTTTGTCCCATTTTTCACTCCTTTTAGCCAAAATTTTGAAAAGATTTATAGCCTATAACCTGTACCAACAAAAGCTCCTTCTATAACCAAAATTTCAAGAAAATCAGTTCAGGCGTGATTGGCTATGCACTCAATTTACCCGTTTTTACCCCTTTCCCCATTTTTGGACCCCTTTTGGTTCAACTTTAGAAACGGAATATCTCCAATAGCTATGTATTTAGGAAAATTAACCAAGCTAAATCGTAAAAAATGACCATTTTTTGTCCCTTTGTCCCATTTTTTCTCCCCTTTTGGTAAAAATTTTGAAAAGATTTTTTGCCTATAATCTGCACCAATAAAAGCCCGATCTATATCCCAAATTTCAAGAAAATCGGTCCAGGCGTGATTGACTAACAAACGAAAAAACAGACTAACAGAAAGATTTATAATATATATTAGGATTAGGATAATCTGCACTCAATTTGCTCATTTTCGGCCCCTTTCCCCCTTTTTGGACCCCTTTCCCCCTTTTCGAACCCCTTTCCCCCTTTTTAGACCCCTTTCCTCTTTTTGTTCCAAACTACTTGCCAAAATCATAATGCCCAGAGAGCTATTAAAGTAGAAACCTGGCAGCCATACTATTTGTCAAAACTAGAGAGCACTGTAATATATCTCGTGTTTGATCCATCTCCTACTATCACAGCCGTAGTTTCCGTGGCTATAATTTTTACCGTCAGGTACAGTAGATTAAGGGCCATTATTACAACTTACCGGTAACTAAAGGGAGAGTTTTAACGGGCAAATAAATTGTATTTCATTATCGTAAGTGGATAATAAGGTAGAAGTGAGCGTTAAACTAATGGGAGGTTTATCCTACCGGTTAACTTTATGTTTGAACTTGCCATATTATAGATTATTTTCAATATACATACATAATTGGCCATTACAACCCTTCAGTTAGGATTACGACCTAGCTTCTCACACCACTTATGCTGTGTGCGTTAATTTTATACACGAGTGGCGGGACCTACAGTTTAAAGTCGACTCCGAACGACAGATTTTTGAGAAGCTTTTCATGGCAATTTTTACTCTCAGAGTCTTTGCCAGAAATCTGCTGAGAGGAAGTCGCCGAAGAAATATTTTTTCGTTTTAATGTCTGACCTGTAATTCGAACCCGGGCCTTTTGTCTAATAAGCCAACATACTACCCATTAGACCACGGTGGCTTCAATATGGCAACTTCAAATAGAAATAAAATGTGCATATACAACAAAAAAGGAGGCTCGTTGTTACCACTGCTTTTTAAAACAACTGGTTTTATTGAGGTAATGTTATCGACAAAGCTCCGGCACTGCCAGATATTTTAAAAAGTTAACTTTATTTTGTCTGTAGGTTGTATTAACGAAAAGAAGTTAAAGGGGACTTTAACTTTCACTTAAACTAAACCCAACTTTAACGCCAAATTGTAATAATGGCCATAAGGATGCTTCATTAAGAACTGAGCTGTTAAAGTATTTGTTCGCAAAATTGTTAAATTTTGTTTTTTCAATAAAACTCTTTAAAATTTTTTATTTAAAATTTTATTTCATTTTATTTTATGACAAGAATTTTCTGTATTTGGTAGCGTTTTCTTTATTCGTAGATAGGGTGTGTTTTTTTTTTATTTTTTTTAATAAATTTCTGTGTTTTTATAAAAAATTAATCAAAAAAAAAACTTTAAATTTTAGAGAAAAGTTTCATTTTGCAGTTTTCGTTTTTAAAGTTTAATTTATAAAAAAAAAAAAATTCTCCAAGTAGAAGTTTTTTTTCCATTTTCAATGTTTTAATTGATATTAATTTTCAATTTTTTTTCAATTTTAATTTTTATATATAAAGACAATAAACATTAATTTTCTTTTAAAATATTATAAATAATTGAATTTCTTATTTTCTTTTCAATTTTTTTATTTTTCATTTAATTCTTAAACACTCATACATTAATTACAAATACATTCAACATATATTTTTATTTATTTTATTTATTTTTATAATTTTATTAATTTATTCATTTTCTCAGTGTATACATAAAATATTTTTTTTTTTAAGTGTAAAATTATTTGTTTTTTAAAGTGTATATAGTAAAATATTTTTGTTAGTTTTTTTTTTATTTATTTATTTGTGTAATAACAATAAAAATATCGTAAAATATTTTATTTAAAAATTTTTTAACATCTTTATAATGTCTGCTCAAGTGCAAAAGTGCCTAACTTAACTTCTTAAAATATTTCTTCCTATTCAATAAAAAAAAAAATTGTGTCGGAAAATTAAGAATTTTCGCTGTTCTGTAATCCACATTGGGCATTTATTTTATATATCTTTTTAAAGATCTATTTTTACTTGCTTCCTAGTTAAGGCCTCTCATATATTAAGCGAACCTTTTTGTATAGTGCTGGACAACGTTATTGACACCATAGTCTCAAATTTTAAACACGCTGCAACGAAGGCAGCTAAGGTAAGCCTCCATGCTTAGCGGGCTTATGACCAATATTAGTGGTCCTATACAGAGCAGACACAGATTGATAATGGCAATAATGGACTCTATTTTGCCGACTGTAGAAGGAAAATTTTATCATCGGTACAACCAAGAATGATAAACTAAAGATTACGTCAACACGCACACAAAATTAAAACTTTCTGCGCATGTTGAATCAATGACGTCACGAAAATTGTTTTCATTGTTTTCCTATTGGCTAATGACAATGTAAGTTATATTGCAGGGCTGCCAACTACTTTCGCGTAGTGCTTACACTTTTCAGAAGAAATGTTCATTTTCACATATGAAAAATACTTGGAAACCTTTAAAATAGCCCAACAACGTCATCTAACGGGAAATCATGCGCAAGGCGTAATCTTTAGTTTATCATTCTTGGGTACAACGAACCTCTTCACTTAGAGTGCCAAGCGATCGGAAGAGAGGCTAAAAACGTCCACGGAGAGACAGTAAATATCGACGATGCTAGAAAACGAAACATATAGCAATGACAAGAGGACTGGAACACTGAGACGAGTGGTAGATGGACGGTTAAACTTCTCCCAGATATTATCCGCTGAATGGAGAGGAAATTTTGTGAGGTTAACTACTATCTGACACAACTGTTATCAGAACACGGTTATTTTTGTAAGTACCTGTTTCAAATGGGAAAGATGACTCGACCAAATTGCATTTATGATGATGCGGAACACCCTTTCTTTCACTGTGAGAGATAGAAATGAAAAGAAGAAATCTTGAGGCTAAAATCGGTGCCTGTACTGTCGAAAACTGGAACAGCATAGCCAGTTACTTTACAGTCTTACTGAAATTAAAAAAAATTGACTTTGATGAGAGAAGTAGAGTAGATGTTTGAACATCTTCTCAGATTTTGTTGCGCAATCCGAACGCGGATATGAATGTAAAGGGGCCAAAAAGCTAGATGGACTCCACTTCAAAGCAATACCACAATAGTTCCGGAGTCGGCACCAGGAGTCCAAAAGAGGGGGAGATATTGTGGGTGAGAACAATTTTTTCTTCTATTCTAGTGAAGCAGTCTATAGCAATGCAGGTCAAAGTTTCTGGATTAAGAAATTGGAATTACACAGTCCTGCGTGGGTTTTGCTAAAAAAGATGCGCGCTGAACACGAATCTGGGTTCAAAAACTTTCCATCACATTAGTTTTTCGAGAAAAAGGGGGTTGAAGCTCCTAAAAAAAGCGTTTCTGGCCATTTTCTAAAATTGTAGAGCTAAACACTGAGGTGCTAGAACCATCCCTATTGTCAGAAATTGACTTGAAAATTGTTACTCAGGGGTTTTGATTACAGATCTTCATTCAGATTTAAAAAATGAAAAATGGCGGATCCAATATGGCGGTCTAGATTTATAAAAATTAATCAGATACGTGTTCAGCGCGCAAAATGCCTTCGGAAATACCTGGAGCCATTTTATTTGCACAAAGCAAGTAGGAATTATTATTATTATGATATAATCTGCTCAGTCCATAAGTTTATTTAATGACAGCAAATCTGTGATTAGGGCCCAAAAAGTGCTTACACGATATCTTAGATTATCAAAGAAGAATAAGGTTTTTGGGAGCGACAGCAAGACATTCAACAGTTACTTTTATGTGAACACGGAGAGCCTTTAGTCAGTATGTATGTGTTAATTTGAGGTCGACTCCGAACCACAAATTTTTGAGAAACTTTTAATAGTAAAATTATTTACTCTCAGAGTTTTTGCCAGATGACAGCTCAGAAGAAGTCGCCGAAAGAAATATTTTTCCTTATTTCATTTTGTACGCTGTGTTTGGGCTGGATTTGAACTACGGTCTCACGTTTAATGAGGCAACATACTACCTGCTAGACTATGACGATTTCAAGCAACCATTTAAAAAGTTTCTTGGCAGTCATAACGCGACGTGTATGCACGTTCCAATGACTTCCGCCGAAACTGTTGTGGCGAGGTAAAAGAGGATGCCGAAGAACATATTCTTTGACGTTGTCAGGCAGTCAAAAACTGCATATGTTTGGCGAAAAAAGTATAATCGATTACTACGTTACAGTATAGAAGTTGAAGGACTATTGTTTTAACCAAAACCAGCGTGCCCAATGACATACAATTTTTGTTATAAAAATTTAAAAAAATAAAATAGTCTCAGAACGGAAATAGCTGTGACTAGGCAGATAGATTGTAAAATTCGATTAAAATGTAGTCGAACAGACAGCAACTACTTCTTGAACAAGTTCGTGTATTAAGAATAGCATGAAGGAAATATAAAAAAATACAAATTTAATTTATCCTCGCACTGTATGTCAAAAAAATATTATGAATTTAAAATAGAGTTTTTTTTGAGTTTTTGAAACCTTTTTTAGTCTCTTTTATATTGAATATTTTTCTGTGAGTGTAAATTTATAAGAAATATATGAATTTTTTTTTTATTTTTATTTTTTTTAATAATTCTTTATTTATCATGCTTTTATAATTACTAGTTAATTTTTGTTTTAATAATATTTTTTTCTTTTTTTTAACACAAATTCGTTTTAATTTGTTTTTCGTATAGTATTTGCCGAACATTTTTTTTAATTATTTTTTCAACATTTAATTTTTTTTTTTTATTATTTTTTGTAGATAATATTGTATAATTTTAAATACATTTAATTAAAATATATATGTATATATGTAGATTATATAATATTTAATTTTATTTTTTTCAAATATATTTTTATTTATTTTTATTCTTTTTTTATAATTTATTGTACGTGTACATTGTATTAAAAAATAATATAATTATTGTGCATAGATTTTTCTTTTTTTTTTTAAATATTTATAAATAATTTTCTAGCTAAAAGTTTTTTTGTTTCAATCAATATGTATGTATGTATGTGTTTATAATAAATATATTTTTTTTTTATTTAAAATAACTACAAATTTATTTTCATTTTTTTGTGTATATAGAATAAAATTATTATTTTTGTATGAAACCCATTTTTATAAGTCCTTTTTTATTTTATATTTTTTTTTTATTTTTAATTACAGAATTAATTTAATTTATTAAAAATAATTAAATTGAAAAATATTTTATTTATTTGGAGAACAAATAATAATTAAAGATTTTTAATGGCCCTGTTCTGAACTTCACATTAAAATTCTATAAATAAACGCAACCAAAAGTGTCCAAAAATTTAATTCTACGGAATAATGGAAATATCGGGTGGACCAGCTATCGATTTAAATATATCTTTATCTTTATTCTGTCAAGTCATGTTATATCATTCTCTTCTCTTCACAAAATTCAGTATATTATCTCTACTGAACGTAATAGTATGTTCAGACATGCACTTATATTGAGAAAATCTCAATAAAAGGCATTATTGATCTCAATATTTCACATAAAATTTCAATTAATATATTCATAAATTGTTATGATATTGATTAAAACTTCAAATACAACACTGTCATAAGTATGTTCAGTGAAGCAAATTACATTTTTCCGAACACTTCCTATTGATATTTGACAACTCAAATGTAAACAACGACGGTGTCATAAGCAAAAGCTTTCTTTTCCGCTAGCTATCCCATTATTATCAAATTTGTATTTCTCATTCTTCTGAGGAAATCCACTTTGAAGTCACAAGTAGTCCCGCAACCCCAACAGCTCGGCGTTTCGGTTAATCATTAGCAAATATCTTTTCCTTTTGCCACTAATTTTCGCGATTAAATTACAAGCAATGTTGTTGAAGCAATCAGCTGCTTTGTTTACCAGCTGTCAAATAAATTTTCGTATATTATATGTCTGAACGCTAAAAATATTGTTCTCAATACACCGAATATTGATTTAATAAAAGTGCATGTCTGAACATAGTATAATGAATCGATTTACGCTTAATACTTCAGACTTGCACCTTTATTGATTCAATATTCGGTTTATTGATTACAATATTTTAAGTGTTTAGACATAAAAATATACGCAGTTCAGCTGCTTATTTCAATATTCATTTGACAGCTGGTAAACAAAACAGCTGGTCGTTTTAACAACATTGTTTTTGTTTCTTTGTCGTTGTTGATATTTAACAACTCAAATATCAATAGAGAATGTTCGGAAAATTGTAATATGCTCACTGAACGTACTTGTGACAGTGTTGTATTTTAAGTTTTACTCACTATTATAACAATTTACATATTTATTGAGCAATAATTAATTGAAATTTTATATGAAATATTGAGATCAGTAATACCGTTTATTGCGATTTACTCAATAAAAGTGCATGTCTAAACATAGTATAACACGTTGACTACCATGGCAATTTTCAGACAACTGGGCAAAAAAGCGACAATTTGATTTTTCCACATTAGTAAGTAGGAGATAACTCGTAGTTTGGCACCCTAGAAGGGAACGAAATCTACGAATCATCTCTTAGATGACAGTCAACGTGTTAAGCAACCTTGGGATTTATTGGACCAACGAGAAACTGTACATTAATGCCGATTTTTCCAAGTAAAAAAAATTACCTTTTCGAATAAAGCTCATTTTCATCTTAGTGGGAACGTTAATAAGTAAAATTGTCGTATTTTGAGTACAGAAAAGCCACACGTGGTCTTACAGAAGCCAATGCATCCGTTACAAACGATTGTTTGGTGCTGCTTGTGGAGCGGATGCATCATTTGCCCATATTCCTTTGAAAATGAGGACAATGCAACCATTACGGTCAATGTAAACACCAATCGCAGCATAACTAACGATTTTTTGCACCCGCTCTGATAATGGTACTGATGTGGATGATCTTTACTTTCAACAGGAATGTACAACTTGCCAGGAATATCAAGCCATAATCGCTTTCAATCGCGACAAACGTTTGATGGCCGTTTAATTAGTCAAAACAGTAATGTAAATTGGCCTCCACGAAGCTGGATTTGACACCGTTGAACTATTTTCTACGGGGTATTGATTTAAAACGATGTTTGGTTTCAACAGGATGGTCCAACTGCACCTCCAACTCATGCCACAATCAATTTATTGCGCCAAACGTTTAATGGGCGTTTAATTAGCCCAAATGATGATGTCAATTGGCCGCCAAGATGCCGCGTTTAAACACCGTTGGACACTATTTTCTGTTGGGGCGCGTGTTAAAGAAAAGTGTTATGCCGATAAACCAGAGACAATTGTACATATAAAGACCACAATTCATGATGCCATTGCCGACATACATATGACTTCATGACCACGAAAAAGGGGCACGTAAATTGGTTCCGTCGAATGAGGTACTGTTAGGCGAATCGCGGGAGCCAAATAAATGATATAATATTCCGTTTTTGTTTTATTGCATAATTAAATTTAAACTTTTAAATAGCCCACCTTATAGTTTCATTATTCAATAAGTAACTAAGGGCCATTATTACAATTTGCCGTTAACTAAAGGGAGGGGGATTTTAAAGGGCAGATAAATTGTTTTTCATTATTAAGAGTATCCAATAATATTAGAAGTGATCGTTAAGCTAAGGGGAAGATAACACCTACCATTAACATTTAAAGCTCACTTTATGTTTAAACTTGCAATATCATATACTATTTTCGATATGGCGACTTCAAATTTAAACAAAATGAAAATATACAACAAAAAAAAAACAAAGTCTGCTGTTGCCACTGCGTTTAAAAAAAACTGGTTTAATTGAGCAGTTTTATCGACTTTGCTACGGCAGTGCCATATTTTAATTTTTTTTGATCTGTAAGTTGCCATAACGAAAATCAGTTAAAGTTAACTTTATAGTTCCCTTTAGCTAAAAATACCTTTAATTAAACCCAAGTTTAACGGCAAGTTGTAATAATGACCCTAAATTTTTCATCGTTTTATTTAAGCGTTCCTATACAAATTTTTTTCTACTTTTGGATTTTGATATTCAATATAGGATTGACATTTTGTTTTGCATTTTCAAATATAGAACAGGGACCAAATTATAGTACATATTGTAGCCAATTAAACTTTAAGTGAATAGGATATGGATAAATTACAGCCTTGCTTAAAAATATAGCACAGTAAGGATATATAAAATGAAACTTAAAATATATTTTTATTTTTTTCAGGCAGCTATAAAGTTATAAATTATTTTATATTTAATAAAAAGAGTGTAAAAATATTTAAAATAATTTCAAAAAATTTTTTTCAAAGTTTAAATTGGAGAAAAAAATAATGATGCTGCTTAAGTATCATAAAATTATTTGTGTGTTCCAACGTATAGTTCCAATAACCTGGTGGATGATACAATTTCTTTGCTTTAATTTCAAAATCAAATCCAATGAAATGATGTGTATTCGTTGTTTTAAGATCCTTTAATTGATCCGGGAAATGATCTTAGCATTCATTTAATTTCAAAATACAATAAATACAATAACAACAATTAATTTAATAGCATAGGAAGGTATGTATATTTAATTTAATTTTCATTTCATTCATCTATATAATCGAAATGCATTATTTCTTTGTGTATAATTAATTTAAAATATTTTTTTTATTTTATTTTTTTTTTAACAACACTGTGTAACAGATAAATATTTATATTTTTTTCATTATATTATATTTATTGTAAATAATTTTTATTTTCATTTTATCTCTCTTTTAATATAAGACAGTTTTTTTCTTACTTACAAGAGTTATAATAATTGTTCGTTTAGTCCTTAAATTTATAAAAAAAAAATTCTTCATCAAAGTAGCACATTTAAATCTTATAAATTAATTTAATTCTTATATGTATATATCGGTGTATGTATATATGTATATACTACAATCGTATACATATAAATATATTTGTGTATATTTAAAGGAGTCCCATTATCCTTTATCCATTAGTTTTGTTTTTGTCTATACATTTAATATAATAATGCATGTACACACACATACTATAAATATATTTTATATTTTAATTTACTTTTAGTTTTTTTATTGTAATTTTTCTATTTATTTTTATTACATCAGTTTGAACCTATATTATCCTATAGGGAACCCTAAAGTAATGGCATACTTCTCTATTTTATTAACACAACAAGGGCCATTATTACAACTTGCCGTTAACTAAAGGGCGGATTTTAAGGGGCAGATCAATTCTTCTTCATCTAAAATATAAAATTCGTTAAACTCCCCCGAAATTGATCGGCCGATTTTCATGAAGTTTTGTGTACATTTAGGGTAGGTTTGAGAATCGGACAATAGCTATTTTTTAAATCCCTAAATGTTAAGAGGGCATGGCAAAATTCGATATAGCAAAAAGTAGGCGTGACAAACCTTTAAAATTTAACATTAAGGGCCATAGTGATCGTAGACGAATGCAATTTGGTGGGTAAGTTCGTAGTGTCGATATCGACAAACTCACCAAAAGTGGGCGTGGCAATTCTTCCCCTTTAAGAGATACCTATAAGTCGACTAATTCGATGGTTTATAGCTCCATATGTGCATATATAACATGCATGTCTGTTAGTCTTTGTTTTGGACCGATTACAACAACTACAACCTCATCAGCGCTTTATATTGCGTATTACAATAAATATATAATGTGAACCGTTTTGGGCAATAAAAAAATAATCAATTTTAGGCGGAACGAAGTTCGCCGGGTCAGCTAGTTATTATATAAGTGCGACAATATGGTAAAAGTGAGAGCTAAACTAAAAGGGATAATCATCCTACTAGTAACTTTTAAAGTTAAGTTTATGTTTGAACTTGCCATATTATTATTCTATATTATTTTCAATATGGCAACTTTACATTTAAACAAAATAAGCATATACAACAACAAAAAAAAAAACAAAGCCCGTCGTTGCCACAGTGTAATAAGGACAATAAGTTAAAGTTAATTTTACAGCTGCCTTTAGCTAAATCCAACTTTAACGGGAAGTGGTACTTTGGCCTTAAATTAGAAAAATCCACAAGCCGAAATGCGAATTTAATTTCAAATTTTTAAAATCCAACCTCAGATGAAAATGTAAATGATGAATCCAATATATTTTGGCCAGAGTTAGTACAAAAAGATAAAACGGAGTATCAGCAGAGCAACATTCACTATATTCGAAAGCGTTGAACATCTGTAATATTTTGTCTGTATAATATGAGTGAACTCATCTTAAACCTAACCTACTAGTTAAGCGATTTTGGAATCAAATCATATCTACTCTATTTAGCCGCAGTTTAAATTGGAGAAATGAATACCCGATTTGAGCTCTTAGAATTCCATCATCTAAGGCATCGTTCATAGTCCTTAACTGTCTATCAACAGTCATGTTAGCGAAATTGTATGTGCCGTAAAAGTAAATTAATATAGAATCTATGGTGATGCCTAAATTTTAGGTATAGTTGATCTGGATCTCCCTTTTGATTATACAACCACTGAATCCGCTTTCGATATTTCTTTCGATTCTGATATTGTAATGGAAACACTGGGTATACATCCAAGTAATCAATGACATCCTTTCGGAATTTTTCAAACTAAACAGACTAATAAAGTGATTTTAAAGCAAATTTTTGTGCAAAATCAGTCTCAGAGTACATTAAGTTATTATCTTAATTATTTCATTGATTTGAATTTTGTAACTTTAGAGTGTTATACACCACGGAGTCGAGGGCCCACAGACATCAAGACTACTCGAGTATCGAGTAAGTATATGCATCATATCTGATAGTAAAGCGGCCATTAAATGTGTGCCAGTATACTTTATCTAAGATTGTCAAGGAATATTAAGTGGATCTGAAAGAGATAGCAAGACATTTCAAAACTACACCACCAATAGTGGTAACAGTGGTCTTCTGTTCCTTAATATAAGTTTTAACAGTAGCCTACAAATTTAAAACCAATTTAGCAGTATGTGTAAGCAGTTCACAGTCATTAATTCTTTAATGAGACTATTGGGCTTTTTAACATCATTTAACTCTAAATAGGTCAGTCCACCAAAGACGACCTTATGAATAACATTTTCTCTAGCTCCAAATTACATATTTTATGGGAGTAATTATACGGATGACCAATTATTTTCTCATTAATGGGTATTAAACTCTAGGATTTAATAATGCTAACCATTATCTGTAGGAGAATTGTGCCTTCTCCCTTTGTACAAGGGATCAACTAGACTTCCGGGTACTCTACTTGTCTCATTTGACAAGTACACGTCCTTTAGGGCTTTCCATCAAATATTTGCAATTATTTCTGTTTCATACTAGGGTATCCATTACATTTTATTTTTCTGCTTATCGCAAAGCATTTAATGTAACTATCCTAAGGAAGTGTAGGAAAGTGATCCCTTTTTTTTTTGTTACTCCACAGGCTCCATGCGTTCAATGGTTCGTATTAAGAATACATGGCTAACATGTCTTCTGAAATAATTTATCTTGTACTTGGGTTAGTTGGGTGTGAAGGCTAGAAAACCATTAAATTTTATTTTTGGGCATTTGCTGGTACCTACTATTTTTCACTCCCATAGATGAGTAAAGACTACACGTAGAAATTGAAGACGATTATGTGAGTTCAATTGTAGGCTGAAGGTAATTTCGTTACAGTGGGTAGGTAATTCAACAATATCCTGTCTGTAGTTAGTCCAAAAGAGTAAATAGGATTCGAAGTAATAGATAGAAGATCATTGATAAAAATTAGGAAAAGAGTAGGAGAAAGAACAGAGCCCTGCGGTACCCCTGAATTTATACTAAACTCGTCGGAAAAGACACCATCTATAACAACTCTAATAGTGCGATCTTTGAGAAAGCTCGATATAAATCGAGAGAAGTGACTACCGACACCAAAAGCAATTAACTTCGATACCAGAGCCTCATGCCAGACCCTATCAAACGCCTTTGAGATATCCAGAGCAACAACCTTGGCCACCTTTCAGAGAGTAAAGCCAAAAGGTCACCAGTAGAGCGCCCTTTACGATAATTAAAATTTTTTTTAATCTGAAGATTATGTTATTAAAAATATAATTTCAGAAATTATTACCATTTTAGTATTAATCTTACAGTGTTAACAAAATACAAAAGAATGCCATTCCTTTTGCTCCTTAGTGTAAAGTATAGTAACATAGTTTTATTTCGTTAGAGTTTCTTGTATTTTTATTTTCTTTTTTTTTTAATTGTAAATATATTGTGGTATTGTTTTTCTTATTAGTTTATAAAATCTTAAATAATTTTTATTGATTTAATAAATAAAAGATTTAAAGATATTTCCAGTATTATAAAGTTTATGTAATGTTTTCTTTAAATTTTTGAAAATTTTTTTTAATCTTCTTTTTTTTGTTATAATCACAACCAAGATTGACTTACATCAAGGTGTATACATATGTACGTATGCATATATAGGGTTTATAAATATTTTATTTTATTGATTAATAGTCACATACGGAAAATCCAATCAAATCATTGTGAAGAGGCTAATAAATATTTTATTTCTTACAGTAACTATGGTCCATCCTGTTTCAGTATACTCTCTTCTCAAGTATGATGTCAAGTGTGGTTATTATTTTCGTTTAAATATTTGGGCAATTCCACACGACTTTGTATCGTGTATGTTGTATAGAATACATTTGATTGCTGTATTGCTATCAGAGATCAGAAATGAATCATTTTTCCGCTACTCATAAGCACTTATGAAATTTTGAGTATGAGTGAATCAACAGAATTGAAATTTAACTACTCTGATTCATTCGTACTCGCTACAACATTGATTTATAAGTATAAGTTGCAATGAGTATGAGTACAACATGCATACATAATTGGTCATTTGAACTCTTTAATCAGGATTATTGATCTAGTTTCTCACACCACTTATGTTGTGTGTGTTAATTTTATACATGAGTAGCAGGACCTACAGATTAAAGTCGACTCCGAATGACAGATTTTTTTGAGAAACTTTTCATAGCAATTTTATTTACTCTCACAGTTTTTGCCAGAAATCTGCTGAGAGGAAATCGCCGAAAAAATACTTTTAGTATTTTGTTTTGATGTCTGGCCTGGGACTCGAACCCTGGCTTTTACGTCTAATAAGCCAACACACTACCTATTAGACCACGGCGACTTTAAGTATGACATCAAACTCACAACATTCGCAAAATGTTTGATTCATACGCCTACTCATTCTGATTCATAAATTTAGAAAAATACTCTTAGAATACTTATAAGTGATTCGAATCATTCATCAAAATTTACAGCCTTTGTTGTTGCTGCATATACAAACAAAGAAGAAAGGAAAGACAAAGACAACAAGCAAAGCATACACACAATCTTCTTGTGAGTATTGCTGTGCTCGCACGCGAATCATACTTATTTTGTGCTTCGTGTAAATGTTAAGTAGCGGCGAGTCGAAGTCAATAACATCATGCGCATTGTTAAGTATGAATACAACGAGTACTTCCAACTTTGAGTATGAGTATCATATTCAAATAAGTATGAATGCGTATAAGTATCAGAAATTATAAGTATGACTTGAATCTACTCATCGTTTTGAATACTCGTTGCTGATCTCTGATTGCTATGCTGTATGTATTGTGTATTTCGTATTCCAAATGTATTTTTTTTGGCATTCACACAATTTTTTCAAATGTTTTAATTGTTTTTTCAATTGTTTGAATGCTAAAAAATACATTCGGAATACGAAATACACAATACAGCATAGCATTGAGCGTTTACAAACAACCAAATATATTCAATACAACATACACGATACAAAGTCGTGTGAATTGCCCAAATGTGTATAAGTGTATTGGATTTTTACATGAAAATTATCAACAGCAAGCATACACTGTTGTATAATCGTCCCAATAATACACTCAATACATCGATACAACGGCTTGTTGGAATTGACCAATTGTAATATTAAATGAATTAAAAATACTTTTCTTGTTTTACTTTTGGTTACAGTGTAAGTATGTATGTATATTGTAACATTTAGTTGTAAATTTAATTATTTAAACTATTTAATATCTATCGTTTGTTTTATTATTTGTATGTATTTTAATATGTATTTTTATGTATTTTTTTCATAATTTGTTTTTTTAATCACAACCCAGATTTACTTTACATCAAGGTGGTGTACATAAGTTGTAGCATTTAATTATAAAAAATTTTATTTTATTTTGTAAATATTATTGGATACCATTAAGAAACACCAAACATGCAGGCAGACACAATGAATGCATACAAATAAAGACTAAAAAATAAAGAAAATAAATATTCAATTTAATTTAATAAAAAAAAATATATAATTTTAAATTTAAATATAAATACATACCTATGTAAAGGTGAAAGTCAAAGAACCAAATTACATGCACGAGAAAACACATCTAAACCACATAGTTCAGGATCTTATGGACTCGAGTTAAATTTCTTTTCATGTCTATTTTCTATTATTTTAATTTTATTTACTTTCTTCTGACAGATTTCTGATGGAAAATGTCAGAAATGTGTTCGGAATCCCGATTCTTTTCCTTATATTCCTATTAACTCTACAACTGCCCAGCCCTTGGTAGGTTGAGGACCCTTGGCAGGGCCTTCTTTGAGAGCTTGAGTTCTGTGTCGAGAGCCGACATCAAGGCTCTCCACAGTTTCATTAGCTGCTTGGGCTGATTGAGAGGTGCTAGAGCTCCATAAGTGTAGTCTCACTCTCACCCTCTTTTGTTTTGTGTCTGTTTCTTTATGTGTAATTCCTTCGTTTCCCATTCTCCCTCCCCTTACCTACATTCCTATGTCCTCAATTTCCTTCCCCCCTAAGGACAATGTACAATGGGTCAATTTCGACCTGCGGGTACTGTGCTTGTCTTGACCGACAAGTGCACGTCCTCTAACCTAACCTATATTCCTATTAATCGACAAGAAACGAGATATAAAACTATTCGTGCATATGCCAGTGGATATTCCAAACTCCACGACATAAAACTACAGGTATTATCTATCCGTCAATTAGATCTTCGCTTCTGATAACCCCAAAATAACCTAAGATTATGTCTAACATGCACAACTTTTAGAAAGCAGACACCAATATTATCCGTTGTCGCTTGAAATAATATTTGTGGCAACTGGGATGTAGTTGCCGTCTATACTCCAGCCACCAGAATCTGCGAAACTGTAACGCTATGTGACTATTAGTAACTCTAACTTCGAATAATGTATTCATATTGAAACAGACCCATTATTACAACTTGCCGTTAACTAAAGGGAGGATTTTAATCAACAAATAAATTGTTTTTCATTATTATTCGTAGACCATAACTTGGAAGTGAGCGTTAAGCTAAAAGGATTATCATCCTACTGGTAACTTTTAAAGTTAAGTTTATGTTTAAACTTGCCTTATTATCTATTATTATCAATATGGTAACTTCAAATATAAACAAAATAAGCAAAGACAAGAAAATAAAAACAAAAACAAAAACCTGTCGTTTCCACTGCGTTTAAAAAAAATTGTTTAATTGAGCAGTGTTATCGACATATTATTCAGACACTGCCATATTTTTGAAAAAGTTAACTTTATTTTACCATTAGTTGTTAATAATGAAAAGAAGTTAAAGATGGCTTTAAGTTACCTTTAACTAAAGGAGTTAAACTTTAACTAAAGAAGTTAAACTTTAACTAAAGAAGTTAAAAATTACTTTAAACTTCACTTTAGCTAAAGTTATCTTAAATTAGAGAAGTTAAAGGCGACCTTAAAGTCCACTTTAGCTAAAGTTATCTTTAACTAAAGAAGTTAAAAGAGACTTTAAACTTCACTTTAGCTGAAGTTATCTTTAACTAAAGAAGTTAAAGCCGACTTTAAACTTCACTTTAACTAAAGTTATCTTTAACTAAAGAAGTTAAAAGACTTTAAACTTCACTTTAGCTAAAGTTATCATTAACTAAAGAAGTTAAAGGCGACTTTAAAGTTCACTTCAGCTAAAGTTATCTTTAACTAAAGAAGTTAAAAGAGACTTTAAACTTCACTTTAGCTGAGGTTATCTTTAACTAAAGAAGTTAAACCCGGCTTTAAAGTTCACTTTAGCTAACGTTATCTTTAACTACAGAAGTTGAGATTGACTTTAAAGTTCACTTTAGCTAAAGTTAACGTTAACTAAAGAAGTTAAAGGTGACTTTAAAGTTCACTTTAGCTAAAGTTATCTTTAACTAAACCCAAGTTTAACGGCAAGTTGTAATAACGGCCATTAGAAGAATTACAAAATGAGTAATGAAAACAATATATAAAAAAATTGTATTCAATTGACTCGGTAGAAACAAAAAAGTTATCTTGCATCGAAGGCCATATTCAAATTTCCAGGACATTAGTTTCAATCAAAAATTAATGCAACTTTAAAACGTATACTTCGTTTTGAAATTTTCGAAATAGGACGACAATTAAAGCCAAAAGTCTATGAATGTTTTGCCAAAACAAAATATGACACAGGCAACAGCTGTCTGTCTAGGCCTTACAAAATTACTAAACATGCAGAAATTCGAATTAAAATTTATATTTTAAGTTGCTTTTAAAATAGACAATCAAACTTAAAAGGCCCGTTATACAATAAAATTTAAAATTCTAGATATTCTTCCATTTAAATAAAAGAGAAAGAAAAAGAATTTTGGTTTTTATTTCAAATCTCTTGTTTTATTTGAAAATTAAAAGAAAAGAAAAAAATAAAAATAAACATACACTGTTCTTTTAAGAATAAAATAATTAAGAGTATAAACCTAATGAATATTTTTTGTTTTGTTTTTATTTTTTATTTAAATTATAGAAATTTATTTATTAATTAATAATTATAACGAAATAAAATTAAATTTAATTTTAAATTTAATATTTTTTTTTGTTTTAATATTTTATATATTTATGTATGTACTCGACGTATATTATAAAAGGGGAAGAAATAAGAAGGCAAAGTTTTTAAGTTTTTTTTGTTTCAAAAACATTTAAAGTAAAGAGTTTAGATTACAAAAAAAAAATAATAAAAATAAAAAGAAAACTAAATTTAAAAATATATATTGTTGTTTATGTATATGTATATATATATATATGTACTATATATTATTGTTTTATTTTCTCAACATATTTTGTATTTCAGAGTCTGGACGTTAGAGTTAAAGTTACTTTTATGGTTCAAAAAAAACAGAAAAAAAAAGATTTTCAAATTCCACTTTTTTTTTTAACAAAATATGCTTACGTTTAAAAAGCTTATTTATTTATAAATATTTTATTAAGTATTATTATTATTAAATTTTTTTTAAAATTATTTTTGTTTTTTCTTTTACTCTTTTAATTGTATTTTTAAATAAAATTGCCAATAAAATTTACTTTTAAAAACTTTTCGTATTCAAAATACATTGCATTTCTATATAAAACCATTTAGTACTCGTAGTATAGTTAGTATGTATGTACTATATCAATTAATTCATTATATATGTACATACATACATATGTAGTATATCATTCATTAATTCATTCTTTTCTTTTTAATAGCAACAATGTATATGTAATAGATAAATCATTTAAAAAATAAAAATATATATTATTTATATATAGATACACATATATGTATATATGTATGTCTGTATGTATGTATTATATACCATATATGTATGTATATAAAAAGTTAAAAATTAAAAATTGCGTTCATAGAGTATCGCATCAAAGTCCGCAAATTGCATGTTGTCGCTGGAGGTTTGGAGAAAGGAAAAAAGGAAATAAAAAAAATATTATAAATTAAATAAATTGAAATAAAAATATAAAATAAAAATAATAAAATTAAAAAAAAATTGTTTTTTCTTATTATAATTTTATAGCATATACAACATGTTAATTTTGTTTTCTATAAGCAATTAAAATAACAATAATTTTTGATAACAAATGCAACTTCAAACTACAATACAAGAATAATAATAATAAAGAGTACAACAGACAGATAGTACTACATGCAATAAAAGCGTGCAAAACTAAGCTAATGATGTTTTCTTTTCTACCAAAAAATGTGCATTTTATTAAGTCAAAATGCAATTTTGCTTTTGTTTCTTAAAAATATTTCGCCTTCTAAAAAGGTGGTATGTTTTATTCTAAATAATTCGCACTTGCCATTGGTAAAGGGCATTGCATTTTATGCCCTGTATAATGGTGTTTTCTTTTCTACCAAAAAAATGTGGATTTTATTAAGGCAAAATGCAATTTTGCGTTTGTTTCTTAAAAATGTTTCGCCCTCTAAAAAAGTGGTATGTTTTATTCTAAATAATTTGCACTTGCCAATAGTGGAGGGCATTGCATTTTATGCCCTATATAAATCGAGAGTGCTGATAATGCCCTGTAAAGCAGATGACTTTTGTTTATTTATAGGGCTACCCAGATGATATTTAAAAAAAAGTCGCCTGGTATTGTTATCCAATTTAAAGTTAATTTTTTCATTCTTTTGTTAAGTAACCTTAAGAAAACATTACTACATGGTCCGTAATATAAAAAATTGTATTCAATTTTAGAACAGTGTTAAAATGTTTTTTTTGTTATAAAAAAAGCTCTCAAAAATAGAGTTGAGAAATTAACCATCTGGCAACACCTTTTTTCATATTTACATTTATTATTGAAAACAAAATCAAAAATACAAAATATTGTTGCATCTATTTTATTTGCAAAAATGGAACTAAATCAGCTATTAGATTCATTTTCGTCATCTGATAAAGAAGAATTACTGAATTTATTTCAACCTACATAACAACCTTTTTTAAATATTTGTGTTATGTTCTTCTCAAATAAAAAATGACATTACAACAGGGTTGGTCAAAAATATTTTTAATGCACCTTGTAAGAGGGTAACATTTTCTTTGTAGAAAAGAAAACACCATAAGATTTTAATTTAAATACGATAATCATTTTAAGTCATATTACACGTTCACATATAAATATTTACAAGTTTCTTCCTACAATATCTTTTCATCAAACTAAAATCAATTGCTTTTAAACTATTCAAACCCATGTTAATCTGTTATTCATAGGACAATAAACTGGCAATATTTTAAACATCTTATAAATATTTTTATTTGCCTTTATTATCTGCAACAGATTGCTATCCTAATTGACAAAACTCAAACAGAATTTCTTTTGCCATAATTAATGTCACAATACTACGTTAGGACATACACTTATATTGAGTAAATCGCAGTAAACAGCATTACTGATTTCAATATTTCATATAAAATGTCAATTAATTATTGCTCAATAAATTCATAAATTGCTATAATATTGAGTAAAACTTAAAATACAACACTGTCACAAGTACATTCAGTAAGCATATTACAATTTTCCAAACACTTTCAATAGATATTTGACAACTCAAATGTCAACAACGACAAACAAATAAAACAGAAAATGGCGGGCTTTCTTTTCTGCAAACTTTTCAGAATTACCAAACAGAATTACACATTCTACTAACCGCAATAGCTCGGTGTTCCTGTTACACACTAGTAAGACCTTTTCAAACATTGAGTTGTTTACTATTTTTTTCACTAACTTTTTTTTGGAACTAATTTTCACGATCAAAATAAAAATAATGTTGAGGAAACAATGCTGATGAAACAATCTGATATTTTGTTTGCCAGCTGTAAAAAAAAAAAAAGTGCATATATTGTACACAAATAAACGCATATTAACTCAATAAAAGTCTCTGTTTGAACATAGTATACTATTATATTCACGTATGCACCTTTATTGCGTTAATCGCAATGAACTGTAATATTGATCTCAATATTTCATATAAAATCTCAAGTAATTACTGCTCAATTGAATGCTAATTGTTATAATATTGAGTCAAATTTTAAATACAGCGCTGTCATAAGTCTGTTTAGTGAGCATGTTATAAGTAACCGAACACTTCCTGTTGATATTTGACAAACAAAACAAAAACAATGTTGTTGAAACAAGCAGCAGTTTTGTTTACCAACTGTTAAATGAATATTGAGTAAGCTGAATATTGCATATGACGGTTTAAATATTGTTCTCAATTAACCGAATATTGACTCAATTAAATGACATCTTCCTTCTTACCTGGTTTGTCGTGCAGGCATTTATAAAGGAAATAGCAAAAGATTAAATCCAGCCATTGGCCTGGTAGGCTCTTTAGTCACGCTGGCAGCAAAAGGTCTGTTATTGTCCATAACCGAAATATTAGATTCCTTTAAATAGCGTGGCAACTATTACAGAATCTATACAATATTCTTTCAGAGCAGTATAAACAACTGATTGCAAATAGTGAGCCAACTATAAAAAGTTTTTCACATTGACGTGTAAACTGATTACTGACTGACAACCATAATCAGGCTACTGCAGTTTAGATTCCTTGATTGATGTTCCAATTACATCACCAAGAATAGCTACATGAGAACAGCGTACACATAATGGGCAGATGGATTTGCATTTGCTTCAGATCTTGTACCTTTATGGCAACGAATAGCATTTAGAGAGCTTCTATTCAAAGTATATGGAATGCCTTACAGATCGTTGTCGAATACAAACCCACTTTTTGATATGGTCTGTAGAAGCTACATTGCTATAGAATAGTATGATCTGTTGTCTAGGTTTCGGAAAAGTTTAATGAAAAGAGTTAAATCTTATGACTTGATTTATATTACTCACTTATGGCGCACTTGTTAAATAGCCAAATGCGTTATACTATGTGTTCATGTATGCAATTTAATTGAGTCAATATTCGGTTAATTGAGAACAAAATTTTAAACGTTCCGATATAATAAATATACGCAATATTCAGCTTACACAATATTCATTTGACAGCTGGTAAACAAACCAGCTGGTTGTTTTAACATTTTTTTTGTCGTTGTTGATATCTGAGTTGTCAAATATCAGCAGGAAGTGTTCGGTTACTTATAATATGCTCACTAAACAATGCTGTATTTAAAGTTTTACTGAATATTATAACAATTTGCATTTAATTGAGCAATAATTAATTGAGATTTTATATGAAATATTGAGATCAATATTGGCGTTAATTGCGATTTATGCAATAAAGGTGCATACGTGAATATAGTATGCAAAAATACTAAAGTAAAATAAACATTTCAATTGTTAATTGGTAACCTAACGATTGCTTTTCATAAATGTAATTACATGATGGATATTTTGTAAGGATTAAGGCCAGCCTGTGAGAAGCTAGGACATTGTACAATGGATCAATTGGACCTCAGGGTACTATACTTGTCACTGTCGACAATTATACGTCGTTTAACCTAACCTAACCTAAGACCAAGCTTTGGTTGGAAAATTAAACTTCTATCCTTTTCAACTAAAGACAGGGACTACAATCGGAATACATTTGTGGTTCACTTATTGGTTTGATTATTGTGTAACTTAAATACAAAACTGTAGGTTAGTTCTCCTGAAACCATTAATACCATACAATTAAGTCAGGAAATTGAAGTTTATTTAAGCTTATGGTGTTTTCTTTTCTACCAAAAAATGTGCACTTTATTAATGCAAATTACAATTTTGCGTTTGTTTTTTAAAAATGTTTCGCCCTCTAAAAGGGTGGTATGTTTTATTCTAAATAATTTGCACTTGCCAATGGTGGAGGGCATTGCATTTTATGCCCTGAATAAATCGATAGTGCTGATAATGCCCTGTAAAGCAGATGACTTTTGTTTATTTATAGGGCTACCAGATGAAATTTAATAAAAAGTCGCCTGGTATTGTTATCCAATTTGACGTTAATTTTTTAATTGTTTTGTTCAGTAACCTTAAGGAAACATTACATTATTAAAACTAAATGGTCAGTAATATGAAAAATTGCATTCAATGTAAGATCAGTGTTAAAATATATCTTTATTTTGGTTATAAAAAAGCTCTCTTTTGAGAGAATAAAGTTGAAAAATTTGCGATCTGGTAACATCTTTTTAATATTTACAAAACAAATCAAAAAACACAACATATTTTTAGATCTAAAACTTTTTTTTTTGAAAAAATATAAATATGGATATTGCTGCATCTATATTTACGAAAACTGAAATAAATCAGTTATTAGATTCATCTGCGTCATCTGATGAAGAAGAATTACTGAATTTATTTCAGTGTAGTCAAAATGTTTCTTTAGAAGTGGGTAACACAGGTATACCCTTTTTTATATTTGTTTTTTCTCAAATAAAAATGACATTTCCACAAACAGGGTTTGGAAAAGAAGGAAGGTCAAAAATTTTAATGGCAAACCTTGTAAGAGGTGACATTTTCTTTTGTATAAAAGAAAACACCATATTTTATTAAGATTAGGCCCCATATAGTTTGTATTGAATATTTATTAATTTTAAATTTAAAAATTAATTTCAAAATATTCATGCAAATTTTAAACATTAAATCCAGTAAATATCTGGTGTGAATAAGAAGAATCCATTTCATAACAAAAAATATTATCGTATTTAAATTAAAAAAAAAAAATTAAAAATAAAGAAAAAAAATTATTAATTGATAAAAATTTTAAAAGACATTGATTTATACGTATGTATGTATGTGTAAATTCTTTACAAAATATGGATGTAATAGGGTAGATAGGTACGTATTGACCTAAAGTTCTTGATTTTATCATAATGAAAATACAATTAAGTAAAGTTGTGTGTGCGTATGCGTTTTTTTAAATTTCTTTCTTTAATTAAACAATTTAGTTTAATTTTTTTTTTAATATTCATATTTTGTTCATTGTTTTAAAAAGACACATCCATTAATGATTACAACAATTTATTGTATTTTAATTATTATTTTGTGTTTCTCTTTATTTTAATTTATTCAAAATTTAAATTTAACAAACATGCATTACTTAAATTTTGTAAAATGTAAATATTGTATTGAAATAAATAAATATTATAAATAAATTAATTTATTTTTTGTTTATTATTATATTAGAAACTCTTGTAAAATTGTCTTTTAAAATCTTTTTTATTTTTTATTTTATTCTGCTTGGTTAATGTAAAATTTTCCTAAAAATTTTTACTAAATGAGCTTATAATTCGTTTATTATCGATATTCTATTATCATTTTTGTATTTTAATTTTTATTTTATTTTTTTCAAAAGCAAATTTATAGATGCATTATGGTGCTATTTTGTAAGCTAAATTAAAAAGAAAAAAAAAATTGAAAATGAAGAAGAATAAGAATAAGAAGAATTTGTTAAAAAGTGAAAAAAGAAATACGAATTTATTATTAATTAGCAAAGTTAATTCGGTGGCGAGGCATTAATGACAATGAATTAGTCGAGATAAAATTAAAAATTTTACAAAAACTAAAATGATAATTACGATATACACCAACGAATTAAGTTATATTAACGAACGACTTATTAAAGTTTAAAAGAAATTTAGACAATACTTTGAATTTGTTGTCCTATAAAAAAATAATTTTTATCAGAAAACCTTTGTCCACTATCTTAAGACAAAAAAATAAAAAAAGGATTAGATTTTAGTCCAAAATGTCATCATTTTGTCGATTATAAACATTTTTTTTTAATACAAACAATTGACAATGATAACGTTCAAAAGACATCAACAGCGCATTAAACAATAAATTTGAATACCTAACTGCAATTTAGTTTAAGAAGTTATTGAAATTTAAAAGATTTCAAGATTTAAAATTACGTTTTACACCCTTCACGTTTGTGGAATTTAATAGAAAAATTCATTAGGGCAATTATTACAACTTGCCTTTAACTAAAGACAGGATTTTAACGGGCATATAATTTGTTTTCAATTATTATAAGTGGACAATAAGGAGGAGGGAAGATCATCCTACCGCTAACTTTTAAAGTTAACACATTCGCTGCCAAGCAGAGCACATATCGCTCCTTTATTGCAAGATAGTCATATTTCAAAAAATTAAAAATTTGTAGTTACTTAAGCAAAACTGCTCTTTTGGACCCCTTCTGTACCTGTTGAAAAAAAATCAATTTTATATCCCAAGCTGAACCGAAGTATATAGTGTTTGTGGCAATTTGATCATAAGACTTATGTCTTGAAAACTTAAATCGCATTTTGCCAAGTTCAAGTTTTTTTGAGATATGACTACATACATACATAATTGGTCATTCAGTCAGGATTATTAACCTAGTTTCTCACACTACTTATGTTGTGTGTGTTAATTTTATACATAAGTGGCGGGACCTACAGTTTAAAGTCGACTCCGAATGACACATTTTTGAGAAACTTTTCATGGCAATTTTATTTTTACTCTGAGTTTTTGCCAGAAATCTGCTGAGAAGAAATCGCCGAAAAAATACTTTTTGTATTTTTATTTCGATGTCTGGCCGGGGGCTTGAACCCTGGCTTTAAGTCTAATAAGCCAGCACACTACCTACTAGACCACGGCGACTATGTTGCAATAAAGGAGCGATATATTATCATACATAATGATTTACAAGCAGAAAACCAAAGACGAGTATACTCGTCGTTGCCAATACGAAGGCCTTTTTCGTATTTGCATACGTTTTAGTAGAAAAACAAATAATAAATCACGCAGATGGATAAAATAAAGAAAATGGAATAAAACGAGACACATTATTAAAATTGGCAACACTTAGAAATTCTCGAATGTGTTATGCTCATGTCTAAACTTGCCATATTATATATTATTTTCAATATGGAAATCTTCAAATATAAACAAAATGAGCAAACACAACAAAAAAGAAGCACGTTGTTGCCACACATTGTTTAATTTGGCAGGTGTTATTGACGTATTGCTCCGCAACTGCAATATTTTTGAAAATGTTAACTTTATTTTATACCTTCCCTTGTAGTTTTGAAAGAGTTAAATGGAAGTAATGGCATATAATTAAGGGATGTGAAAATCAATCATTTCACCGTAGATGAAAGGGCCACCACGAAAATGTTTGGCTTATTAGACGTAAAAGCCAGGGTTCGAGTCCCAGGACAGACATCAAAACAAAATACAAAAAGTATTTTTTCGGCGATTTCATCTCAGCAGATTTGTGGTAAAAACTCTGAGGGTAAATAAAATTGCCATGAAAAGTTTCTCAAAAACCTGGCTTTCGGAGTCGACATTAAACTGTAGGTCCCAACACTCACGTATGAAATTTATCCACTTAACATCAGTGATGTGAGAAGCCAGGCCGTAATCCTGACTGAAGAGTTGTAATGACCAATTATGTACATGTATGTGAACTTTATTTTATCTTTGGGTTGTGATTACGAAAAGGAGTTAAAGGGAACTTTAAAATTCACTTAAGCTAAAGTTAGCTTTAACTAAACACAACTTTAACAGCAAGTTGTAATTATAATCGAAATGGTGGTTTGAAAATCAGTTACGAAATACCGCCACTCTAACTAACCCAACTAATGTAAAAATACAACCCAAAAGCCCGCAAAAGCTTAGCCACACTCGACGGTTGTGGACAATCGTGTCCTTAAGAAACTGGAACTGAACTTCAAAACAGCTTCTGGGAAATTTTCAATTTGATGTAATCAAACTAGATGTGACATTTGCACTACGATAGGTAATCTTAGGTAACGATGGATGTATTAAACATATAAGATCGTAACATTCCTATAAAGGTTCACAAGATGATAATGATGCCACAGTCAGGGCTCTGTCTACCAATCGATAGAATAAGAATAAAATATCGTAATATCCTTATGAAGGTTATAGCCGTGTCAGATTTAGAAGATCCAAACCTCAACATTACATGAGATCCAAAGTAGTTTCCGAACCTAATATTGATAGTTTCTTCCAGATGACGAAATCTCTAAATGATTTGACCCTGTTAAATGAACATAGCGTGCTAACAATTATAGACGCAATATCGTCCAGCTTGCTTGTTCAATTGGATTTTTCAATAATTTTCGTAATCTGGAAAGATTTTTGGCTAACGCGTGTTTAACCTTTGGCCTCCGTTTCAACCATTCAGTCGGGTTGGCGATCTAGTTTCTTACATTACTGATGTTGTGTGTGTGTGTTAATTTTAACATAAGTTGCGGGACCTACAGTTTAAAGTCGGACACCTAACGACAGATTTTTGAGAAACTTTTCATGACAATTTTAATTACTCTCAGAATTGTTGCCAGAAATCTGCTCTGAGAGGAAGCCACCTCCTCTACTTGTATGTGGTATCGGGCTGCTGGAAACAGCGGGGTTTTTTGTAAGGAACTCGGTCTTGAACTTCCATATTAAAGGTTCACAAGATGATATTGAGTAAGGATAAAGATAGTAGTATTTCACTTTCGTGGTCCGTGTCTACCAATGGATAGAATAAGGATAAACGATAGTAGCATTTCTATCTATGGCTTCATCAATGGATGGGTCAGAGGAGGAGTAGAGGCGCAAGGGAAACGGATCAGGTTATTTTGTTTCTAGACTGTCTATGGCCTACTAGTAGACAGTAAGAGAACAGGTTAGCTGCTGGGCTTGGATAAGACTAGCTTAAGGTTGTTTGTCTGTTTTATTACGGGGCACTGCGAGATTAGGTAGCTGACGGGGATCTGGAGCAAATCCCAGCCAGACTACTGCTAGGCATCTTGCGGTGAGGAGTTGGAGAAACACCTCCTCTGTAACACCCCAGCCCTTGGTAGGTTGAGGACCCATGGCAGTGTCTTTTTTGGCAGCTTGAATTCAGTGTCGAGTGACGACATCAAGATTCTCCACAGATGCATTAGTAGCTTGGTCTGGTTGAGAGGTGCTAGAACTTCATCAGTGTAGGCTAGGGATGCTAATCGAGAAATCCCGAATCTCGAAATCCTGGGATTTTCGGGATTCACAAAATCCCGAATCCCGGGATTTTTAAAAACTTGTCCCGGGATTTTTCGAGATTGTGAATTCATATGTATTTGGACCCTACAAAAGGTCCTGAAAAAAAATTCTATATCACTTGACTTCGATAATAGCATCTCAGATAAGGAAAACTCTACTTCCATTGATAAAAAAAAAATTATTTGATGGCATCGAAGAATGCAAAAGCCCTACAAAACGAATTAAAAGGGTAACTGATTTAGATACTCAACTGTCCAAAGCAATTGATTTATTTACATCAGGAGGTAGTAGAGTTGAATATTTACAAGCTGCATACAGCTATCTTGGAACTATTTTATCAACAAATGTTGATTGCAAGAAGTGTTTTTCAACGCCAGGGGTATGTATGTTGGCAACAAAATTCCTTCAAGCCTATCAGATCACATGTTAGATGCTTTAATCTTTTTCATTATATGTGAGAATAATTTTTATTTTTTGTTAATTTACGCTTTTTTGTTACTTTTTGTCTTGCTTTTTAATAAATTATTTTTAATGATATATAATTCTGATATACTACATAATTGGAATACAAATGATTTTGTTAACGAAATATTTTTATAATTAAGTGAAAATCGCGGTTTTTCGGGATTTTTGGATCCCGAAATATCCCAAATCCCGGGATTATTAAAAATCAATCCCGTTTGGCATCCCTAGTGTAGGCATGCTCTGTCCCAACCTTTTTGTTGTGTCTGGTCTGTGTAATTCCTCTGCTTTCCATTACACCCCCCCCCCCCCCATTTCCTACATAGCCTCCTTTCATCCCATCCCTTCTATTATCTTTTCCACTTTAAGGACGTTGTACAATGTAACAATTCGACGTCTGTCTGTGATTGACAGGTACACATCCTCTAACCTAACCTAATCTAATGTTTTACGAATTAAAAGGATACAAAAAACTTTGTAAAGAATAAATGATAGATGTTTACCCAACAAAACACTGCATACAATAAGTATGTAAACCATCATATTGCAAAACATACTTCATTTGCGGTGAATCTTTTAGATTTTTAGTTACAATTTTATAATGAGTTTGAATTTAATTAATTTAAAAAAGAAAACAAAATCAAAATGGAAATGGAAAAACCCCAAATGAATACAATAAAATGGAAAAATGATTTATGATTTGTGAATTCATTGACTTAAATAGAGTAACAAATGTTTGTTCGAATGGCAATGGCTATGTATGTATGGATTACATATGATATTTGTGAAAGCAAAAAACATACAATATTATTAGAGTGGTGGGGTGGAAATATTGGTAAATATTAAAATTTTAAAATTTAAAATTAAAAAAAAGAAAATTTTGTAAAATAACAATGGAATGATAATGGTGTTAAGAGAAACCAAACAAATTTGTTCTTAAATTTAAACCAACCAAAAAACAAAGCAATTCAAAAAAAGAAAAGAAAATTGTAAAACAGAACAAAACTAAACAAAATTTTAAATACCTTTGATTTCTTTCTTTCTATGTTTGTTTTATTTGTCTGTTTTATTTTTATTTTATTTTTTTATAATTTCACAACACATTTCTTAGGTAAGGCACACTTGGTTTTATTTTTATTGTTTTAATTTTCGAAAAAACAAAAAAAAAATCACAACAAAAGCAATTGTTAAATATGTAGTAATAGTAGGTAGGATAGTAAATAATAATTTAAATTTTCAATTTTCAATTTTTAATTTTTAATTTTTCTTGTGGACGATATACAAACAAAATACAAATAAATTTAGATCAGACTTTTTCTTATTTCACTTTTCATTTTCGATTTGAATTAGATTTTCGATTTTCCTTTTCGTCCTTTAAAAGTAAAATTTACAAATTTTGATTTACAAGCATCTCCCAATTAGTATCTACGGCATCACTAATGCCATTCGTATAAATATTGAGATCAATTAAACTAATGTTGTTACTATTGTACGGATCATTGCTTGTGTTAGGATGTTATTTTTTTTTTAATTTTTTCAAATGGTAGATTTAACGTAGAAGTTTTAAAAAGTTGTGTTTTTTTTTTAAATTTTACAGAAGTTCGAACAGACAGTAGAAGTAGTAAGTAGAGTAGTTTGCCCCAAAGTTTACCATTATTAAAGATGTAAAGAAGAGTGGTGGTGTAAATTAGGAAAAAGTATATAAAAAAAAACGATAAAAAGATAATTAGAAACATTGAATGTAAAAAAAAAAGTTGAATTAAATAAAATGTAAAAAACAATAGAGAAGAGAATAGAAAAAACAAAACAAGCTGCCGCTTTATTTGGCAAACAAACTAAACTAAACTAAGCTAATGAATTTGAATTAAATTTTAAATGCTTTTTCTTAAAAGCTTAATTTCTTAATTTCCATATCATTAATTAAGGCATCTAAAAGCTAAATTCAAAGTATTGCTAAATGTTTTCGGATTAGTAATGGAAACTATAGAAAATATTTGTTGTTATTAGTGAGATGAAAAGTTTTTCTTATTTTTTCTCAAAGCAAATAATAAAAATAAATGTTGTTTGATGAATTATGTGAAAAAGTAAACGAAATAAATTAATAACTTTTAATACTTACTTTCCCATTTGTATATCCTGTGGATGAGGGGATTGTATGTTGTGGTGTGGTGTAACACCACCACCACCTTCTATGGCCGGTACATTTACGCGTATGGTATTGGGTACATAACCATCACGACGGGCATTTTCATCTAAAAAAAAACACATTTTACATCATGAAACATAATAACATTTCGAAATATAAGAAAATATTCGAAAACTTACCAATCCTTTGTGTATAAAATTCACCAAAAGCATCGTCACGATTACGATTGGTTGGATAAACGAAACGTAAAACTTCTAAATCATGTATACGATCGGCTAAGCCGCGTATATTTAAATCACGTGCCGTCCAAGGCGATAGCATTAGGACTTTTTCAGCCATAAAACCAACAGTTATGCCACCTAAAATTAATACAATTAATATAAGGCCACCCACCCATCCTTCTTTCTTCCACATTCTTTGTTACTTACCTAATTCGGAATCTGAAAAACGCAACAAGAAAGTACCAGCCGGCAACATGGCCAACATTTCTTCAGCTTTACGTTTGTTAATGAAACCAATAATTAAACCGGCCTTCCATAGACTTAGTAAATGATCTTTGGTTAATTTCATAATGGCAAAGAACCAATCCCAAAATGTAAACGAACGATCCGGCAATGGTTCCTTACAGAATTGTGCCCACGATATATAATCCTCCTCACCATTCATGCCGTTGCGACGGAATAGCTTTTCATCTATAATATTAAACAAAGAAAAATTTATTTTGATTTTCTCCTCACAATTTCATTTAATTTTTTGTAAACTTACGTAAAAAGTTTAGATTTTCATCGGTCAAAGCCCGACCTGTTGACGATTCAAATTTGGTATTTAAAGCCATAGCCAGCTGGTTCCATGGTACTCTTTCGGGTACTTGAAATGGTTCACGTACAATATCGGAGAATGCATTGTCCCAAGTGATGGTGGCCCAAGACTGTGGTTCCTGATTACCATGTACAATAACCACTACTGGTAATGAAATTGTCCAGACCTGCAAATAATTTTATCAATAAAATGTCAATAAATTTAAAAAGAGGCAAAGATTTTGAAAGAGATTTGCATTCCACAATAATCTAGAAGTTAGGAAATTAATGTCATACAACTATAGACGACGTGCTTCATCTTATTGGGGACTTAACTAAATTAACAATCGTCGAGAGTTACTTTAATAACACTCTCTACCTTTGATTCTTGTCTCACAATATGAAGTGAAGGTTTCTATCGTTTCACCAATTGTTTGGAAAATTTATGCCCTAAGGTTTTGTTATGTAAAATTGACTTTCTTCTCACTAGAAACATTGTTTCTATGGTCAGAATATAGTTGAAAGCACAAATAATTGAAAGAAAAATATATCTGGACAAAAACGCTATTATTAGGGGTTTCAACCCTCTTTTTCTGGGAAACCTGACTCGATGGAAAGTTTTTGAAATCAGATTCGTGTTTAGCGCAAAATGCCTTCAGAAAAACCTGGAGCCATTTTATTTGCAAAACCCTTGCAGGGCTGTGTTATGTATGCGCGTGCACTTAGTTCCCGCCAGCTTGTTAGCGGCAAGCATTTATTGTCATGCCAATTTCGGAATTTACACCTGAGGGGTTTTGCAAATAAAATGGCTCCAGGTTTTTCTGAAGACATTTTGCGCTAAACATCTACATAACACGGGCATGTATCTACACTGTTCAATACTATGCTATTAAATGGTATATTTAAAGTATTGCAAAAATAACAACATCTAATTGAAAACATAACATAAAAAACGATTTTAAATTCTATTCGACTTACCCTAATTCTATAATCATTGACTATAACCGATGTATAAAAGAGTAAAGCAAACTTTTCATCCATGACACTTTCGGTGCCTTTCTTTTCAGCACGTTTAATTTTCTTCAATTGCATTGTTCTGAAAAACAAAAAGAGACAAATTACGTTACATTATGTCATTTGTAACATTTGTGTTCGTGTTTGTGTGTTATCCATTACCTGAAACTCGCTGAAAATACTCTTGTCTGATTATTATATTCCATGGTACCAATATTATTGACTATTTCGCCCGAAGAGGCTGGATTACTGCTCGATGTCTCAGACATGGTACGTTGTGCGGAATGACGTTGAGCCTGAGCCTCTGTAATAAAATTTTTAAAATAAATTATTTTATTTATTATTTATTTAAATTAAGTTAACATATGTATGTAGAGTATATAAGATTGCAAATAAATTAATATCACTGCAAAAATATAATAAATATAACAACAATAATAACGATAATAACAATAAAAACAAACAACAGGAGATTTGCTGATAACATTACGTTGATAGATAATATTTTATTTTGTTTTCTTCTTTTTTTTCTATAAACAAAACGAGATACACTGCAGATACTTAATGCTTTAAGATTCTTTAGAAATAATTTATTACTCAAACACAGAATTTCTAAAGTTTTCCATTTATTGGCAAAAAAAAAATACAATAAATCAAGACTGATTTAATAACTACTTTAAAACCAAATCAAACGAAATACACGCCATCGATTTACGTAAAATGCATCCTATTTGACTCCAAATGTAAAGTGCATACTTTTAAATCGTTATTATAAGGTGTGGTTCAAATTTCAAAAATCTTTAGGTCAAGCTTTATGGGAGAATGCCATAGAATCAACAGTATGTTGTCTACGAAGTAAACCAAGAGTTATGAGAGCAACTAATTGTCGTGGCACAAAAGATGGAAACTATTTAATAAATTTATTGAACTTATGAGTGATTATGCTATTCAAATCCTGCAATATAGTACTGCGCGTTGAGGCCAATATACGGCACTGTGCCTGTAGCTCAAGATCTGTGGTCTGTATATCCTGCGCTGTCATATGGGCTTTGCGTTGATTATAATTGCTGAAGCAATTGTGAAATGTATCGTAGTTCGTACGAAACTGTTGCATTTCGAAAAAGACGGCATTTATTTTCATATCCAAATTGCTAATGTGACTATTCAGATGTAGTAGGTAGTGTGTTGAATTATTAGATGTGAGGCCCGAGTTCAAATCCCAAGTCAGACATAAAAACAAAAAAAAAAAAAAGAATTTCTTCGGCGATTTCCTCTCAGAGCAGATTTCTAGCAAAAACTCTGAGTATAAAAATAAAACCTGCCATGAAATGCTTCTCAAAAATCTGTCAACTTTTTAAACCATCAGTCTTCCAGAATATATTGAAATCACTTCTAGTTTTCCTGCAGCAACTACCAATAACTTAGCGATCGATCAGAAAGATAATCAGAATGTTGGTCTGCAAACTGAGCACTGCTTTTATATGTATCTACCTGCAGATCGTGTCACCACACCGTATTATTGCCAATCGAGATTCTATTCTAGTCACCGTAGTCTAGTAGGTACTGTGTTGGCTTATTAAACGTAAAGCTCGAGTTGGAATCGAAAAAAAAAGTATTTCTTCGGGGACTTCCTTTCAGAGCAGGTTTCTGGCAAAAACTTTGAGAGTAAATAAAGTTGCCATGAAATGCTTCCCAAAAATCTGTCGTTCGGAGTCAGCTTTAAACTGTAGGCTCCGCCACTTTGACGTATAAAATTAACGCACACAATATAAGTGGTGTTAAAAGCTAGGTCGTAATCTTGACTTAAGGCTATCTACTAGACTACGGCGACTTCTGCAAAAGTTGCTTCTAATTTTACCAATTAATTAGCTTCCAAATTGGGTGACCAGAAACTAGGGTTTCAAGCTGAACATTGATGTCCTATATACCTGCGGCAATTCTATTCCCTGAAATATTTACTCCTTACTGCCTGATTCTTCTAGTAGTCTATTGTGATTCCTTATGCTTTGAATTAAAAGCTGATGCTGAATTTCATGGCAATTCGAAGATGAAGGGAATTGATACAGACATTAATGAGGGTGTACATAGTAATCTATACAACACAATTAATGATCGTGGAGTGATAGGTATTTGTAAACAAGATGATGAGATTTAAAATATTTACAAGAGTAAACTCTCTGGCTGGCAATATTATATATTCCCTACATAAAGTACATACATATGTACATACATAATTAGTCATTACAACCCTTCAGTCAGGATTATTGACCTAGTCCCTCACACTACTTCAGGGTTTGTTGCGATGAGGAGTTGGAGATTGTCGAACATTTCTTTTGCAGCTGCCCAGCCCTTGGTAGGTTGAGGAGCCTTGACAGGGCCTTCTTTGAGAGCTTGAGTTCTTTGTCGAGAGCCAACATCAAGGCTCTCCACAGATTCATTAGCAGCTTGGGCTGGTTGAGAGGTGCTAGGGCTTTATAAGTGTAGTCACACTCTCAATCTCTTTTGTTTTGTGTCTGTTTCTTTTTACGTAATTCCTCCGTTTCCCATTCTCCCTCCCCTTCCCTACATTCCTATATCCTCTATTTCCTTCCTCCCCTAAGGACAATGTACAATGGGTCAATTTTGACCTCCAGGTACTGTGCTTGTCTTGACCGACTGGTGCACGTCCTCTAGCCTAACCTAACCTTCTCACACTACTTATGTTGTGTGTGTTAATTTTGTACAGAAGTGGCGGGGGACCTACAGTTTAAATCGACTCCGAACGCCAGATTTTTTGAGAAACTTTTCATGGGACCTTTATTTACTTTCAGAGTTTTTGCCAGAAATCTGGTCTGAAAGGAAATTGCCGCAGAAATACTTTTTGTATTTTATTTTGATTCTGGCCTGGTACTCGAACCCTGGCTTTACGCCTAATAAGCCAGCATACTACCTACTAGACCACGGCGGCGTCATTATGTAGCTTTGTCCCCTACATGCTTCAAAGAGCAATGATTTCATGAATCCAAATGCAAAGTAATTGAAATTATACCTCTCTTCCGGCTTAGAAGAGCCAAATCTTATTTAGAATTTTCTTAAATTAAGTTTTTAAAATATTAATTTAAAAAAAACATTCAAACAAAACATATGTTCTTTTCCTTTTTCTGTTTTTCTTTTTTGCTTTTGTATATGAAATACAATCAATTACGCTGTAATAAGTTACCTTCTTTGAATTGTCGTATACCGAAAAAATAAATAAATTGTTGCTTATTTATTATTTGTTTAATCTTTTTTTTTATTTTTAATTATTTTTTAATTTATTTGTTTAACAACAGTTTTAAAAAACCATTTTGCTTTTCGGTAATTCGATAAGTTTGTTCAGTAAATGAACTTAAACAAACTATTTGAAAAAAAAAAACTAGAACTGACGACTGACGACTATTAACAAAATTTAATAAGCAGGTGTGGTGTGGAGTGGAGTGCTGTGTATGTTTATTTAAACAAAAAACAAAAACAAAAAAAACACAAATAATTAAAATAAATATTTATAAATGATAACACGTATGCATTCGAATTAAACAATGGTAATAAAATATTATTATGTTGCAATCAAATGATCTCATTTTACAGCAAATAAAAGAAAAAAAGGTCTCAGAAACTAAATGGGGGGAAAAAACAGAAACAAATCATTTTACATGTCATATTGACCTTTTTATGCAGCACGAAAGTTTACTTGTGGAATTGTTGAGTTAATTAAAATTTTATATGAAAACAATGTCGGCCATAAATGAGGTAAAAATCAGAGGTCAGCAATGAATCGTTTTTCCGCTACTCATAAGCGTACTCATGCAATTTTGAGTATGAGTGATATCAACAGAATTGAAATTCAACTACTTTGATTCATTCGTACTCGCTACAACATTGATTTATAAGTATTAAGTAGCAATGAGTACGAGTGCAACGTTGACACAAAACTCACAACATTCGAAATGTGTTTGATTCATACGCCTACTCATTCTAATTCATAAATTTAGAAAAATACTCTTAGAATACTTATAAGTGATTCGAGTGATTCGAATTATTCATCAAAATTTACAGCCTTTATTGTTGTTGCATATACAAACAAAGACACCAAGCAAAGCATACACACAATCTTCTTGTGAGTATTGTAGTGTTCGTACGCGAATCATACTTATTTTGTGCCTCTTTCTGATTCATAAATTTAGAAAAATACTTATAAGTGACTCGAGTGATTCGAATCATTCATCAAAATTTACAGCCTTTGTTGTTGTTGCATATACAAACAAAGAAGAAAGGAAAGACAAAGACAACAAGCAAAGCATACACACAATTTTCTTGTAAGTACAGTAGTGTTCGTACGCGAATCATACTTATTTTGTGCTTCGTGTAAATCGACTGAGAGGAAATCGCCGAAGAAATACTTTTTGTATTTTGTTTTGATATCTGGTCTGGGGCACGAACCTTGGCTTTACGTCTAATAAGCCAACACACTACCTACTAGACTACGGCAACTTCAATTGAATCGAATTGGTGGCTAACAATTCCGTTTTGTCCTTAATACCATCAAACAAAGTTTAACTCGAATTTCGCCAAAATGCCAAAAATAATAGTCAAGATGATTTTAACTGTAATTTTCTTGATTCTACTTTTTTTACAAGGAAACCAATGATGATTGGTTGAATACTTTCAACCTTGGTCAATTCAAGTAATAGAAGCTGTATTTATAGCACAGCAACATCATTCATTGCTTCAATTTAATGGTGTTTTCTTTTCTACAAAAAAATGTGCATTTTATTAAGGCAAAATGCAATTTTGCGTTTGTTTCTTAAAAATGTTTCGCCCTCTAAAAGGGTGGTATGTTTAATTCTAAATAATTTGCACTTGCCAATAGTGGAGGGCATTGCATTTTATGCCCTATATAAATCGAAAATGCTAATAATGCCCTGTAAAGCAGATGACTTTTGCTTATTTATAGGGCTACCAGATGATATTTAAAAAAGCCTTTACAATGAATCAAAAAATGGACATTCTTATGCCAACTTTGGCGAAAACACAATAACACTCATATTTCAATTGCCCATAGCTTTACCAATTTGGCGATTTGAAAATCCTTTAGTGGAATAATGATAATCTCACCTTTTTCTTCAATGTTATATGAAAGATCAAGACCTATTAGACAATAACTCGTATTCACATAAATTAGCACGAGTGTTTTGAACTCGCCAGAGTCTTGTAAGCAGTGTGTGTGAAACATAAAAAAAAATTCTTCGGCGACTGCTTCTCACCAGATTTCTGCCAAGAACTCTGAGAGTAAAGAGAACCTCCTGCCATGAAAAAATTTCTCAAAAAACTGCCGTTCGGAATCGACTTTAAACTGTAGGTCCCCCGCCGTTCACGTATAAAAAAATTAACGCATACAATGTGAGTGGTGAGAGAAACTAGGCCGTAATCGTGACTGAAGGGTTGTAATGGCCAATTACGTATGAATACTCATCGGTATGTATAAAAAGTTTTCTTATGATCATAACAAAGCCAAATATGTCGTTGATTCTTTTCACTATCGGTGCCAGCGCACGGTCAACATCACCTTTAAACGGGCATGGGTATTCCCCGGTTATGATATTAATATCTGAAGCAAACAATCTTGTACTTGCTGTTGCTAACATACATTCATACATAATTGGCCATTACAATCCTTCAGTCAGGATTACGACCTAGCTTCTCACACCACTTATGTTGTGTGCGTTAATTTGATACAAGAGTAGCGGGACCTACAGTTTAAAGTCGACTCCGAACGACAGATTTTTGAGAAGCTTTTCATGGCAATTTTTACTCTCAGAGTCTTTGCCAGAAATCTGCTGAGAGGAAGTCGCCGAAGAAATATTTTTCGTTTTGATGTCTGACCTGGGATTCGAACCCGGGCCTTTTGTCTAATAAGCCAACACAATACCCACTAGACCACGGCGACTTCTTGCTAACATATTAGCGAATAAATATTAAATGACTGCACAGAAACACAATTTAAGTCCACTAATTAAAACACTAATTGGCAGAAGCAATAGCAGAGCTTTATGCATTCGCTTCTATATTTTTCTTTACAAAAATATTGCAATCAGCTAGAAATACGTGGTGTTTTTATAAAATCCTAAGGCCTTATTACCATTAAATTAAATTTAAATGCCGATTAAAAATTCAAATTAAATAAAATAAAAAATAATTCACAAAACATCTGCTGATACAACACTCACCTGATAGTATTATACATTCCACTGAAGGACTATTAACGCTAATGCCCAATTGTGGTCCAATGAGCCATCGTACTGCAGCAGCAAATCTAAATTTTAAAAAAAGAAAAGAATTCAAACACATTTTAATATGGATTTAATGGCTATCCTTCCTCTATGTACACATATTTAATGGCTATTAAAATGGCACACAATCCATATTACAATCACAATTAATTTCAAACAATAAACTAACCTAGGTATTTGTTTTCATAACCTGTGGCGGTTGTTTTTCCACTATAAATGACGACAATACCAGCAATTGTTTGGCGCTGCGTATGCGATTAATCATTTCGCTGATGTCATCATTATTATCCAAACGTATCATGTTCATCATGTTGGCATTCTCTAAAATATTATCCACCATCTTTACCAACAGTTCAATGCACTGTTGAATCTCATCTAGATTATCACGGAATGGTGCACCATTGCCAGCCAAGGCCTGATTACGTTGCCAGTTTTTCAATTCCTGGATAACGGCCTCCTGTATGCTGCTGTAACGTGTAATTATGCTATTCAAATCCTGCAATATAGTACTGCGCGTAGAGGCCAATATACGGCACTGTGCCTGTAGCTCAAGATCTGTGGTCTGTATATCCTGCGGTGTCATATGGGCTTTGCGTTGATTATAATTGCTGAAACAATTGTGAAATGTATCGTAGTTCGTACGAAACTGTTGCATTTCCAAAAAGACGGCATTTATTTTCATATCCAAATTGCTAATGTGACTGTTCAGATCATTGCAGGCATACGAATTGCCGACATTACCAATGTTCGGTGTATGCATGCCGGGTACAATTGGGCCGACGCCCAACATGCCGCTACCGCTGCCGCTGCCGTTCAGGCTCACATACGGAGAATACTGTGGCATTTGGTCGACCAGCTGTATCTCACGCTGTAGACCGGTACGAATGTGTGTATACAACTCCACGGCTGGTGTTTGTGTTACGCTTGTGCAAATTTCGGCAAGTTTAAATTTCATCAAATTATCGTTGCTCAGTGGTATGAGTTTCTGTTTCAGATCCTCATAGAACTGGTGGGCAACACGTTCATATATTTCAGTTGACGAAGTGTTGATGCGATCTGACCTGCAAGAGAATATTTGCAAAAATTATTACAAAAATTGTTTTAAAAATTAAATTCAAATAAAAATATTTTATAAATTTCAATACTTGTTTGTACAATATTTTTTCATTGTTTTTCATTCCAGTATTTGCTTTAAAAACTGCTTTTAATATCCTGATGTATGCCAAACCAATGACAACCAACTTTTAATCCGTCCGGCTTCATACATAGTTTTACAAAAGCATAATTCAAATGGACATTTTTATAAGAGGCTTAACGGGAACATACTTATGGAAAAACATTTTCTTTTTTTCCATTTTTTCCTTTAAATTTTAAAAGGTTTCATTCTCAGTGGAAAGGATTAAGAGTTTATTTAAAAAAAAAAACACAGTAAAAATATATTTTTCTTTGAATAACAATTTATATTGCAGAAGTGTACACTGTCCACCTATGTATGTCTATTTAATATAAGGAAATATGGCAATTTTCCTACTACTTTAATACCCAAGTAAAAAAGGTAAGCATTGTAGTCCACAGTCCTGGAATTAAGTGCCTTCATATTGCGAATAATTCTGTGGAGTAAAAGTTTGCTTTCATAGAACTTCGTATAGATAAAGTTTCTGGCGAATGTTGGTTTGTATACGAAACAGATTTCTAAGAACGTGGCCTTTTTAAACTGTCCCTGGTATTATTTTAAGCGCTATTATTACAACTTGCCGTTAAAAACTTGGATTTAGTTAAAGGCACCTTTAGCTAAAGGGAACTGTAAAGTTATTTCCGTTATTACAACTTACAAAGAAAATAAATTGAACTTTTTCAAAAATATGGTAGCGCCGGAGCAATGTCGATAACACTGCTCAATTAATCAATTTTTTTTTTAAACGCAGTAGCAACGACAAGCTTTTTTTTTGCAAACTTGGATTTAGTTAAAGGTACCTTTAGGGAACTGTAAAGTTATTTTCGTTATCACAACTTACGGTGAAAATAAATTAAACTTTTTCAAAACTATGGCAGTGCCGGAACAATGTCGATAACACTGCTCAATTAATCACGATTTTTTTTAAACGCAGTGGTTGTTTATATTTGAAGTTGCCATATTGAAAATATTTTCAAACATAAACTTAACTTTAAAAGTTACCAATAGCTTACCCTTTAGCTTAATGTCCAGTTATAATAATGAAAAATAATTTTTCTACCCTTTAAAATCCTCCCTTTAGTTAACGGCAAGTTGTAATAAAGTTGGCGTTAGTTAAAGGTACCTTTAGCTAAAGTGAATGGTAAAGTTACCTTCAACTTATTTGCGTTATTACAACTTACAGATAAAATAAATTGAACTTTTTTAAAACTATAGCAGTGCCGGAGCAAAGTCGATAAAACTACTCAATTAAACAAGTTTTTTTTTGACGCAGTGGCAACGAGGAACTTCGTTTTATTTATTGTATATGCTCAATTTATTTACATTTGAAGTTACCATACTGACAATAGTACATGATATGGCGAGTTCGAACATAAAGCGACCTTTAAATGTTAAATCTTTCTTTTAGCTTAACGATCACTTCTATCTTATTGGGTACTCGTAATAATGAAAAACTATTTATCTGGCCATTAAAATCCTCCCTTTAGTTAAACGGCAAAATAATGCCTAAATGTTAATAAATTTAACCTGAAGTTGCCGCTGACTAGTAGGTAATGTGTAGTTTTTTAGACATGAGGCCATGGTTCAAACTTCAGTTCAGACATTTCGAACGAAACGAAATATGAAAAATATTTTTTCAATGACTTTCTCTCAAATCTTTGAGAGTAAATAAAATCGTTATGAAAAGTTTCACAAAAAATCGGTCGTTATCAGAGTTGAATTTAAACAGTAGGCAACGAGACTCATGGATAAAATTAATGGACACAACGTGGAAGTCCGTAGTCTAGTAGATAGTGTGTTGGCTTATTAGACGAACGGCCTGAGTTCAAATGCCAGGTCAGACTCCTCCAACAACAGAAAATATGAAAATATAATCCTTCGGCGACTTCTCTACCAGCAGATTTCTAACAAACATTCTGCGAGTAAATAAAATTCCCATGAAAAGTTTCTTAAAAATCTATCGTTCGTAATCGACTTTAAATTGTAGGTCCCGCAACTCATGTATAAAATTAACGCACACAACATAAGTGGGGTGAGAAAGTAGTTCGTAATTCTGACTAATGGTAATTTCTTTTCTACCAAAAAAATGTGCATTTTATTAAGGCAAAATGCAATTTTGCATTTGTTTCGCCCTCTAAAAGGGTGGTATGTTTTATTCTAAATAATTTGCACTTGCCAATGGTGGAGGGCATTGCATTTTATGCCCTGCATAAATCGAGAGTGCTGATAATGCCCTGTAAAACAGATGAATTTTGTTTATTTATAGGGCTACCAGATGATATTTAATAAAAAGTCGCCTGGTATTGTTATCCAATTTGAAGTTAATTTTTTCATTGTCTTGTTAAGTAACCTTAAGGAAACATTACATTATTAAAGCTACATGGTCAGTAATATAAAAAATTGGATTCAATGTTAGGAGCAGTGTTAAAATGTTTTTTTTTGGTTATAAAAAAAAAACTCTCAAAAATAAAGTTCAAAAATTAGCGATCTGGCAACACCTTTTTCATATTTACATTTATTATTGAAAAGAAATCAAAAAATACAGCGTATTTTTAGATCTAAAACCTTTTTTATTCAAAAAATATAAATACGGATATTGATGGATCTATTTTATTAGCGAAAATTGAAATAAATCAGTTATTAGATTCATCTTCGTCGTCTGATGACGAAGAATTACTGAATTTATTTCAACATACATAGTCAACAGCCGCCGTGGCAAACATAGGGCATCCCCTTTTTTAAATATTTGTGTTATGTTCTTCTCAAATAAAAAATGACATTACCACAGGGTTGGTCAAAAAATTTTTTAATGCACCTTGTAAGAGGGTAACATTTCCTTTGTAGAAAAGAAAACACCATAAGTGATAGAGACATAATGGCCAATTATGTATGCATGTAACATAGAAGGTGTGAGGAAAGCCAGACTATAATCTTGTGTGTAATCTCTTGCCAATAACTTGGTAAATATTTAAAACTTTTCGTAATTGCTGTACATTTAAAATATGGGATTATAAGTCAACGTATGTACATTTGTGCATACCCCAATGTCGATTTCCTTAAATTAAAATTAAAATACGTTTTAAAAATTCTAAAAATTTCGTAATTCAGGTTTTCAACTCCCATACACAATACTATAACTGGCGTATACTTACATCATTCTTTCTTCAATCCATGGTGCTAAATAGACTCGTATATCGGCTAATCCTTTCTCATCGTAATATTGTATCATGGATTGTTTTATTTCCGGATTGCACGCAATACGTTTCCACAAACTCATTGTGATTAATTGTGTCTGTGCTTCGCGTAAAGCGTGCTTTAAGGATGTTTATATAGAGAAATTCTAATTGACTTCCAAGGCCTTATTTTAAGCTTTAGTTGAGATATTCTTCCGTTTCGTTTTGTATCAAACCTTTTGATATTTCAATTGCCAATTTAATCTTAACACAATAGAATGTGAAATATTTCAAGTAGAGGTTATTTCTTTTTTGTAATTTCCAATTTGTTGCACCAAGAATTTTAAATTCTAGTCTTGTATCATCAAGTTTCCCACAACATTAATACATACAGTGTGAGGCGTCATAAATAATGCATTTTAATTTGATGTAAATGATAGTAAAAATAATGGATGGATGAGAATTTGTTTGTTTGTTGATTGTTTGTTTCCTTATTTAGCCAATTAAACGATGCATCAAAGCTTTTTTTAGATGATGTCAGTGTTTTCTTTACTTTTTATTTTTTCTTGATTGTTTTAAAGAGATGCACTAAAATGAAACGCATAAGGAAAAATGTTTAGATTAGTAATGATTGCATGAATTAAAATAATAAAATAAAAGAAACTTAAAACCATGTTATGTTATTAAAAAAAAAAAGATCATCATATATATTATTTCTAAAGCACTTTTTTTTTGTCGGTTGCAAATATCTCCCATTCCACCGCACCAAATTTAATGAACGATATCTCATTTTAAAGCTTATATCTAACACTAATGGCGAAAAATAATTAGAAATTGAAAAATTAATATTTTCATTGATAAAAATTATATTTTATATAGAACTGTTTAATAATAATAATGTCATGTTTTCGTACAAGTGTGATAATACAGGGTCGCTTAATAGTAATGCAGTTCTACATAATATAGTATGTATTAAAATCCATTCTGGCAATACCGCTATTTACTATAATGCCGTTTATTACAAAGTCAATTATATATAATAGGCATATTAAGTTGTAAAAAGCTGTTTTGCCAATACTTTGCAGTAGTTGTTAGATCAAGTAAGGTAAATAGGATCGCTTAATTGTAATGCTATTCCACATAATAATATATAAAGTTGTAAAAGCCATTTTGGTAATGTCGTTATTGTCATGGCATTGTTTATTTTATAAAGTGTAGTAATACGGGTTAATAAATGGTATCAGACTAATCGTAACAAACTTGGGAGAGCACATCATATCAGAAAAAATTATTCATACCGATAAAACTGTACTCATAACCACGAATTAACCTTACGCCTTCTGATCCAACTGTGCCTTTCCGAATGATACGAATACAATTCCCTGTGAAAGTTGCATTTGCTATGACGATAAATAAAGCACAAGGCCGAACCCTTCAAAAGTTAGGATAGTATTTGCCAGAACCGGTCTTTTCACATGGGCAGTTATACGTGGCTTTTTCTCGAGTGCGTACGTTTAAAGATATTTTTGTTTGTATTAAGAATTCGTACAGGCAAAAAATTGACGATGATGATGATCATTTCAAATTGGGCAAGTAGTGTTGAGATGGTGTTTAGTTACTACAATTCTGTGATAAGGTTAAATGAAGAATGTTGTTACAGCATTAATAAGACCAGGTCAAGCATGGTTTCAATACTTTTAGCAGATTTTTCCTTTGCCAGATGACAATTAGTCGTTATGCGATTTTCTAAAATGAGTTAAATTTCTTCTACTGATCACCATTATTACAACTATCCGTTAAAGTTGGGTAACTATAGCAAAAGTCAACTTTAAAGTCACCTTTAATTTCTTTTCGTTATTATAACCTAATGATAAAGTTAAATTTTTTAAAAACAAGGCAGTGTCGAAGCAATGTCGATAACACTGCTCAATTAAACAAGTGTTTTATACGCAGTGGCAACGACGGTCTTCGTTTTTTTTGGTTGTATGTACTCATTTTGTAGTTGCCATATTGAAAATAATATATTAGGTTATCCATTTCGTGGTTTCAAAAGTAAATGTCAATAAAACACATATAAAATAATTTTTTCATGATTTTTTCTTTTTTATTATAAAGTTTGAACGTTGACATTATGTGTTAAATACTACATGGTCTCACTTCTTTTAACAGATTTTTCTTCTGCCAAATGACAATTAGTCGTTATGCGATATTCTAAAATGATTTAAATTTCTTCTACTGATCACCATTATTACCACTATCCGTTAAAGTTGACTATAGCGAAATTGAACTTTAAAGTCACCTTTAACTTCTTTTCCTTATTACAACCAAATGATAAATTAAAGTTAACTTTTTCAAAAATATGGCAGTGTCGAAGCAATGTCGATAAAACTGCTCAATTAAACAAGTTTTTTATACGCAATGGCAACGACAGCCTTCGTTTTTTTTTAGGTTGTATATGTATCAGGGATGGAAAAATTGGTACAATTGTACTTTTTTTTAGCACTATTTGGAAGTCAAAAACACCATAGCACCTCAATGACTTATTTAGCACTATTGAAAAATGTTATATACTTTATGATATCCCTCAAATATTCTGTCTCATCAGTGTATAAGTTTTTTTTTTCGTTTCATTTGCATATGGCAACTCGTTGCTAACTTGACATATTAAGAGTTATAAAAGGAATATTATCTGTTCCACATTCATCTGCAAATGTAGAAAGGATATTTTCATACCAAAATTTAAGGGACAAATGGATTGTTTCCTTTGACTATCTCTAATTTAATGCAAACAAGGGATTTATTGAAGTCATTTAATTAGTGTTGCTCACAATTTTGAAATAACAAATAGTTACCTGGTACAAAATTTATCATAAATAGTGATTTAAAATTTAGATCTGATAAACTTTTTTATTCCTTTACAGTTAAGTATTAAAGTAAGTTGTTAAGTTTACCTATTATAAAGTGCTTTTCATAATTATAGCATCACCAGCATTTCAATAATAACAAACAATGAATTGTCTTCAGGTCATATTCTCTGATGAAAAAAAGTGGAGTTTAAAAACTATTTCTTCGTCGATTTCCTCTTAGCAGATTTCTGGCAAAAACTCTGAGAGTAAATAAAATTGCCATGAAAAGTTTCTTAAAAAAAATCTGCCGTTCGGAGTCGACTTTAAACTATAGGTCTCGCCACTTATGTATAAAATTAACACACACACAACATAAGTGGTGTGAGAAACTAGGTCAATAATCCAAACGGAAGGGTTGTATACCATAAAAAAAATTATTTTTGTTTCGCATTACTGGCGTATGTAACTTAACGTTCTTTGCAGGTTATGTTGCGATGAGGAGGAGTTAGAGACTGTCGAACATCTCCTCTGCAACTGCCTAGCCCTTAGTAGGTTGAGGTTAAGGACGCTTGACAGGGCCTTCTTTGAGAGCTTGAGTTCTGTGTCGAGAGCCGATATCAAGGCTCTCCACAGATTCATTAGTAGCTTGGGCTGGTTGAGAGGTGCTAGGGCTTCATAAGTGTAGTCGCACTCTCACCCTCTTTTGTTTTGTGTCTGTTTCTTTATGTGTAATTCCTCCGTTTCCCATTCTACCTCTCCTTACCTACATTCCTATATCCTCTATTCCTTCCTCCCCTAAGGACAATGTACAATGAGTCAATTTCGACCTCCGGGTACCGTGCTTGTCTTGACCGACAGGTGCACGTCCTCTAACCTAACGTTCAAGCAATCGATTCAGTGTCAAGACCCAGTAAACTTGCCACCCAAATTAGAAAGTGTATTTTAAGAGGCTAGAGAGAGAGTGAAAGTCGCCGTGGTCTAGTGGGTAGTGTGTTGGCTTATTAGACAAACAGACCCGGGTTCGAATCCCAGGTCAGCCATCAAAACGAAAAATATTTCTTCGGCGACTTCCTCTCAGCAGATTTCTGGCAAAGACTCTGAGAGTAAAAATTACCATGAAAAGCTTCTCAAAAATCTGTCGTTCGGAGTCGACTTTAAACTGTAGGTCCCGCCACTCATGTATAAAACTAACGCACACAACATAAGTGGTGTGAGAAGCTAGGTCGTAATCCTGACTGAAGGGTTGTAATGGCCAATTATGTAGGTATGTATGTAGAAGAGTACTCTCCATGATTATAGGGATTTATACGAGCATTGCCTATTTGACGAACAGAAATGAAGTCGTAGTATTACATCCTAACAGAGATCGAAATTTTTTCTCATGCGCCTTATAATGCAGGCTTTAACATGTAAGATTACAATACTTTTCGATCGATGCGGAGTGCTCTCTCAGGAATATGTTTCCCTTACTAAATGAGGTGGGGTGTTCGAAATAGGCTAGATTCGATTCGAAAGAGTGGCATAGATTACGGCAAATGATGATCAATACTTTAATTAAATGCCTCAAATATGCCCAAAAACCTACATTTTTTAGTTTATACACCCAATAATAATACACCAATTAACCTCCTTTATAGCCAATATAACACCACTAAGGAAGCTAATAACGTTTATAAAAAAAAAATTTAGGAAAACAATTTAACAACAACAACAACCTTCAACTAAACGTCTGAAACACTCGAAAAATGAAAAGAAAAACAGAATAGATTCTTAAAATTACAATAACAAAACTAATAAAGTGAATAGAAAAGAAAAACAAAGAAAAGATAGCATAAGTAACAACAGGTAGACGACAACAACAACAAGAGAGCAATAAAAGGAAAGAAGAAACAAAAAAAAATTCAAGGGAAAACAACCTGTTTTCAAACGAGGACGCATTCATGTGGTTATGTTTTCTTTTGTCTTAAGTGTACTCGAAAGTACACCTACTTGGAGGTAAATTTATTTAACCTTTAAACGGCATATGGGGGTGTAAGAATATTTATTTAGAATATTGCAATTTAAAATGTGTTATTGTTTCCGCTATTAGAACATTATCAATTAAAATAATTTAAAGGTCAATAGTCAATTGATTTTTATTGTTAACAACACCCTACAGACAATATGTGGGTATATTGTGTTTTATATGGATGTCTGTTACATTGGAAATTAAAAGTGAAAGTGTAACATAAGCCAGATTATTTCCGGCATTGAAGAATATGTTGCAAAATAATGTATATTTTGTCATTTGTATGCTTTTTATTGTTTGCGTAGAGATATACAGTGGCTCCCAGCTTATCTCAACCAGCACTTTTAAAAACAATTAAGCTCGTATATTTTCGAAACGAAACAACAATATGTATTCAAAAAATTTGAATTAGAGTTTATAGAGTATGTTTCCTACTTGCTTAATTACAGCTTTGAGCCTTTTTTGTATTGATACCACTTCCTAGTGGTTTAGAGAGTTAATTTTGCCCTTTTCAGAGCTACTATAAGGTCATTCTTTTTCGAAATCTGGTGTTGGCGGACGTTTTGATCACAAATTCCCCATAAATTTGTGTTTAATTTGTAAACATATTCTATAAACTCGTACAAAATTTTTTCTTAAAGATGGGTGGTTCAAATAACGTAGGAGCCACTGTATGTATGTATAGATCATGAGCCGAATTACAAAAAAAAAGTTCCTGTGCTAATGGACTTCAAACGCTGAACCGGACAATTTGTTGACTACATACATACATAATTGGCCATTACTTCCCTTAAGTTAGGATTACGGCCTAGTTTCTCATTACTACCCATCTTGTGCGTGTCAGTGTTATCCATGATCGGCGTGGGACCTCCAGTTTAAAATCAATTTCGAATGGGATATTCTTGAGGTAATTTTTCATGGTAATTATGTTTACTATCAAAGTTTTAACTAGAAATGTGCTGAGAGGAAGTCGCCGAAGAAATATTTTTTCATATTCTGTGCAGTTGGAGATGTCTGACTTTGTACGACAATTGCAATTTGTCGATTACAGCTTTGAAAAAAAATGATGATTTGTACAGAAAATTTTGATTACATACATACATCCATAATTGGGCTGTGCAACCCTTCAGTCGGCATTACGGCCTAGCTTCTCACACCACTCAAGTTGTGTGCGTTAATTTTATACGTTAGTGGCGGGACCTACACAGACCGAACGACAGATTTTTGAGAAACTTTTTCATGGCAGGTTTATTAAGTTTCAGAGTTTTTGCCAGATATCTGCTAAAATCTATTTCGTTTAGTTGGAGATACTTGATCTGAACCGTGGCCCCACCTCTAATAAACCACCATACTACTTCCTACTACAATTTGTTGACTACAGGTTTGTAAAATAATTAGAATGATTAAATAAATTAAGTCACGACTAATTCAACCTTTAACCATAACCATATAAATCAGCTGTTATAACCAACTTTTAGCTTTATGGACATAACTATTTTCGATTATAAGGTTCAATTTGTCGTGACTTAACCAATAACCATATAAATCAGCTGTTTTAACCAACTTTATGGACATCACTGTTTTCGATATAAGGTTCAATTAGTCGTGACTTAACCATAACCATATAAATCAGCTGTTTTAACCAACTTTATGGACATAACTGTTTTCGATTATAAGGTTCAATTAGTCGTGACTTAACCATAACCATATAAATCAACTGTTTTAACCAACTTTATGGACATCACTGTTTTCGATTATAAGGTTCAATTAGTCGTGACTTAACCAATAACCATATAAATCAGCTGTTTTAACCAACTTTATGGACATAAATGCCATAATGCCATAGTCATAACGATAACCATATGTACCAATTGAATTTTGGTTTTTTGCCATAACCATAAACAGTTGTTTACTGAATTTACTTACATGTATACACATTTTTTTATTTTTTTTGTTTACTTTTGTACTTTTGAAAAATACATATGTATGTGCAATTAACGTAAACAGCTGTTTATGGCCATGGCAACACTGATTGCTGCTAATAGTAAATTTACGGTTATGGATTATGTTACGACTACACACCAACCAATTGTACCAATTGAATTTTGATTTTTTGCCATAACAATAAATAGCTATTTTTAATTTAATTTTTTATTTTACTTTTAGTTTTCTGTTTGCTATTGCTCGGTAAGTTTTTTTAATTTTAATTTCTTTGTATTATATTAATATTAATTTATTTACTTTTTATAGTTAAAAAAAAATGGATGACGGAAAACTTATAGAGTTGGTAAGGAACTGTCCGTGTCTTTACGACAAAGCACATAGTGATTTCAAGGACCGCGAAAAGAAGAGGCGAGCTTGGTTAGAAGTCGCAAGGAATTTACAAGTTGAAGGCAAGTAGAAATTTTGTTACTTTTGCTAGTATTTAACAAAAATTTTTTTTATTTTGATGAGCAGAAAATTTAGCAATAAAACGATGGGGAAATTTAAGGGAGAGATTCACAAAAGAGATAAGAGGCTGTCGCAAAACATCTGGCAGTGGTGCTTTTACTGGTAGAGAGTGGCCGTTGTTGGAAAGCCTTCAATTTTTAAGGTCACACATTGTTCCTCGACCGTAAGTCATGAAAATGGTTTATTAAATAAAAAAAAAAAAAAATTATAATAAGTTTTATACTTTTTTTAGAATGAGGCAAAGTGCTCCTTTATTGGAGTATGGAAATGAAATAAACACATTTTGTGAACCTGAAGACTCTAATTCTACGGCACAGTTAGCTCCAGTGTGTTCTGACTTCCATAAGGGTAGATTTATTGCCCGTTGAAACAACTGCAACATCCACTTGCCGGCCAAAAAAAAGAAAGGCATCACAGCTTAACGTGTTGGACACTAACATATTGGAATCAATTAAAAGTTTTCAAGAGGTATGTGCCCGTAAAGCATGTCCTGAAGAATATAGCGGAGAAATAAGTGGATTTAGTACCATGATCTGCTCCGCCCTTTCAAAAATGTCAGCAACCACCCAGGCTGACGTAATGAGACGTTGCACTAAAATTGTGATGCAGGCCAAAATTAACGAGCAAATTTGAGTTTTTGGTTTATATTTTGATTTTTTTTTAATATCTCTTCCTTATTTTGAAATGTTAAAAAGAATTATTTTTCTTTAATTTTTTAAATAAAATGAATTTAAATGAATTTTACTATGATAAAAACAAAAAATAAGTTTGTTTTATTCAATGTGGTTTTGGACAGCCTTCTTTTATGAAGTAATTGGCCAGAAATATCCTGTAGTGATACGCACTATTTGTACCTCTTCATCTGAATGTTATAACGGACTTCAGTGGATCTCCAAGTGGTCTTAATTCCTCTATCCAATCTGCATTTCTGTTTTCGCTATCCGTGTAGTGCTCGGGCCAGTACCACCGATCTGTATCATGTAACATAATAAAATTATGAAGAACCAAACAAGCAAGGACTATTTTTTCTCCATTTTCTGGATAAAACTCCATTTTTGTTTCAAGAACTCTCCATCTTGCCGTCAAAATCCCAAACGCATTTTCTATAACACGACGAGCCCTTGAAAGCCTGTAATTAAAAGTACGTTCAACCTTTTGTCGTGTTAGCGACTGGGTATGGCTTCATTAAATTGTCTTTTAGAGGGAAGGCATAATCTCCAACGAAGTAATGTGGAAAGGGTTCTAATGATAATGGAAGAGGAGCATAAGAAGGTAGCGGCAATCGATTTTCCAACAGATCTTCTCCGAATTTTGTTACATGAAAAATGACTCCATCACTTTAGCTTCCATATGCTCCCACGTTTATAGCTGTAAAGGTGTATTTAGCATCGCATGCCGCTAACAATACATACATACATACATACATAATTGGCCATTACAACCCTTCAGTCAGGATTACGACCTAGCTTCTCACACCACTTATGCTGTGTGCGTTAATTTTATACATGAGTGGCGGGACCTACAATTTAAAGTCGACTCCGAACGACAGATTTTTGAGAAGCTTTTCATGACAATTCTTACACTCAGAGTCTTTGCCAGAAATCTGTTGAGAGGAAGTCGCCGAAAAAATATTTTTTTCGTTCTGATGTCTGACCTGGGATTCGAACCCGGGACTTTTGTCTAATAAGCCAATACACTACCCACTAGACCAGGGCGGCTTCATGGCCGCTAACAATACGATGATAAAAAACTTTTTGTAATTGAAGTATATGGAGCCGGATTTTGGGAGGCATTTAATAGCAATGTGCTTGCCATCTACATATTAGCCCTACGCAGTTTGGCATGTTCCACATTTTGGAGAAGTCACAAGCGATGTCTTTATATCGCTGTCCTGTGGATTCACTCAAATATGTTGGCGAAAGCATTTCCCAAATCACATCACATGTCTCCAACACAATGCTTCTGGCAGTGGATTTACCAATTTTACTCCAAGTGAGTGTCTTTAAAGGAGTTCCATATGCTAAGTAAGCCTTTTATGCTTTAAAACTTTTCTTTTAGCGTATAGTGAAACATGTTTTTGCTTTTGTTTACTTTTGTACTTTTGAAGAATACATATGTGCAATTAACGTAAACAGCTGTTTATGGCCATGACAGCACTGATTGCTGCTAATAGAAAATTTACGGTTATGGATTATGTTACGACTACAGCGTTATGGTAAAGTCACGACTAATTGAACCTTAACACCCTGTTTTAGTCATAGTTTGGTTTGGTAGAATATTCGTTATGATTTTGTCGATAACTTGAATGCTAGCAAACAAAACGTCAAAACATCGTTCAAAATTTTTGTTTTGTTTCGTTTATTTTGACCAATAACAGCATAATTTTGTATGAACGTATTAGACATAATAAAACAAGAAATTTTAAACAATTGTGTTATCGATATCTTAAGAGCATATGGTATTTAATCAAAATATCGTTGGTCTTATGTAGAAAGGCCCTAATTTACACTTTTTTACATACAACTCCTCACAAGATATGCGAGTTAGGGCCTTTCTACATGAGACCGATGATATAAAAAATAAAAATCTGACATTTAAGGGTTAATTTAAACAGATTTTATTTCAATATGGAAAGTGCTAGCATTTCTTAACAACAAAAAAGGAGGGAATATTAAAGACTGATTTCCTCTTTCGATATTTTTGATAAAGTCGATGTTTATCAGTGTTTTTTGTTTTATTCAAGAAACAAACAGAAAAAAAAGGATCCTTTAAAAATCGGTTTTTTTTTCTTCTTTCTTTTTTTGTTTCATATTCCTGGCACAAACAAGTCATTGCCACATTAAATGGCCATTTAACTTGAATTTTTTTTTAGTGTTTTTTCAATTTTCATTTTCGTTTTCTATTTTTCTCATCTATCTGCAGCAACAACAACAACAACAACAACTGTACGTGATTATTTTTTTAAAAAATAAAATTTTACTTCAATGAACTGGAACTGAAACTGAATTGAATAGAAATAGAAAGACGGCAGGAAAATTCTCAAACTTGTTGAAATTAAATTTTCAATGCATCCACACAAACCATCCATCCACACTATTTAAGAAACGTTTCATGACAAACAGAAAAAAAGGGGGAAAAAAAGAGAGATGATTTACAACAACAACAACAAAAAAGTCACGTATAAACTTAAGACAGTATAAATTAGATTTATTTTACCATTTAATTTAATAAAGATTTTACGCCAATTGAATATAATTTTCTTTTAAATTTTTCCTTCTCTGCTGTTTTTCTTTCTTTTTAGGGATGGGAAACAGTGTAAATAGATAGAGAAAGAACGAGAAAGAGCGAGAATGAGAAAATTCTCCGTATTTTAAACAATGAAATTAACATATTCTGTTTAGATAGATAGGCAGAAAGTTTCTTATGCCCAATAAAGTGTTTGAGAAAAGCTATTCCTACAGCGGGTTACATTGAGTCTCGAAGTTTACAGATTTTGCGGAAAATATCTCACAAAAAATAACGTGAAAATGAATTAAACACACGCTGCAGAAATCTACTTCATAATGTAACCCACATTATACTATGTTCAGACATACACTTATATTGAGTAAATTGCAATAAACGGCATTATTGTTCTCAATATTTCATATAAAATGTCAATTAATTATTGCTCAATAAATTCATAAATTGTTCTAATATTGATTAAAATTTGAAATACAGCACTGTCATAAGTACGAACGAACACACGACAAACAAAACGAAAAAACAACGAACAAAACAAAAACAATGTTGTTGAAGCAACCAGCTATTTTATTTACCAGCTGTCAAATGAATATTGAATAAGCAACTAAACTCCGTATATTGTTGTGTCTAAACATTTAAAATATTGTAAACAATAAACCGAATATTGACTCAATAAAAGTGCATGTCTGAACATTATATTAAACTGGAACCTACAAAGAGCATTATCTAGAGGATGGTCCAGAGGTTTTTAGCGCGGAAATCAGACAAATGAAATAAAATCTGCTAACAAGGATTTTAAGTGATTTAAATCAGATTGCGAAGGCCGATGAAAAACACCATTCACAACCAATACACTAAGAACAAGTACACTGTGTTTGCTTAAAAAAAGGAATATTTCTTTTTTTATACCAGCAATCAGGGGATGACCCCTACTCATGCAGTGCATTGTGCAGGTTTAGGAAAGGTGGAAAGAGAGAAGATGCGAACGGTAAGGAACGAGTTGCTGCTGGTGACTGTAAAATGGCCAGTGCTATACCTTCACCATTAGACCAGTCTACCGCAATCGTCCCCAAGAAGCCCGCGGTTTCTCACACCACTTCTGTTGTGTGTGTTAATTTTATACAGAAGTGGCGGGACCTATAGTTTAAAGTTGACTCCGAACGACAGATTTTTGAGAAACAAGAAGAGAAAGAGAAGAAATCGCCGAAAAAATACTTTTTGTATTTTTTTATTTTTTATGTCTGGTCTGGGACTCGAACCCTGGCTTTACGTCTAATAAGCCAGCACACTACCTACTAGACCACGGCGACCACCAATTAGGGATTAAATATTCAAAGTAAAAGAAAATGAATGATGATTGAAGAAATTCAAACAGAAGCGAACTACTCAAGACCATTGTAGAAATTACCGTTAAAAAACTTCAGTCTGTGTGGGATGTGTTCGGCAGTTTCAGGCTCCCACACAAGGACTATAGAAAGAAGTAGAACCCATAATTATTGTAAATTTAAAGACTACTGCACTGCTACTGTAAGCCAACATGTAAGCCGATATTAAGAAAATAAAGGACGCTTTAACCATGTATTAAAATATTAATAATAGTGGTAATAGTATTTGTAGTCACCGTAGTCTAGTAGGTAGTGTGTTGACTTATTAGACGTAAGGCCAGGGTTCAAACACCAGGTCAGACATCAAAACAAAATTGCGAAAAAATATTTCTTCGGCGAATGCCTTTCAGCAGACTCTAAAAGTAAATAAAACTGCCATGAAGAGTTTGTCAAAAAGCTGTCGTTCGGAGTCGACTTTAAACTGTAGGTTCCGCCAATGATGAGTGAAATTGACACACCCAAGATGGGTGGTGTAGATGGCCATTACAACCCTTCAGCCAGGATTACGGCCTAGCTTCCCACACCACTCATGTTGTGAGCGTTTAATTTTATACATGAGCGGCGGAACATACCGTTTAACGTCGACTCCGAACTATAGATTTGGGGAAAAACTTTTTCATGTCAGGTTTTATTTACTCCCAAAGTTTTTGCCCCGAAGAAATATTTTTGTATTTAATATTCAGATATCAAAACAAAATTGTGAAAAAATATTTCTTCGGTGACTGCCTTTCAACAGACTCTGAAAGTAAATAAAATTGCCATCTCGTTCGGACTCGACTTTAAACTGTAGGTTCCGCCAATGACGAGTGAAATTGACACACGCAAGATGGGTGGTGTAGATGGCCATTACAACCCTTCAGTCAGGATTACGGCCTAGCGTCTCATACCACTCATGTTGTGTGCATTAATTTTTTACGTGAGTGGCGGAACATACAGTTTAACGTCGACTTCGAACTATAGATTTGTGGAGAAACTTTTTCATGTCAGGTTTTATTTACTCTCAGTGTTTTTGCCAGAAATCTGCTGAAAGGAAATCGCCGAAGAAATATTTGTGTTTTTAATATTTCGTTTTGAAGCCTGACCTGAGATATGAACCCGAACTTTACATCTAATAACATACTACCCCTGCTAGACTACGGCGACTTCGGTGTAATACTATGTTCAGACAATATTCGGCGGTTTATTGATTACAATATTTTAAGTGTATAGACATAACAATATATGCAATTCAGCTGCTTATTCAATATTCATTTGACAGCTGGTTTTTTTTTTTTGATAACTCAAATATCAATAGAAAGAGTTCGGAAAATTGTAATATGCTTAATCAATGTACTTATGACAGTGTTGTATTTTAAGTTTTACACAATATTATAACAATTAACATAATTAATTAATAATAAATTAATTAATAGAAATTTTATTTATTTAGTAACTTCGACCATACCCTCGGTGTAGTGTCACAGACCAGAGCCTCTGGTGGGAATCGAACCGACGACCCTCACACTAATAGTCTAGCACACTACCCACTAGACTACCAGGGCGCTCAATAGAAATTTTATATGAAATATTGATTTCAATAATGTTGTTTATTGTGATTTACACAATAAAAGTGCCTGTCTGAACATAGTATAAACAACAACTAGGTCGTTGTAATCCCGAGTGTAGAGCTGTAATAACTTAATAGGCCATTAAGTAAGTATTTCTTTGAAAGAAAAATCTTGAAATTTTTATGAGTCCGTAGCATCACTATGTGGATGTACTAATATGAAAAACAAATTTTTTTTCGTTAGAGAGTTGTTTTTGTAAGGTCACTTTTAAGTTGTTGTAACAGTTTTCCTTTTTATTTTCATTATTTCTATATGTTGTTGTACTAAAACAATAACAAACTAGAATAGAATCATGATGTTCGACAATGTATCACAATAACAACAAGCTCATACATAGACAGTCAATATTATTATTTACCCGCATGAAATCAAAATTGTTTGTACTAGTAGATATGTAGTTCCACTCGAAATTTTTTTGTTTTTCTTTCAAATATTTGTTCTGGAATTTTTATTTTTTCTGTATTATTTTCTTTTTGTCATCTATTGATCTAGTGATGTTGACATTTAACTGACAAGTGCAAAATATCACATGTCAAACAATTCATTTTTCATACATAGTGTTTTTATTTATTTTTATTTTTCAATTTTCAATATTTTCTTTTGTATGTATGTATGTATAAGAATAATAATAACAGAAATAAAATAAATAATAACTGATAACAATTCAATATAATAGAATGGCGCTTTCGAATATTGACATAGAAATTTGTACAAATTTTGTCATCTTTAGATAGCAAATAAATTAGGCAATTCACACAACTTTCTATCGTGTATGTTGTATTGAATACACTTGGTTGTATGTGAACGCTCAATGCTATGCTGTATTGCGTATTTCGTAGGTTAGGTAAGGTTAGGTTAGAGGACATGTACTTGTCAATTCTGACAAGTACACTTTTTGGGTGTAACCCTACTCTCAGAGACAATAATATGAATATAATATGAAAATATTTCTTTGGCGACTTCCTCACATGCAGATTTCTGGTAAAAACTCTGGGAGTAAAAATTGCCATGAAAAGCTTCTCAAAAATCTGTCATTTGGAGTCCAATTTAAACTGTAGGTCCCCCTCCACTTATGTATAAAATTAACGCACACAACACGAGTGGTATGAGAAGCTAGGACGTTGTAAAATGGGTACTGTACTTGTTGACAACTACACATCCTCTAACCCAACCTAACCTTTGAATAATACACCACTTCCCAGAGAAATACGTGTGACATTCATTGGATAAGCAGACAGACAAAGCAGTGCACAAGGATTCAATAATCCTATCCAAAGAAAACGCAGCTAGTTCCATTTACAGATAAGACTGTGGCCGTATTTATGCACAAAAGAAAGTGTTTTCTTGATAACAATGTTTAGATGCTAGAGAATTATTGAAACCTTTGGGCGAAGATTATGTTGAAAGTTAAACAAAAATTGTTCGAAATTTCTTTTCTGTTTTCTTCGTTTGGTTGGCTCAAATTATACACACTCTAGTCAGTTTTATATTCTAATTTCCATATCAAGTAAACACATTTGTTTAAAAATTAATTAACAAAAATAAAAAAAATAGCAAAAATTAGCACGTTGTTTAGAAGCTGTTGTAAAACTACAATATACTCTATAAAAGCAATTATTAATTAACAAAAAAATATACAAATTTAGATAATGATGTTTTGAAACAAATCTTCACTAGTTTATATGTTTTACAATAGCAACAATTTTTGCTACTTGGACACAGTATACTAAGTAACAATCGTTCCCTAAGTATTACTGCTGGCTGCGAGGTATGCATATAAAAAATAAATAGCAAAATTAGCAATTTGTTTATAACCTGTTGTAAAACTACAATAAATGCAATTATTAATTAAAAAAAATTTAGAAAATTAATCATAGCGGGTAGCACCGACCAATCTTTACTAGTTTTTATGTTCTAAAATAGCAACTATTTTGCTGCTTGGGACACAGTGTACTAAGTAGCGCCGTTCCCTGAGTATTATTATTGCTACTGCGTGGTATGCATATAAAAAAATAGCAAAATTAGCAAGTTGTTTATACAATATGTACTATAAATGCAATTATTAATTTAAAAAAAATTTTGAAAATTAATCATATGGGTAGCACATAGAACCGACCAGTCTTCACTATGTTCTGCAGTTCGAAAAAGCAACTATTTTCACTTGGGACCAGTGTACTAGTAGCAGCCGTTCTTGTATTACTGATGCATGTATGCTAAAAAAAAATGCAAAATGAGACTTGTTGTTTAAAACTGTTTATGGCTACAATATCTATTAAGCAATATAATTAAAAAAATGTAGAAACTAATCCGTAGTGGTACACCGACCATTTTAATAGTGTAAGTACAAGCAACTATTTTTATTGACCTGTGCTATAGAAGGCCGCTAGAAGTTGCTATATGTAAAAAAAAAATACATCGCACATAAGTATAAAGTGACTTTTTTTAAAACTTTTAATCAAGGTAGGAATCTAGTAGGTTCCGCCACTCATGTATAAAATTAACGCATACAACACAAGAGGTGTGAGAAGCTAAATCGAAATCCTGACTGAAGGGTTGTAATGACCAATTATGTATTACGTAATCAAGGTCCGAATAACATTCTTTTATTCTTATTGGAGTAGTGAAATAATTCTGATGAAAAAGATAAAAAAAATTGGGGTATTTAACTGGCATCTGCCTTTCTTTACATTTAGATCAGAGAACTTAAACGTTAGATGAAAAAATTTATTTATTTCCTTACTTTATAGTCAATATGTTATAAACAACATGTTAATTTTACTTTTAATTTAATTAATTAATCTTTAATTTAATTGTGATTAAATGACATAGATTTCAAAAAAAATTAAACAAAAAAATTAACACGTTGTTTAAAACGTTCATTAAATTTATTTATTATATTATTAATTTGTATTTTATTCATTTGAAAAAAATTATGCGTAATCAATGAATTATTTTCCTCATTTATTAATTAATTAAAATGCAAAATTGATAAAAAAAAAAAACGTAATAATTATTAATGAGACACGTATAACACAGGTGGTTCTGCATCAACGTAGTGAAGATGTGTCAATAACGTGTTAGACGTTGTCTAACCACAACAATATGGCGTTCAATAATTCATTACATGGATTACCTACGTACTTAATTGGCCATTACAATTCGTTAGTTTGAATGAGAATTTAGCGTCACACCACTCGTGTTATGTGTGTTATTTTTTTTCATGATCAGCGAGACCTACAGTTTAAATCCGACTTCAGACAACAGATTTTTTGAGAAATTTTTCTTGAAAATTTTATTTTAATCTCAGAATTTCTTCCAAAGATTGCTGAGAAAAATTCGCCGAAGAAAATTTTTTATTTTTCGTTTTGTTGATGTCTAAGCTAAGGTTTGAGCCACGGCCTTGCATCTTATAAGACAAGACACTATCCAGTAGACTGCGGTTACTTTACGCAAGTTTTTCATTTAAGCTCATTTCTATTTGATTACAAGACAGTAATCGACTCCATTAGGACGGATCTTCAAGTTTAAGTCATCCAAACTGTTTTACATACCTAACATCAAACTGTTCCGTTAGGAATATCAACGATGCGGTTGTCAGTACTCCCGAATAAGCTTGCGAATGTACTGAACAATGACTCTTTAAATAGCAAACGGTGTCTTCTTCCTGCTACCAGATGGCAAGAATGGTAATTTTTCAGTCGAAGGATAAAAATGAACTCCTACGTGTGTTAAAATGAAACTAGCTCATCTTAGCGGTGGAACAGTACCTTTTTGACGTAAGAAATGTAAAACTACATTTTGATTTTATCCATAATTTCCAACCTCAACGTGAATAAAGGCACGCATATTTGCTAATTATGCAAGCTTTTAGCTCGGAATCTGTACTGGCCAGAACGTCCGCGATACAAAATTTTGGACAAGCCCTATTGTCAAAGACCGATATAAGGGCGACCTTTGAATAATACACCACTTACCAGAGAAATACGTGTGACATTCATTGGATAAGCATGGACTTGAGGCTAACACACAGACAAAGCAGTGCACAAGAACTGAATAATCCTATCCAAAGAAAACGCAGTTAGTTCCGTTTACAGGTAAGACTGTGTTCGTATTTATGCAGAAAAGAAAGTGTTTTCTTCATAACAATGTTTAGAAGCTAGAGAATTATTGAAACCTTTGGGCGAAGATTATGTTGAAAGTTAAACAAAAATTTTTCGAAATTTCTTTTCTATTTTCTTTGTTTGGTCTGCTAATTTGTGGACCGGGCTCAAATTATACACACTCTAGTCAGTTTTATATTCCCATTTTGCATATCATGTCAACACATTTGTTTAAAAATTAATTAACAAAATTAAAAAAATAGCAAAATTAGCACGTTGTTTATAAGCTGTTGTAAAACTACAATATACTTTATAAAAGCAATTATTAATTAAAAAAAAAATATACAAATTTAGATAACGATGTTTTGAAATAAATCTTCACTAGTTTATATGTTTTACAATAGCAACAATTTTTGCTACTTGGACACAGTATACTAAGTAGCAACCGTTTCCTGAGTATTACTGCTGGCTATGCGAGGTATGCATATAAAAAAATAAATAGCAAAATTAGCAATTTGTTTATAACCTGTTGTAAAACTACAATAAATGCAATTATTAATTAAAAAAAATTTAGAAAATTAATCATAGCGGGTAGCACCGACCAATCTTTACTAGTTTTTATGTTCTAAAATAGCAACTATTTTGCTGCTTGGGACACAGTGTACTAAGTAGCGCCGTTCCCTGAGTATTATTATTGCTACTGCGTGGTATGCATATAAAAAATAGCAAAATTAGCAAGTTGTTTATACAATATGTACTATAAATGCAATTATTAATTTAAAAAAAATTTTGAAAATTAATCATAGTGGGTAGCACATAGAACCGACCAGTCTTCACTATGTTTCTATGTTCTAAAACAGCAACTATTTTACTACTTGGGACACAGTATACTAAGTAGCAGCCGTTTCCTAAGTATTACTGCTGGCTATATGCGATGTATGCATATAAAAAAAATAGCAAAATGAGCACGTTGTTGTTTAAAACTTGTTGTAAGACTACAATATACTCCATTAAAGCAATTATTAATTAAAAAAAAAATAAAAATTAGAAAACTAATCGTAGTGGGTAGCACCGACCAATCTTTACTAGTTTCTATGTTCTACAATAGCAACTAGCTTTCCTAGTTGAGACACTGTGTAGTAAGTAGCAGCCGTTCCCTGAGTATTACTTGCTATATGCGGGGTATACATATAAAAAAAAAAAATACAAAATTAGCACATTGTTTATAACCTGTTTTAAAACTACAATAGACTCTATAAAAGCAATTATAAATAAAAAATTAAAATAGCAAATTAATCATAGTGGGTAGCACTTAACACCGACCAATTTTTACTAGTTTTTATGTTCTACAATAGCAACAATTTTTGCTACTTGGGACACATTGTACTAAGTAGCAGCCGTTCCCTGGCTTTTACTTGCTATATGCAGGGTATACATATAAAAAAAATAGCAAATTGTTTATAACCTACTGTAAGACAACAATATACTCCATTAAAGCAATTATTAATTTAAAAAAAAAATTAGAAAATTAATCATAGTGGGTAGCACCGACAAATCTTCACTAGTTTCTATATTCTACAATAGCAACTATTTTGCTACTTGGGATGTACTAAATAGCAACCGTTAACTGGGTATTACTGCTACTGCGAGGTATGCATATAAAAAAATAGCAAAGTTAGCACATTGTTTATAACCTTCTATAAAAGTACAATATACTCTCTAAAAGCAATTATAAATAAAACATAAAAAATAGCAAATTAATCATAGTGGGTAGCACATTGCGCCGACCAATCTTTACTAGTTTTTATGTTCTACAATAGCAACTATTTTACTACTTGGGACACAATGTACTAAGTAGCAGCCGTTCCCTGTGTATTACTGACTATATGCAGGGTATACACAAAAAAAAATAGCAAAATTAGCACGTTGTTGTTTAAAACCTGTTATAAGACTACAATATATTCCATTAAAGCAATTTTTAATTAAAAAAATGTAGAAACCTAATCACGGTGGGTAGCACCGACCAATTTTTTATAGTTTTTATATTCTACAATATCAACTATTTTGGTACTTGGGACACAGTGCGCTAAGTAGCAGCCATTCCCTGAGTATTACTACTGGCTATATGCAGGGTATACATACAAAGCTTTGCTTTAAAATATCACAATAAGTGTAGCTGTCTGTTTAAAGTTTGAATAATTATTTACACGAATATATAACGTGTTCGAAAAATATTAAAAACGTGCTTAAAATTAATTTTTTTAAATTGATTTTTTTTATTATTACAAACAAAAGCTGTTAATATTTACCTTTTCTATTAGAATGAAAACAAAGTTGCTGAAAAGAAAGGGAGAAAGAAAAAATTATTAAAATTGGTTTTAAAAAGGTTTCAAGAGATTATATTTCAAGGTTGTTTTTTCTTTTTGATAAGCCATTACAAGGGATTATAATGTTAACGCAAAGAAAAGTTGGATGATTGATTGTATTTAACTTGGCATACAAGAGCAGAGCCAATCGTTTAAATTTTAATTCTTAATAAAATAAAAAAAAAACAATTTTTGCTATACAATAGAAGCTGTTTCAAATAAAATCTCATTTCATTTGCTTTTTTTTTTGGATAACAGGTGTAAAATGTTCTTTTTTCGTTAAAGTTTTTGTTTACTTTTAAAAAGTATTGCTTTTTTTAATTTTTTTTTTTATTTAAATTTATTGCCTTAATTTAAAAAAAAAACACGATTTTTTTTTCTCCAGTCAAAAAAAAAGATGATTTTCTTGATAAATTTTAGTGACGTTTTTACACAAAAAAAAGTAAAAAAAAAGTAAAGAAAAACGTATTTATTTATGCTTTTAACACCACAAATAAGATGGTACGTAAAACGCCAGCCAGCTGATGACGTTAAACTTGTTTTTAATCTTTAGCACACTTTTTATTATTTTTCGTTTTTGTTTTTAATTTAAAGTGAAATAATAATAATAAAAATTTATATTTTTCTCCTCTTTTACTTTTATTATTTTTAAAACACATACTCGTTGTTGTTGTTCAACATTTTTGGTGTCAGTCAGTGTTTTATTTGTTTAATATGCGGGCTAAAACATTATATGGCCAATTGACTTTTAAAAATACATACTTTGCTTAAACATTTTGCTTAAAAATTAATTCCAATTTAAATTATTCAAATATTTAGTGTTTATATGGCCATGGCAAAAATAAATGTTTCTGAAAATAAATTCGATATGGAAATAGCAAAGATTCAAACCATAAAATATCAATGCTAAGGAGAATTTATAGTAAGCTACGTTCCAATAACTTCCAATGCTAAACGAAACAGCATCAAACGAGCCAACTTAACCCTTTGACGGACACCAAAATTTTAGGAGGCCTTCCCGTGGGACACTTGCTGTATCTCTGTTATTTAGCAAGATACAATTTATGACGTCTATACACGTCATGTCCCCCCAGAAACCCTTGTTATGACGTCTATAGACGTCAGTGTCCGTCAAAGGGTTAACAGTACCATGTAAAATATATTCGGAATCAGAAATCATCAATAACTATTCAAAACGATAAGTAGGTTCGAGTCATACTTATAATTTCATACTGATTTTGATATCATATTCATACTCAAAGTTGGAAGTACTAGTCGTACTCATACTTTCTTTGCCCTTCTGAAATTTTTTTTAACCTAGAACAGTTAAAATGATCAGCAACTGCACGATTAACTGCTCAGTGGGGTGAATACCTGACTGTAAAATAGCAACGAGTATTCAAAACGATGAGTAAATTCGAGTCATACTTATAATTTCTGATACTTATACGCATTCATACTTATTTAAATATCATACTTATATTACTCATACCCAAATTTGGAAGTACTCGTCGTACTCATACTTAATAATACGCATTATGTTATTAACTTCCGACACGTCTCGACTTAACATTTACACGAACCACGAAATAAGTGTGATTCGCGTATGAGCACTGCAATACTCACAACAATATTGTGTATATGCTTTGTTTGTTGTCTTTGTCTTTTCTTCTTTGTTTGTATATGCAACAACAACTAAGACTGTAAAAATGATTCGAATCACTCGAATACCTGACTGTAAAATAGCAACGAGTATTCAAAACGATGAGTAAATTCGAGTCATACTTATAATTTCTGATACTTATACGCATTCATACTTATTTAAATATCATACTTATATTACTCATACCCAAATTTGGAAGTACTCGTCGTACTCATACTTAATAATACGCATTATGTTATTAACTTCGACACGTCTCGACTTAACATTTACACGAACCACGAAATAAGTGTGATTCGCGTATGAGCACTGCAATACTCACAACAATATTGTGTATATGCTTTGTTTGTTGTCTTTGTCTTTTCTTCTTTGTTTGTATATGCAACAACAACTAAGACTGTAAAAATGATTCGAATCACTCGAATGACTTACAAGTATTATAAGTATTTTTCTAAATTTATGAATCAGAATGAGTAGGCGTATGAATCAAACATATTTCGAATGTTTTGAGTTTGATGTCAACGTTGTACTCATACTCATTGCTACTTATGCTTATAAATCAATGTTGTAGCGAGTACGAATGAATCAGAGTAGTTGAATTTCTATTCTGTTCATTCATTCATACTCAAAATTCCATGAGTACTTATGAGTAACGCAAAAATGATTCATTGCGAATCTCTGGTCGGAATCTTTATTCTCAATAGAGTAACAAAAGAGCGTTAAAAAGATACATAGGATAAACCGTCGCTATTTAGTGCAGACAGACACTTTTATTGAGTTAATATTCGTTTATTTGTGTACAATATTTTATGTGTTCAGACACATAATATACGCAATATTTTTTTTTTTTTTTTGACAGCTAGTAAACAAAACAGCTGATTGTTGCAACAACATTGTTTTTATTTTGGTCACGAAAATTAATTCCAAAAAAAAAAGTTGGTGAAATAATGGAAAACAACTTAATGTTGGAAAGGTTAGTTGAAGCAACTTTTAATGAAAGGATGAAGAAAATATTGGTAATTCTGAAAAGAGAGGCCGCCATTTTTTGTTCCATTTGTTTGCCGTTGTTGAAATTTGAGTTGTTAAATATCAATTGAAAGTGTTTGGAAAATTGAAAAATGCTTACTGAATGTATTATGACAGTGTTGTATTTTAAATTTTACTCAATATTATAACAATTTGCATATTTATTGCGTAATAATTAATTGAATTTTTAAATGAAATATTAATCTCAATAATGGTGTTTATTAAAATTTACACAATAAAAGTGCCTGTCTGAACATAGTATTAGGTTACACTAAGCCATTGTTGGCTTTATTTTGTCTTGTAAAAATGTTGCAAAATGAAGAAATGCTTGCATTTGAATATGATATCGTGACTTTTCTTTTTATAAAACTTTTATTTATAAACTCATATTGTTCTGGGAATAAATTAATAAAAAAAAGTCGTTCCTTTTTTTGCTTATTTATTAATTGTTTCACATGCTTATTCTATTCATTAATAATAATATTAATATTAAATGGAATAACAATTGTAAAACATACAAATACAACGTCTTATTGTGGTATAAACTTTTGCATTTAATTTTTTAATTTTTTGTTTTAAAATGTAATAAAATTTTAATTGATGTTCCCTATAAATGCTGACATTAATTAACATTTTCTCAGTTAGCCAGGTAGTAATTGTTAATCATTTATGAAAACGGGGATTTTTCTATAGAATTTTAAGTTAATCTGAACGATAAATAATTTAAATTTATTATTTTTTATTACATTAAAAACGTCATGCTACAGATAAGCAATTAAAATATTTTTTTTTTTCAATTGCAATAAACAACAACGTGTTGAATTAATTGTCATTTTGCGGCAATGGGTAGGGGTAGAGGTTGGGTAGGGGTAGAGGTAGGGTTGTTGTGGGAAAATGGATATTTGTTATACAGTGTATAACTAACGAGAATATCTAATCGCGGATAGCGTTTTATATTTTTAATAATTACTTGGAGTACAAAAGTATCACACCCGATAAGTATTCTTGTTGATTTTAAGTTAAATTGGAAAGCATTTCAAAAAAAAAAACAATCGCAAGAAACGCCATTATGGAACTCAATATTTCATATAAAGTTTCAATTAATTATTGTGTAATAAATACGTGAATTGTTATAATATATGGAAACTTGAACTCAAAAAACATACACAATGGCAACCCAGGTTTTTGTAAAGAAAAAACAAATCCTCATAGTTTTACCATAAAAACTAAAGATTAAAATGGAATTTATCCACAGCATCCATAGTGTAATGGCATTTTTCTCCTTTAATAATCTCCTTTCTGTTCATAGTTCTTTATGCTATATTTTTTCATTTCTTTTTTAATTATTCTTGCATTCAAATGTTGTTTGAATTTGAAAAATTTTTTAAAAAAATTTATTATCTGCCTTGTATGCACACTATAGCTGCTTTCTGACTGCCTTTTCTCCTCCACCTAATAAAAGACCAAGAATGTAGCCACCACCAAGTGTACAACACAAAACAACACCACAACACACCACAGCAGTACAATAGAAAACCAATATAAAATGAAAACAATACCAGAGCAAGAGTAGAAGAAGAGAAACACAAATTGCAAATACAAACAAACAAATTCTGAATAATAAAAATTATTAAAAATTCTTTAAAGTTGAATATTTTTTCTTCTTCTTTATTCTACTGTGTGTTGGAATATTATGACACGGTACCACAAAACAAATACAAGAATATGTAGGGGAGAGGTGAAATGAAATAACAACAGAATGCCAACAATAAATAACAGCACGTGTGGTGTTGTTCTCTGTGACTACCAATATGGTAAACAAGTTGAAAAAAAAAAGTTTGAAATTTGTAAACAAATAGAGGGAAAAGGAAAAATTTTTTTATTTAATTATTAAACAATAAATATGATTTTAAAGGAGAAAATCAAATAAGAGCTTTGTAAATAATGCAAATTAGAAATGGATTAACTAAGTCGAATGTAAAAAAAAATAAAAAAAAAAATAAATAAATTCAAAAAAAAAAATTCAAAAAAAATAAATTTAAAAAAATAAATTAACCAAAAATTAATTTAAAAAAATTAATAAAAAAAAAAAATTTTAAAAAAAAAAATTTAAAAAAAAAAATAATTTAAAAAAAATTAAAAAAATAAAAATAAATTAGGTTAGGTTAGAGGAACCTGTCAACTGTGGCAAGTACAGTACCCGGAAATCGAATTAACCCATTGTACAACGTCCTAGCTGCTCACATCACTCGTGTTAGGTGCGTTAATTTGATACATGAGTGGCGGGACCTACAGTTTAAAGTCGACTTCGAATGGCAGATTTTTTGAGAAGCTTTTCATGGCAATTTTATTTACTCTCAGAGCTTTTGCCAGAAATCTGCTAAGAGGAAATCACCGAATGATGCATTACAAGTTCCTAAACCAGCATTCGCCGTTTTTTTTTTGCGTTCATAAAAGTCTTGTATGTTATCTGATATTATCATTGTTAGCAGTAGCGGTCAAATGAGAAGTCGGTGTAGGTTAGTAGGTGTATTGGCTAATTAAACGTGAGGATTTAGTTCAACCTCTGGCTCAGACATCTCGAAGTGTTTGGAAGGAACCTTAAGCTCACTTTAATTCAAAAAAAAAGGCAAAATAGTAACTGATAATGCAAAAATCAAAAAAATATTTTTGGAACCTATACAACACTTGATACATTTTTATGCTTTAGAGCCTAAACAATATTTCCTGGTTGGTTTTTACAAAGAAAACTAAATACTAAAATTTTTTCTTGCGTACTCCTTAGTTTAGAAAAACCACATATTTGATTTCGTTTTTGACCCACATTTTTGCAAAGAATATTTAAATTAATTGCATAGCACAGCATAGCGTACCAGTTTCTAAACCATGATTATTTATTTAATAATACAATTTGGATTATAAAAATAAAAATTTTATATTTTTCTTGCCATTTATTATTAATTAATTATACGCCATGAATTTACGTTAATTTTTTTCATATTTTTTGTAAATTTTTGGTATTAAAATTATCGCACAACGTCATTTGAGTTTAAATATGCATAAATTGTGTAAAGGCAATATAGAAAATATAATGAAATCAAAAAAAAAGAAGAAAATTTGCATAATTTTCACATCAAAAAGGAAAAATAAAAAAAATTCAAAAAGAAAAAAGTGAAATTCTTTGAATTGAATAGAACACATCGTACGAGTATTGTTCAGTATTGTCTTATTATGGGGTGGTGTTAACTGCATTAAATTAATAAAAATAAAAAACAACAATAACAACAACGACAACAATAATAAAAAAATAAAATAATTATAGTAATAAAATAGAAAATTTGTTTTGTGACGGAGAGAAAGAAAAATAAATTTCCTAGAAATCTATTTACAACGGGATTACGAAATGGCCAAGTTTCTCTCTTTCCCGCCATCCCTCCGTTTTTGTTTAATAAAAATATGAATTTTTTTTTTTTATCGGACAACCTAAATTGGCTTGTCAGCAGATTTCTGGCAAAAATTCTGAGAGTAAAATAAAATTGCCATGAAAAGTTTCTCAAAAATCTGTCGTTCAGAGTCGACTTTAAACTGTAGGTCCCCCGCCACTTATGTATGAAATTAACACACACACAATATAAGTAGTGTGAGAAACTAGGTCAATAATCCTGAATGAAGGTAGGTTGTAATGACCAATTATGTATGATTCATTCGTACTCGCTACAACATTGATTTATAAGTATAAGTAGCAATGAGTATGAGTACAACGTTGACATCAGAATTCATACGCCTACTCAATTCTGATTCATGAATTTAGAAAAATACTCTTAGAATACTTATAAGTGATTCGAGTGATTCGAATCATTCATCAAAATTTATAGTTTTAGTTATTGTTGCATATACAAACAAAGAAGAAAGAAAAGACAAAGACAACAAGCAAAGCATACACACAATTTCTTGTGAGTATTGCAGTGCTCATACGGGAATCATACTTATTTTGTGCTTCTTGCAAATGCTGAGTAAAGGAGAGTCGAAGTCTATAACATTTTGCATATTATTAAGTATGAATATGACGAGTACTACCAACTTTGAGTATGAGTAGTATGAGTATCATGTTAAAATAAGTATGAATCTACTCATCGCTTTTAAATACTCGTTGTTGATCTCTGATTCGAACCTAATCATATTGATTTCTTTTAATTATTTAAACAAGATTACACTCCCTGCCTCTCTCTACCTCATTTATTTTTATTCATAAAAACATAAACATAGCAAGCCACTAAAGTTTCTTATAAGTGATTCGAGTGATTCGAATCATTCATCAAAATTTACAGTCTTAGTCGTTGTTGCGTATACAAACAAAGAAGGGAAACATAAAGACAACGAACAAAGCGTAGACACAATCCTCTTGTGAGTATTGCGGTGCTCGTTCGCGAATCATTCGTATTTTGTGCTTCATGTCAATGTTAAGTAGTGACGAGTCGAAGTCAATAACATTTTGCGTATTATTAAGTATGAGTACGACGAGTACTTCCAACTTTGAATATGAGTAGTATGAGTATCATATTGAAATAAGTATGAATCTTCTCGTCGTTTTGAATACTCGTTGCTGATCTCTGATTCGAACCTAATCATATTAATTCCTTTTAATTATTTAAACAAGATTACACTCCCTGCCTCTCTCTCTCTCTACCTCATTTATTTTTATTCGTAAAAACATAAACATAGCAAGTCACTTTGTAAACCAAAATATTAACAACCTTTGAAAAAAGCCTTCTTGAGTAAGAAATTGAAAAAAGAATTCACTTCTAGGAAATTATCCTCCACTTGGTTAAAATACGAAACATTTTAATTTAAAAAGTCTTGTAATACATTTTCAATTTATTTATTCTTTTAATATTTAAGTTTTTTATTGTGTTCTAAAGTCAGAAACAAAGCCCAAACAATATTTTTAAAAAAAGTTGATTTTCTTTGGAAAAATTAAATATACGAGGGAGGTGGTTGTGGTTGGGGTTGTGTTTTCCTGGTACAACACAATATCATTTAATATTTTTGTTTGTTTGTTTATCCTACTTTTGTTTTATTGTAAGTTATTAAATTAAAACTTTCAAGATATGAACTACAAATTGCGAGTAACTAACTATACGTACTGTTTAGTTACTACAAAGTACAAAGTAAGGGCTACCATTTGTTATTTTTATATTTTATAACGACTGACTGTTGCCAATTAAAGAAAATTTATTTTTAATAAATCTTATCGCTTTTATTGTTATAAAAGTACAATGAGTTGCAGACAATTTTTTTTTTTTGTTCCTTTTATATTGATTTCGATAATGCAAATTGCAATCTAAAAATAAAATTAAAAAAAAAAGAAATTAATCACATTTTAAAACTGACAATATTAATGAGGGAGTGTGTATATGATGTAAAGTCAACCCTCCAATAACGCGGTACTCTCAGAACACGGTTTCCATATAACACGAAGCTGAAATTCCGACAGACCTTCTATAACGCGGTACTCTTACAGCTCGGTTTGCGTTCAACTTCATCCCATGAGTTACTTCCTTACAGCCTATGAATGAATAGTAACTAGATCCGGGAAGAGGATTTAATAGAAATTCTATTTTCGACTTAAAATCTCATCCTAGATACAGTATCGTGCAAAATAATAGCATTTGGATTTTCAATTAAAAAAAAACAATGAATGAAGATGAACCAAGTGAGGAAAAATATTAAAAAATTACATTATTTTACAAGTCTTTCTCCAATTTTGTTGGAAAGCAGTCTTTTAGTTTAGTTTTTATTGCATTTTTTTATCAATCCTTATATGAACTCTTGTATCCAATAAAAATAATTCATAATTTATCTTGCCTTTTGTATTTCTTGGCATCCATATAACGCGGTACGAATGATGTGATTTGTACTAATTCTGCGGTTTCCATACAACGCAGTAGATGATATCCATAGAACACTCTACGAATTAAAGCCGGAGGTCCACACCACGCGTTCTACGCGTTCTCGTATTCTACGCGGCTGTCATAAAAGTAAAATGAATATATTTATATGGTGCAAGTTACACGCACAAAAGCGTAGGCTGCTATGACGCATAGAACGCGTAAAGTAAATCTACTTTCTACTTTTGAAAGCATCACAAGCGGCGCGCGTACAAAACAGCTGACTTTGACAAGTTGTTTTGTTTTAAATTATTTAAATTTTCCAAAGAACAATGGAGGAAAAATTAATCGAAGCTGTGAAAAAACGTTAAGTCCTATATAAAAAAGATCACTTGTTTATAGGAATAAATTTAAAAGAGCAGCTGCTTGGAAGTCCATTGCCGAGGAGGTATTGAGGACGGTATTTCGTATTGCTTTTTTTTAGAGAACGTTTGCCAATCTCGTTGGAAAACTTTAAGGGACCGATCCGTAAAAATATGGGCGGAGAGCAATCATGCCTCTGGTAGTGCTGCAGAATTCTATAAAAACTAGTGGGCATATCAGCAAAATTGTCCTTTGTTCTCTTGAAGCTTGTTGAACACACTTGGGGCACGAAATATTATATTCACAAACTCAATTAATTCTATAAATTCTTTAAAAATTTCAATTTCATTTGCCATTTTTGTACGAAATGTTTTATTCAAGTATTTTCAATCAAATGTTTTTATTTTGTTAACAGCTGATCAAAACAAACATTGGCGCGTTAAAAGCGTTGCATGTAACTTGAAGCGTAGAACGCGAAGAACGTAGGAAACGCACGCAACGCTTTGACGCGAAAACGCGTGGTGTGGACTTCCAACTTAACCTAGTTTGTACCTGAAATCCGAATTTCTTATAGCGCAGTTTCCATATAACGCAGTACGCACTTACCGCTTTATAGGAGGGTTGACTGTACACGCACGGTGATCTTATTGATTGGGGTTTCCCACTTTCTCGATCTGTTTTTTTTTGCTGATTAACATAATGGTATAGGAAAAAACCAATTTAAATATTTGTATTGTAATCATTTGTTTATTTTAGTGTTATCCAGTCAATACATTCTCCCTTAAACAGATGAGTAACGGCCCGGACAATTTCTATCCACGCCTAGAAATAATCAATAGCAATCAGATGACGCAGTATATTCTCCCATCCAACCTCTTTATATAAATAGAACTTCTACAGAAATTGTATTAAAATTGATGAATAAATAACCAGCCCACTGCAGCACTTAATAAAGTAATACATAGAGCTTCTAAAGAGGTGACCTTAGAACTGAGCTGTCTCAAAAAAGCTGCTGACTAAATAGAGGACTAGTGTTGAAATTAACAGAATATTACACAACTCTTCTAAAGAAATTAGTTACTGGAAAAACTCTCGGGTAAAGGCTGCTTCTATAGCTCTATAGCGTCCCACTATGCAGCAACGCGCTAATAACTCCAATCATGTCCTCCCTATCTTTACTAAGCCCTACATGGCTCTTCTCTTTTAATTCCGTAGATCAAAAATTTAATAATTTCATGAAATTTCTAAAATTAGAAATTTTATTTTCATCAAACTTTGTATCAAACTAAAGGAAATTTTTATAAAATCAATAAATTTACAGCCAATTTGTGGAAATTTAATTTTGCTTTTATGTTACACAAACTCGTAATCAATTTTTAGATCTTTGTATACAAATTTGTTGTCAAATTATAGTATTTACTTCAATAACAAAAATTTGATTTGACAAAAAAAAAAAGGAAATCACATAAACAAATTGTCAACTTGTAAAAAATTGGCAATGAAATTAAGGACATTTGTTGTTAAATAGTAGTATTATTGCTCAAATGCGAATATTTATTGTCAAATTGTGAAAATTCTTTATCAAATTGTGAAATTCTTCATCAAACTGTAGAAAATCGTTATCAAACCAAGTTAATTTACTGACAAATTGTGGAAATTTATTTATTTGAGTAAACTTGCTACACAATTGTAGAAGTTTACTGCAAAATTGTAAAAATACATTGTCATGTTATGGAAATTTTTGGTCAAATTCTAGTTATTTGTACATTACAACCCTTCAACAGGTTACGATCTAGTTTCTCACACCAATTATGTTGTGTGTGTTAGTTTTATACATGAGTGCCAGGACCTACAAATTTCATACATAAATTGTATATTTGTACGGAAATTTGATGCTATATCATACAAATTTTCTGTCAAATTCTGGAAGTTTGTTAATGTATTGTGGAAAATCGTTGTCTAGCTGTGGAAATGTGTTATAAAAAGCTAGTTTTTTACTGTTAAACTAAGGAAATTGTTTATTAATTGTAAAGTTTGTTGTCGAACAGTGAAAATTCCTAACAAAATTTTAGAAATTTGTTTAATTTGATGGGATGCTAATTGTCAAAATTTATTGATAAATTGCGGAAATTTGTAAAACAAAAAATTGCTTTTTGATGAATTATGCAAATAACTTTCCAAAAAAAGTGAGAATATGAGGAAATTTGCTATCAAACTACGGTTATCCTTTATCAAACTCAGAAAATTTTGATTTTAAATTAAAATCTGTTTATCAAATTTGTGCTGTTATGCAAGGTTGTTGTGAAGAAGTTGTTTTTTTGTCAAATAGTGAAAATTATTGATAAAATCTAGAAATTTGGTTTCACGTAGGGGAAAATTATTGTTCAAATAAGGCAATTTACGTCAAATTTTGTAACTTTTCTTATCAAATAACTGTCTTTCAATGAAATTTAGATAATAGGCCGTGGATTTGATGATTAATTTGAATTTTATGTTAAACCAATTACAAATTTTACAATTTCATTGCCAAATTGTACAATACATTGTCAAATTGTTGAGAATTAAGGCCAAACTAAGAACTCATATTGACCAATTGTTGAAATTTACATTAAAATTTTACAATTCTATGTGTTTTTGTATAAATTGATGTCAAATTTCTTAAGTTTGACGAATGCTTTACTAATTTTTGACTGCATAGAAAACCGGAATAAAATATTTCGTTTAAAATTTGTGCAAAAAAATGTTTCCTGATTAAGAAAAGAAAATATTTAAGAATTTATTAAATAAAAAATAAAAACAAATTGCTTCTATTCTCCATGGCAATTCTAAAAAAAAAGAAAAAACTTCAATAAACCAAAATTTACCAAAAATGAAACAAATTTTAATTAACAGAACCTAGGTGGTATAGACGTAATAACAAATTCCAATTTTAGGCATACCTTTAATTAGAAAAATAAGAAGAAGAAAAAAGAAAAATCAAAAAAGAGAAAATAAATTCAACATTATTAGGCTAATTTGCATATGCAGACGATACGCATATCTACGTATCATATATCCCATCCCTTTCCTCTGTCTAGATTTAAATCTTTTTTGATTACAAATATTTTCTACTGACAGAGTATCAAATCAAATACACAAGAAGGGGTATTTATTTTTTATAGAAATTCTCTCTAAATGGGTATTAAGATTTGTATCATTTATTACCAGTTACACTGTGTATCTATCAACGTACAAATGTACATCCCACTGGATCCTACGGAAAGTAACAACAGAGAATAGCAATTTCCTCCTCCATTTTTAGAAATACAAATTAAAGGAAGAAACAAACGAGAAAAAAGTAGAAAAAGAGAGATAGGAAAAAGGACGACCAATTAGTGTTGCCATGGGAACATGTTTGAATCGCAGAGAATGCAATTGTGTGAAGGCTTTTGTCAATACTCGCATTATTTCTGGTAAGCTTTTGTGAGCGAACGCTTGATGTCTTGCATCAAAGCAGTTTCCTTAATACAGTCAAACTTCTATAAATTGAATCACTATTTTCCAGAAAAAAAAAAAACTTCAAGTTATAGAAACAACTTCAAGTTAAAGAAGCAAAACCTGATAGAATTTGCCTCCAAAATGCTATTGGTGTGCTATTAATAATTCAGTAGTAGAAACAGAAGGAAGTCTAATGGATATGGTGGCCCAAATATTGTTGCAAAATTCCAGCGTTATTGTAAATTGAGTCAAATTAAGTGAATTTTGTGACTGAAGCACTTTACAAATTCTTTGAAGCAACAAAAAAAATTCACCTCATATGTGACACGTTTGAATAGACATTTTTGACGTGGTTCGATAAAAAAAGTGCTTAAAAGCGCTTGAAAACAATCCACATTAATAGGCCACGAGAAACCGAAAAAAAAATTCTTCATAAAATTAGAATTTTCAAGCCGTCCTGTACATATTATTTATACAGAAAGTCGCCTAAGCCCCCTCCATCATCTTAAGAGTTGAAAACATAAACCAAGAAGAAAAATCAAAAGACACTACCTTTGTAGAACTCAATAAAAAAAAAGTTTCTTATCACTACTCCTTGTACATGATCACATAGAGCGTTGTTTCTACATAGAGGGCCTGGTACAAGGGCCTGCTACAAAGTACCAATCATCTACTAAGTTCGAGATACTTGTTGAAACAAAGCAAACAAATAAGAAAACATGGGGAGACACAATTGCCTATTGACAAACAAAAAATTGTTCTTCTTTTTACAATTTTTCTACATTGTTACGTATAATCCAAGCTTTAAATTCAAGAAGATTAGTGACAGTCGACCTGCCTTTCAAAAAACCCTGCTGGAAAGAAGATATTAAAGATCTAGTATTAAAAAAGAGATAATCCGTCAGCAGTTTCTCCAGCAACTGAGCTTGGCAATACCCCTGTAATTGGAAATATTAGACCTATTACCCGACTTGTGCAAAGGAATTATAAACGAACTCTTCCAAATAGATGGAAAATGACCAACCCTCAGAAGCCCATTGAATATAAAGGTCAAAGGACCACTCAACACAGCAGCACACTTTCTTAAAGTACAGGCCGGAACCCCGTCAGGTCCCGGCAAGTATGTAAGTTTCAGTCCAGACAAAGACTCAAGAACAGACTCCTCATCAAATGAATAAATGTTAGAAATAGAGACACTTCCCACTGAATAAGGATACCCGCTACTCAGATAAGGACCCGAGTCCAACTGCCTATAAGTAGACTGAAATGACTAATGATACATATTTTAATAAGTAAAAAATCATCGGTGTCATCTTTGTCCGAAACTAAATTTAAAATACTTTTCCAGCAATTGTTTAAAATTTTGCCGAGAAATTCACGCTGAGTCCATTGCTGAGTCCAATTCTGTTTATTTTCTAACCAGTAATCCCAAGAGAATGTTTGTTATTTTAAAAACAATCTGGTCCATGGGCTGAATTAACGATGTGACGTAGAGTGGCGAAAACTTTGCCCAGAATAAAGGGTCATCAGAAATCAATTCACATTCAAAGGCGTTTACCGGTAGCCCCTTTTTAGTCAAGTACCCAGTAACCTGAAAACCAAAAATTATTAAGAAGTTTTCAATTTTTAATTTATCACTTGAAATCAAACCTTTTTAACAAAACATTGACGAAATCAGTCATAAAACTTTTTACATGCCATCGATGCTGACTTGACGAATTTGTAATTCATTGGACAAGTAAAGTTTTTCAAACTTTGTGGATTTTTAAATTTTGCAATTACAAATAAATTATGTTTGTGAGTTCCCGGCGCATTTGAAAAGCCCACGAAAGTTAATTGTTGTTTTTCCATCTTTTAACTTTTCCTTAAATGGGTCAACAAGAAGCTTCTCTCCGGAAATTATAGGAAACCAAAACTTTATTTAAATTTTTGAAGCCATCCATTTACTGGTGTTAAAACCACAATAATTTTCTTTAATTTGATCGCGAATTTCTATACATACATACATAATTGGTCATTACAACCCTTCAGTCAGGATTATTTACCTAGTTTCTCATACCACTTATGTTGTGTGTGTTAATTTTTATATATTAGTTGCGGGACCTAGAGTTTAAAGGCGACTCCGAACAACAGATTTTTGAGAAACTTTTCATGGCAATTTTTTATTTACTCTCAGAGTTTTTGCCAGAAATCTGCTGAGAAGAAATTGCCGATGAAATACTTTTTGTATTTTATTTTGCTTGGTACAAAGCCGTTTTTGTGCGATTTAGGGGAATCCCAATACTACCGCGTAATACTGAAGCAGGGTTAAGCGGAGCAGCGTTAAGCGGGGTCTTACTGTACCTTCTCTGGATTATTTTCAGAAGTTTATCCTCCCTTTATTGACGTCACATCCCGTCCAGTTAATAATCCTCAATTACAAGTCAAGAAACTTAGTTTCTCATACGCTTATAAAGCATTTAATTCAAGGCAACGATTTATTCCGGGAAATTTGCGCCAATTTAGACCATAATGTTCGTACATACATAATTGGTCATTACAACCCTTCAGTCAGAATTATTGACCTAGTTTCTCACACTACTTATGTTGCGGGTGTTAATTTTATACTGTAGGTCCCAGTTCAAAGTCGACTCCGAACGACAGATTTTTGAGAAACTTTTCATGGCAATTATATTTACGCTCAGAGTTTTTTCCAGAAATCTACTGTCTGGCCTGGGACTCGAACCCTGGCATTACGTCTAATAAGCCAGCACACTACCTACTGGACCACGGCGACTTCACCACAATCATTTTCTTTAATTTGATCGCGAATTTCTAAACTTTTTGCTTTTAATATCAGCCTACATAAAGGAGTACAATGAAAAATAAGTTCAAACAGAAGTAAACGAACAAATAAACTGTAGTTCGGGATTTCCCAATATAAAAACAGATTTAAAAACAAACAAAAAATAAAAAAGTGTTCGCGTTTTAGAATACTCTGTGGAAAAATAAATTTGTTCACGTTTCTGAGACGTTCACACTTTCGGGCGTTCACATTTTCGCGAGTTCACTGTAGTTTGTACGAAAAAAAATGCAATAATTAATTACTATTTTTGTTACAAATTCATTCAACTTCACTTTGAAAACGAATTTGGTATTCATCTCTCCATCGAAAGGTGTTTTAATTTCAAATAATGATCATTTGATTGATTCAAAACAGAATGAATGAATGAAAATGATTGATTGATTAAGAATAAATTGAAATAAACAAAAATATTGAAAATTTATTACAACCGTTCCTACTCAAGAATACATACATCCCGGTATAGAGAAAATCTATTTTAATTTTTTGTTAACACCATACTATCTGATGCTGTTGCTACTCTTCGAAAATGTAATGTTAAAAACATAATAAAAAAAAATATTACAACATCAACTAAAATCCCAATAAAAAAAAAACAAATAAAAAAACGAACAACGTAGAGAACATTGAAAATTTTCCAACTTTTCTTACTTGACAGACGTCAGTTTACTTTGAGTAGTTTGAATAGATTTGAAGAAGAATTTGTTTTATTTTGTTGTGTTATGTTATGTGAGTCCCTTATGGATACATATACGAGTACGCACACATACACACACACAAATATTCCTCCTTGTACATGTTAAACATAAACAGATAGATATCAAAAAATAATCAAAAACAAAACAAAAACAAAAAAAGGAGGAAAAAAGGAAAATTTAATATGAAAAATTTATACAAGCTTCACATACATACATACATACATACTACTTAAAAAGAAGGAGAAGTAGGAGAACATTTCTCCATTTGCCAAAAAGGATATTCCAGTCATACATGAAGGCAAAGGGAAATTCCTCTCTCTCACGTCTTGCCATAATATAATGGGAAAATATAAGTACATGCATCGTAGTCAACAAAACCACACACACACACACATATATACTCACACTTTTAAGGTCTTATTTTACTGAATTATTAAGAGCTACACAGAGAGAGATAGAGAAAGTTTGTGGTGAAAAACAGTTAAGTCTCAGTTATGCTACCGTAACGGAATGTAATCACAACGACTGATCGTTTTGTTATGTACGTATAAAGCAATACGAATGGTTATAGAAATGTAACGTAAACGTAAACGGAACGTATGAATCTATAAAAAAAATAGAATTTTCTTACATTTTTACGTGACATCTGTTTAGCAGTGTTAATAACATGTCAATATTAAAAATCACCAAAACTAAAAATTGAAATTATAAACACAAAAAATATTACATACATCGTTAGTATAATTCGCAAATGTTTGAAATTTTACAGGAGACACAAAAAACATTTTAGATTTTTCAGTTTTTAAAATATGTAAACTTTTTAAATGCAATTATTTTTACAAAATAATGATAATATTAATAACTAATAATCATCATCATATATATTATTTCTAAACCACTATTTTTTGTCGGTTGCAAATATCCCCCATACCACCGCATCAAATTTAATGAACAATATCTCATTTTAAAGCTTATATCTAACACTAATGGCAAAAAATAATTGGAAATTGGAAAATTAATATTTTCATTGATAAAAATTATATTTTATATAGAACTGCATGACAATACTGTTGTCATTATAATTATATGTTTTTGTTCAAGTGTGGTAATACAGGGTCGCTTAATAGTAATGCAGTTCTACATAATATAGTATGTATTAAAATCCATTACTGTTATATTACGTTACTGTTAAATTACGTTACTGTTAAATTACGTTATTGTTACATTACGTTACTGTTAAATTACGTTATTGTTACATTACGTTACTGTCACATTACGTTACTGTTACATTATGTTACTGTTACATTACGTTACTGTTACATTACGTTGTTGTTACATTACGTTAGTGTTACATTACGTTACTGTTACATTACCTTACTGTTACATTACGTTACTGTTACATTACCTTACTGTTACATTACGTTACAGTAGTATAACTGAGGCTTTACCCTTTCTTCGTCTTGTTATAGCAACCAAAATATTATGTACATTATCTAATAGTACGTACAGTACGTTATTCATTCAATATTATTACCTACCAAATTAACTATGCATGCATGTATGCACATACATACGGTAATTACATGAGTTTTACATGTATTGCTATAGGTATTTATTTATTTGTTTACAACTCTGTAATGATATTGTAAGAATAATATGCAAACATACCGCACAAGATAGATAACAGTGCAATGCAAAAGTGTGGAAACGGTTGAATTTTTTTGCCCTTCAAAAGAAATTGAAAATACACACACACACATTCACTTTTTCATCATTATTGTTTACAATAATTTACATTTTTTTCTGTTCTTTTTTTTTCATACTTTATTACATACGCCATACGTTGTCGTCCGTCGTCATTATGTAGTTAGAAAAAAAAAATAATTTATTTAAAAAGTTTTATCGTTGTTGTTTTTGTTGTAGTTGTAGTTGATTTTGCATGCATAAATATTTACAATATACTATGTATATGACGCAAATAAAAGAGAATGTCAAAAACTGTCATGTAACTATTAAATCCTAACGACGTTTTACTAACAACTACTCCTACTGCATACAGTCTGAGCAGTAGTGTATTACAAGAAAAATTGGAAAACAAACAAAAAAACACAAACACTACGTCAGGCTTTTAAGTCGTCTTAAGTCAATACGTGCTTATGAATTTTAAAATTTTTAGAGGCTATATCCAAAGGAATCCCCTTCCCTTCGTCTTACTCTTACTTACTTACATGGTTCTAAAAATAGCACGATTGTAAAAAAAAATTGTTGTTGATAAAATTGTTATCTTTAGCAATATTTCATATTTAAAGTCTTGAATTATTAAACTTCAAACTAATGGTGTTTTCTTTTCTACCAAAAAATGTGCATTTTATTAAGGCAAAATGCAATTTTGCTTTTGTTTCTTAAAAATATTTCACCCTCTAAAAAAGTGGTATGTTTTATTCTAAATGATTTGCACTTGACAATAGTGGAGGGCATTGCATTTTATGGCCTTAAAAATGTTTCGCCCTCTGAGAGGGTGGTATGTTTTATTCTAAATAATTTGCACTTATTAATGGTGGAGGGCATTGCATTTTATGCCCTGTGTAAAACGAGAGTGTTGATAATACCCAGTAAAGCAGATTACTTTTGTTTATTTATAGGGCTACCAGATGATATTTAAAAAAAGTTGCCTGGTATTGTTATCCAATTTGAAGTTAATTTTTTCATTATTTTGTTAAGTAACCTTAAGGAAACATTACATTATTAAAGCTACATGGTCCGTAATATAAAAAATTGCATTCAATGTTAGGAACAGTGTTAAAATGTTTTAGCTCTCAAAAAATAAAGTTGAAAAATTAGTGATCTGGCAACTCCTTTTTAATATTTACATTTATTATTGAAAAGAAATCAAAAAATACAAAATATTTTTAGATCTAAAACCTTTTTTATGAAAAAAATATAAAAATGCATATTACTGCATCTATTTTATTTGCGAAAATGGAAATAAACCAACACCCGACGTACCAAACACAGGGCGTACCCTTTTTTAAATATTTGTCTTATGTCCTTCTCAAAGGTGACATTTTTTTTGTAGAAAAGAAAGCACCATAAACATGGACATTTTTTGCAGTTTTTACAACATAATTCCTTTCATTTTTTTAATATTTTATAAATCCATACTTTTTAAAAAATTTTGTGCATATATTATAGATTTTTAATTCTATTCTTTCTGACCTTTTGTTTTACTAATTAATTAAAATATTAACAAAAAAAAATGCTTATTTCGGTTTGTTGGATTTTTTAACTTTTAAAAAGTTATAAAAAAATATGAAAAGATTTAAAAAAAAAAATATTAAAATAATATTAAAAAAAATATTAAAATAATATTAAAAAAAAATATTAAAAAAAAAATTTATTTAAAAAAAAATTAAAAAAATATTAAAAAAAATATTTAAAAAAAAATATTTAAAAAAATATTAAAAAAAAATATTAAAGAAAATATTTAAAAAAAATTAAATTAAAAAAATCAATAATACATTTTACTATTATTAAATATGTATTTAAATAATAATTAAATTTTTTTAATACAAATAAAAAAAATTCTCTTTATAAGCTCATATTTAAATAATCTTTTGTTAAAAAAAAAATTCTACTTTCGTTTAAATTCCAAAACCATAAACAATAATAGCAAATGATATAGGGAGAGAGACAGAGAGAGATAGAATTAAAGAAAGGAAGAAAAAGTACTTCAAAAAACCCTTTTTGTTATACAATATTTACAAAATTCCCTGTAATTACTTCATATTGTGTAATACAAAAATACAAAATACAACAACAATTGCTGGCGCACTTAAACAAGTCCGTACGAACTTATTGCAGTTGTAGATGATTAAGAGAAAATTCACAAACACAATTACAAAACTGTAAAATGTGTATATGCACATACATATGCATATGTAGTAATTTTATTGTAGATTTATTACAGCTGCTTGACCACATTCGTAAACATACCCTGTAGTAAATAAAGTAGTCGATTGATAAAAACGCAAATTATAAATTAACTATTTTGCAATTGCCTACAAATTGGTTTAAATCTCATGCAGATATCAACCAAACATATTGAATAGAAACAAAAGTAAGAATGAAAAAAGCAAAATAAGAAAATGTAAGAAAACGATAATAAAACAAAGGAAGCATGTCGGTAAATCAAATGTCAATCACAACAAATACGGTTTTTAGGTGGTGCTCAATTTTATTAAAAAAAAAGGGAGAAACCCAAGTAAATATTGCAAATTTATAATAAAATCTATAAAAGCGATATTGATGTGATAGTGAAATAAAATAGTTCATTAAAAATCTAAATAAAACAATGTGTATATATCACATCTATACTTGTAATAGCAATTATGAAGCGCATTTATCTGAGCACTGCTGGTAAGTATCTTGTACAATCGTAAAAATATGCCTTATTATTTATGTTGTATTTTAACAGATAAAGTTACAGAAAACGATGATGCCAATGTTCCACAATTTGATGTCAAAATTTCTGAAATGAATGCCAAATTATCAGAAATAACATGTAAAATGAAAATATGTTTTGTCTACCAAAATATCACGATTTTCTGATAAATATTTATATTTCAAGGCGAAATTAAGGAGCTCAAAAGAGATTATAATGGCAGCATTGTTTAACCAAAAAGTAGTGACCGAAAGCCTTGTTCGACAGAAAAAACGCAATGTGGCAATTAAAACTACTTTTGTAATAAACACCCTCGAGGAGCTGAAAGCGCACAATGATAACATAATCGATGAAAATCAGCAAATTTACATGAGTTTTTATTCGTCTCTACTTTTATCATTTTTTAAATTTTTGTGCATTTTTGCAGACCAATGCCATGAAATTATCACTGAAAGGGAAATGTCAAAAACTTTAACGACAATTTGATCTCTGCAATTGAATCTTGCTATAAATATTAATGGCACTCATGGCAAAAAGAGCTTAAAGGATTACAAAAAAGTTTTTAATGCATTGATGGATGCACTTCGGCCTATCTGTGATGACCCAGACAAAGAATTACGCATCGCCTTAGCCGTTATTAAAAAACGACATTTTCATCACGTTTATATTCCTTCAGTACAAACTTTCGAATGTATATTAGTATTCTTTTCATTTAACTTCTTTTTATTACAAGTTTTATTTTAAGTCCTGAAATGTACATGAATTTTCTTTTAATTTAATTAATTTTTTTTTGTATTAAATATATATATATATATATATATATATATATATATATATATAATATAATATAAATAAAACTGTTTAAAATTGAATTAAAAAAAGTGGTTTTTAAATAATTTAATGTAAACTAATATTTAAATTAATTATATTTTATTTAACTACAAATTGGTTGAAAAATAAGTAATTTGTAGTCAATTTAAAAGTCATGCAGAGATGACCAATTGATTACCGCCTAGGACATGCCTATGTTAAAATAATGAGACGGCGACAAGGAAAAAAGTCACTTAATCAACTAGTTGTTCTTATTAAAAAAACCAGTTTCAAGTTACTTTAAAATTAGTTTGATTTCCTACAGGGATGTGTATATACACATACATATGCTTACCTAGTAGTTTTATTGTAGACTTATTACTACTACAGCTGCTTGACCACATTCGTAAACATAGTTGTATGCAAATACATATTTACACACACACATAGATATATAAATAAATACCTGTCTGTATATATTATTAGGGTTTCTCGTTTAAAAACTTGCGTAAGAGAAATTCACATATGCAACGTAGATGAGAGCATTTCTCTATAAAAACAACAAACGGAGAAAACCCTCCATGATGGCGTATCTTAAAACTGGTTTAAATGTGCTTAATTGAGTGGAAGCTAGAAACGAACAAGTGCAATTAACACTTAGGGCCATTATTACAATTTGGCGTTAACTAAGGGGAGGGGGAGTATTTTATCGGATAGATTAATTGTTTTCCATTATTACTCGTATAAGAAGTAGACAATATTGTAGAAGTGGGTTTTAAGCTAAAGGGAGTATCATCCTACCGGTAACTTTGAATGTTAAGTTTATGTTTGGCCATTTCGGCGCCTCCGTTCTATAACATTCTAAGTCGAAAAAGTGTGTTTTGAGTTATGAGCCCTCAAAGTTATCACGCGACATACGACTATATGTGTATTCTAAGTAGATTTTTCCCTATAACTTTGGAACGGATCGGCGCATCTTAACCAAATTTTAACAGAATTTAAGTTAGAGAGTCGTTGGCACTGCGTTCACGAAAAACTTGTTATCGACTTTGCTCCGGCCCTACCATATTTTAATTTTATTTTATCTGTAACTTGTAATAACGAAAATCAGTTAAAGGTAACTTTACAGTTTACCTTTAGCTATGGGACCTTTAACTAAATCCAAGTTTAAAGCCAAGTTGTAATAATGGCCCTTTAACGTATAATTTTACACTTGGTTTGTCTTTTTAACGCGTTGACTGCCGACTACAAGATAACTCGTAGATTACGTTCCCTTCTAGGAAGCCAAACATACATAATTGGTCATTACAACCCTTAAACCGACACTCAGGGGATGGCCCCTACTCAGGCAGTGTATTGTGCAGGTTTAGGAAAATAGGTTATAGGAAGGCGGAGAGAGGGAGTAGTGTTTGCGGACATTTGATTTAAACTTACCATTATCGTACTTAACGGGAAAAACCCTCGCAGGAAGATCATTCCACAAGCGAGCACTGCGAGCAAAAAATGAATTCTCCCTGTAATGCATTGTACGGTTCAATAGACAATCAACCACAAATAGATGTGCTCTGCGAGAAGCTCGAGTACCACGTAAAAATATGTGATTATCGGGAACCAAGCCCCTTATCTCTCGAGAACACCTCCCATTATAGTACCGATAAGAACAATGAAACACATCGCCTTTAGTCAGGATTATTGAACTAGTTTCTCATACCACTTACGTTGTGTGTGTTCATTTTATACACGAGTGGTGGGACCTACAGTTTAAAGTCGCCTCCCAACGATAGATTTTCTGTGTTTGAGAAACTTTTCATGGCAGTTTTATTTACTCTCAGTGTTTTTGTCAGAAATCTGCTGAATGGAAGTTGCCAAAGCAATATTTTTATATTTCCGTTCTGATGTCTGACATAAGGTTTGAACTGGGGACTACCTACCTACTAGACTACAGTGACTTTTACAGTTTATTTTATTCCTTCGGCTAACATCGTTTTAAATTCCTTTTCCATGGAGTTTTTCTTTTGCTTAACTGAGAATTTCCTTCTCAGACTTGTTGGCATAGTTTCCCCAGGTTGTTTCAGAACTCTTAATTAGATTCATTGCTATTCTCTTTCCCTGTCATGGTAGGTAGTGTGTTAGCTAATTAGACTGAAAACCCGAGTTCAAACCCCAGGTCAGGCATTAAAACGAAAATATGAAAAAATATTTCTTTGGCGATTTCCTTTCAGCAGATTTCTGGCTATACTCTGAGAGTAAATAAAATTTTCAAAAATCTATCGTTCGGAGTCGACTTTAAACTCTAGGTCCCGCCAATCTTGTATAAAACTAAAAAGCTAAGTCAGTCGTAATCCTGATTGAAGGGTTGGAATGACGAATTATGTTCTATAAACTGACCTTATGTGCTGCACAGAAATTTATGTGGAAACCAAAAGACCCTCAATTAGAGATTAATGCAAGCAATTTAAAATGGGGTAGCATGGAGGAAGGGAATCAATAAAACCGGGGTTGGCAATCCCTAATTGCATATGTTATGTGATAAATCATAGATTATAGTTCTTATAATTGTTGTTGATATTACCATTATTGCATAGACAAAGAGAGGTAGAAAAAGGGAAAAGAAAAGAACAAGAAAATAATTTGTAATTTAATTGAATTCAAATTTATTATTCAATATTCTTTTGGGGGGAAACATTTATCATCATTAGTTTTGCTTCGTTTTTTTTTTTTGGTTTTTGTTTTTTTATTTCTTAGAATTGCATTCGTTGTTGTTATTGCATTTATAACTATTATTATTTATTATTATTATTTTATTTTATAAGTACATATTAGAGACTTGATGTTAGTGTTGTTGTAGATTATATTAATTTATAATTTTTGTTGTTTCATTCCGTAAAACTAGCAAATTAGAATAGCAATAATATAGACGAGACGTATGCAATAACACAAAAAAAAAAATAGTCTTTGGCCAGTTAATTCAGTTCCTATGAATTTTAACGTGTCCAAGTATTCCAGTTAAAATGGAATTGTTGCCCAATAGCAACACTTAATAATAAATTTGCAATATTGCATGGCAAAAAATGAAAAGCCCTCAAAGGGACTATTTATCATGAAAAGCTTCCCTCCTAATGTCATATTGTTTTATTTGCAAAATGTTTGTTAAAATTAATTATTTAAAGTAATATATAATACCTTATTTGTTTGTTTGTTGGAAAAAATTAATCAATTTCATTAATTATTTAAACAGCCCACATACACACATCTTGGTATACATACCTGCAAATGAAAAGAAAGAAAAAAAATTTTAATTTAATTAAATTATTTTTTTTTTAATTTATAAAATAATTAGAAAATTTTACCCGGCGGCGTTGCGCGGGTTATAAAACTAACAATAAATATAAATCCGATTTCGAACCCGCTTCTTAAAAAAATGCAATTTTTCAAATTATTCAGAAACCGATTTATCAAACAACCCAGTTTTTGGAATTCTCTAATGGTGTTTTCTTTTCTACCAAAAAATGTGCATTTTATTAAGGCAAAATGCAATTTTGCATTTATTTCTTAAAAATGTTTCGCCCTCTAAAAGGGAGTTATGATTTATTCTAATAGTGTTTTCTTTTCTACCAAAAAAATGTGCATTTTATTAATGCAAAATGCAATTTTGCATTTGTTTCTTAAAAATGTTTCGCCCTCTAAAAGGTTGGTATGTTTTATTCTAAATAATTTGCACTTGAAAATGGTGGAGGGCATTGAATTTTATGTCCTGTATAAATCGAGAGTGCTGATAATGCTCTGTAAAGCAGATGACTTTTGTTTATTTATAGGGCTACCAGATGATATTTAAATGTCAATTGTTATCCAATTTGAAGTTAATTTTTTAATTGTTTGGTTAAGTAACCTTAAGAAAACATTACTTTATTGATTTCAATGTTAGAACAGTGTTAAAATGTTTATATGTTTGTTATAAAAAAAAAGCTCTCAAAAGATAAAGTTGTAAAATTAGCGATCTGGCAACACCTTTTTCATATTTACATTTATTTTTAGATCTAAAACCTTTTTTTTATGAAAAAAATATAAATATGGATATTGCTGCATCTATTTTATTTGCGAAAATTGAAATAAATCAGTTATTAGATTCATCTTCGTCATCTGAAGAAGAAGAATTGCTGAATTTATTACATACATAGCCGACAGCCGCCGTAGCAAACACAGGACATTACGACAGGGTTGTTCAAAAATTTTTTTAATGCACCTTCTAAAAGGGTGACATTTTCTTTGTAGAAAAGAAAACACCATAAGTCCTAAATATAAACGCATGCAATTTGCCCGTTTTTCGCCCCTTTCCCCCTTTTGGTTCAACTTTAGAAACGGAACACCCCCCAATAGCTATTTGGGAAACATAATCAAGCTAAATCGTAAAAAAATACCTTAAAAAAATAAAATACGGCATTTAAGCATAAAGTACTTATTTTTTCCCTTTTTCTCTTTGTCCCATTTTCATCCCTTTGGTTCAAAATGTTTAAAAGATTTATAGCCTATAACCTGCACCGACAAAATCTCCATCAATATCCCAAATTTCAAGAAAATCGGTTTACGTGTTCATACGTGATTGGGTATGCACTTAGTTTGCCTGTTTTTGGCCCCTTTCCCCCTTTTTGGAACCCTTTTGGTTCAACTTTAGAAACAGAATATCTCCAATAGCTATTCGGGAAACATAATCAAGCTAAATCGTAAAAAAATACCTTTAAAACAAATAAAATAAAGTATTTATGCATAAAGTACTAATTTTTGGCCTTTTTTTCTCCCTTTATCCCATTTTTTTCTTTTTGGTTCAAAATTTTTAAAACTTAAATTGGATTGCATTGAAGATTTGAAAGAAAAATTAGTCAATTCGATGGAGTCGTTTTCTGATTTTAGGTATATCGCAAAAAGTGGGCGCAAAAATGGGCGGGGCAAAATTTTCTCTTGATGAAAATACAAACATTTGAAAGAAAAATTAGTCAAATCGATGGAGTCGTTTTCTGATTTTAGATAAAAAGAAACTGTGGGAGTAAAAATGGCAGTGACAAACTTTATATAAACCGTCTACTAAATAGTCCGAACAAAACCTAAACATTTGGCTTGGACAGGTGAGAGCTCGTTCTTGAGTTATAAAATGACAACGAAAAGTGGCATTAATTTTTATATATTAGAAGATAAAAATGAATGAAAATTCTTTCTTAATTAAACTTAAATTTTTTTTAAATTTTAAATTCAAATATTTAATATGCATATTTAAAATATTACAGGTATTCCCCGACTTACGACCGAGATAGGTTCCTGGTCATCGATCGTAAGTTGAATTTCATATAAAAAAAATTTAAGAATAAAATTACATACTCTACTAATGCTACATATTTGTCTTCTTTAAATATTTTCTATGAAAAAAATTGGAAAAAAAGTCGTAATTCGAGCGGACGTAAGTCGGGGATTACCTGTATTTTTAAATGACATACAAATTACCATAATGCCCGGGCATTGATGAATAGAAGCAAAAGGAAAACAAGAATAAAGAAATATGGAAATATGAATATAAATATAATAAATTATGCATTCAAATTAAAAATAATTGACCTTTAACATACTATAACACACAACAACAAAAATATATATAAAAAAATATAAATTAAAATAAATAAACACACTCTTTTGCAGTAAAAAAAAAACCCCCCCCAGAAATATTGCAGCTGGTTAAACAAATACAGGGGACACTCTACTACACAATATTCACATCAGTGATCAGCAATGAGTATTCATAAAGATGAGTAAAATCGTATCATACTCGTAATTTCTGATCTTAAACGCATTCTTTTAGTATGTATTATGGAACCTCTACTAACATTCAAAGTTTGAAATACTCAACATACTCTAGTACACAAAATTTACATCAGTGATCAGCAATGAGTATTCATAAAGATGAGTAAAATCGTATCATACTCGTAATTTCTGATCTTAAACGCACTTATGAATGCGTGAGTTCTTTTAGTATGTATTATGGAACCCCTACTCATATTCAAAGTTTGAAGTACTCAACATACTCTACTACACAATATTTACCTCAGTGATCAGCAATGAGTATTCATAAAGACGAATAGAATCGTATCATACTCGTAATTTCTGATCTTAAACGCACGCATTCATAATTCTTTTAGTATGTATTATGGAACCCCTACTCATATTCAAAGTTTGAAGTACTCAACATACTCTACTACACAATATTAACATCAGTGATCAGCAATGAGTATTCATCAATATGAGTAGAATCGTATCATACTCGGAATTTCTACACCTAAACGCACGCATTCATAATTCTTTTAGTATGTATTATGGAACCTCTACTCATATTCAAAGTTTGAAGTACTCAACATACTCTACTACACAATATTTACATCAGTGATCAGCAATGAGTATTCATAAAGACGAGTAGAATCGTATCATACTCGTAATTTCTGATCTTAAACGCACACACTCATAATTCTTTTAGTATGTATTATGGAACCTCTACTCATATTCAAAGTTTGAAGTACTCAACATATTCATTCACTAACAACACGTATGAGATATTGTTAATGTTGACACTCCATAGCTCAGCATATACAAGAATTACAAAATAAGTATGACTTGCGTACGAATTAAAATACCCCTAAAAGGTTGTATGTTTGCTGCAGAGATTAGCAATGAGTATTCTAAACGATGAGTAGATTCGAGTCGTACTCCAAATTTCTGTTACTTATACGCATTCATACTTTTTTGAATATCATTCTCATACCATTCATATTCAAAATTTGAAATACTCATCGTACTCATACTTAACAATATGCACGATGTTGTTGATTTCGACTCGCCCCTACTTAACATTTACACGAAGCACAAAATAAGTATGATTCGAATACGAATACCACAATACTCACAAGAATGTTGTGTGTATGCTTTGCTCGCTGTCTTTGTCTTTTCTTTCTTCTTTGTTTGTAAATGCAACAACAACTAAGACTGTAAATTTTGATGAGTTATTTGAATCACTCGACCAATGTCCCTCAGGGGAAGATTTTCTTCGACTTTATATGTTCTCTTTGTGCCGACGACTGTTTAAAAGTATTAGAAAAATATTTTTCTAAATTTATGAATCTGAAGGAATAGGCATATGAATCAAACATATTTCGAATGGTATGAGTTTGATGTCAACGTTGTACGAATGCTCTTTGCAACCTGTACTTAGAAGTCAACGTTGTAGTGAGTGAGAATGAATGAATCAAAGGTTACAATCAATTGAACTAATTCGAAAGGATTCTTTACAAGAAAATTTCAAAGCATTCCATAATGCCGTATAGTTCAGAGTATTCAAGGGTTTTTCAAAATCGATAAATATAAATCGATATCAGTATCATCAGTCGGAAGAAATCGATCGTTAGTGTTCCAGACAAACCTTATGATTTGAAGGATTGAATTACCATTAAAAGAGTACAGTAAAAGTATACACAGTGGTGGTTACACTTCTCCGAAACTCACCCAAAGATCTGTGTTACCTTGTCTACATAGCATAGAGTACAAATGTAACGACGTAACGTCATGTAAACAAGTTGTTAAGATTACTGTGTAGGAATACTTGTTATAAAACCGCGTAACGATATTTTAATTGGTACTTAAGCCAACAGAACAGAGAACAAAAATAAACAATGAAAATAATCCAGAATAATGTGAATAAAATGTAGAATAGAGGAGAATAAAAAAGAAAGAAAGGAAAAATTAAAATAAACAACACAATTACTTAAAAGCCATAAAATAATAACAAAAAACAAGTAAAACTGAAGCGGAAAACTAATTAATTAAAATTAAGTTAAAAAAACATATGCTTGAGTAAAGTTACAAGAAAAGAAGAAAAAAAATTTAAACAAGAACCCAAGGTAACAAGGAAATTTTCAGTAAGAAAAAATATTTAAAAAAAAAACTGAAATTATCAACAAATTGCCTTAAGCCTCAACCATTAAAGAGTAAAGCTTCAATAAGGTGACTGGAGAAGGTGTTTCTTTTTGGAACGATACGGAGATTGTAAGTATAAGTTCTGTTGACTTGTCTCCCTCTCACTAGAAAGTATACATTTTGGATTGAATCGATCCCCACGATATAAGTATCCTTACAAGACACTTCACGTTACATGTATTTACCTTAACCGCATAGGTATGTTGCGAAAGTGGAAATGGTGTTATTAAAACAATGAACAAGAACTCCAAAAACAAAACAATAGAATTGTTCACGTGATCAACGAATAAATAAAAAATAAAGCCACAAAAACAATGGACTTGTTTACAAGATTCGATGAATAAACAACAAAATATAGCAACAATAACAACAACAAAAAAATGAAGCAGATAAACAGTAAACAAGCTACACAAACAACAATAATGTAAACCACTTGTTTACATTTCTAGATATTTTCCGAACGCGGTCATTCTCCTTCGAGAGTATTCATCACACTATTGATCCAGCGATATAAATGGCAAGACAAAGCGAGCCGTGAAGAAGAAAGAATTCAGTCAGTCTTGTGTGAAGTTACGTTGCATTGCGAATCGCGTTTTGAAATTCTAACGAACGAGTGTAAAAGAAAGAATAACAAAGTAAATTGTTATTGCTTAAGTCAAATCCAAGAATGAGAAAATAAAGATTACGCCTTGCGCATAATTTCCCGTTAGATGACGTAGTTGGGCTATTTTAAAGGTTGCCAAGTCTTTTTCATATGTGAAAATTAATATTTCTTCTGAAAAGTGTGTACACTACGTGAAAGTAGTTGGCAGCCCTGCAATATAATTTACATTGTAATTAGCCAATAGGAACACAATTTGCGTGACGTGATTGACTCAACATGTGCAGAAAGTTTTAATTTTGTGTGCGTGATGGCGTAATCTTTAGTTTAAAATTCTTGAGTCAAATCGATAAAGATAGCACCCGGAATTGTGCGAATAATAAAGAATTGAGCTAAAATTAAACGTTTTTAAAAAGGTAAAAAACGTAACAATAATAAGGCCGGACATAAAGAAAGGAAATCGTAAGATTTAAAGCATCTCAGAAGACTGTTCTAGCAGAAGATAAGGAAATTTATACAGGGTACAGACTTTTTATACCCCCCAACCTACCTACAATGCTTTATGAATTTGAAAATTTGCTTCAAGATATAGAAAAAACCCTGATGTTGTCACATTGCACGACTTTTCATTTGGAAATTCAATCCATAATATGTTTATTATCATATAATGATGAAAAGGGCGGGTGGGGGGTAGTACTGTCCTACAGTCCACATGAAACTGGCGAATTTATAGGAAATGAAATATGATGAGAAGGATAATCACCATAAAGTTCCTGAAATAAGTTAGACACACATCTCGTAAAATTTTACGTTGAAGAAGGTCTGCCATAAGACATGCATACGGGATTACTACCTAGTTTCTCACACCACTTATGTTGTGTGCGTTAATTTTATACATGAGTGGCGGGACCTTCAATTTAAAGTCGACTCGGAACGACAGATTTTTGAGAAACATTTCATTTTTGCCAGCAACCTGCTCTGAGAGGAAGTCCCCGAAGATATATTTTCATATCTTCGTTTTGATGTCTGACCTGGGGTTTGAACTCGGGCCATTAATCTAATAAGCCAACTCTTATGCAGACTTTCTCGGGATTGCATAAAAAAACACAAAAAAAAAAATTCTACAATAAGCCTAGTATTTTGAAATCAGGTCCAAGTGATAGCTTTGATTACCAAAGGTCACTAGAGCACGCATAGCAGGCCGTTATGATGTAAGTACAGTCCCTGTACTGACCGAATTCCATCAACCACAACGGGGAAATTGGTCGGAAGAAGGACTGCACATTAAAAGCATTAACTAGCCTACGCTGGAAACCAGTCTAAAAGTTTAATAAACGAAGCTATGTCCTTGAAATTGTAGTAGTCTAGTAGGTAGCGTGTTGGCTTGATAGACGTAAAGCCAGGGTACAATCACCCCTAGTTAGACATCAAAATGCAATACAAAAAAAAGTATTTCTTCGGTGTATTCCTATGAGCAGATTTCTGGCAAAAACCCTGAAAGTAAATAAAATTGCCATGAAAAGCTTCTTAACAAATCTGTCGTTCGGAGACGACTTTAAACTGTAGGTCTCGCCACTCAAGGATAAAAATTAACACTCACAACACAAGTGATGTAAGAAACTAGGTCGTAACCCCGACTGTAGGATTGCAATGATCAATTATGAACATAATTGATATTAAAGAATGATAACCCTGTTAAGCTGAGTAGAAATGAAGAGGCAACGTAAGTCTGCACCTTGACAGAGATGGGCAATGACAAAGAAAGTGGATAACAGCTTCCGCCTCTTCAGTAGACCCACAACCACGACAGAAGTCGTTAGATGGGAACTGCAGCCTTTACGCGTCTTTTCCCATAACTCAATGACTTATAGGCAGGGGCCAAGAATGATAAACTAAAGATTACGCCTTGCTCATGATTTCCCGTTAGATGACGTAGTTGGGCTATTTTAAAGGTTTCCAAGTCTTTTTCATATGTGAAAATGAACATTTCTTCTGCAAAATGTGTGGACTACGTTAAAGTAGTTGGCAGCCCTGCAATATAACTTACATTATCATTAGCCAATAGGAAAACAAAGAAAACAATTTTCGTGACGTCATTGATTCAACAAGCGCAGAAAGTTTTAATTTTATGTGCGTGATGGCGTAATATTTAGTTTATCATTCTTGGGCAGGGCCACTGTGATCGAGATGACATTGCGATAAACAGGCACAATTGAAAACTTGACCAATACTCGAATTGAAACACTACGAGGGTATGAATGTTGATGACAGAATTTAAATAAAAGAAAAACATTTTGAAGCAGATTTGCAGAATTAGAACCACAATTATACCAAAATTACGAAGAAAAAAAAATAATAAAAAATTAAAATATGATGATAAGAACCTAGGTAACCAATAACCTATGTAATCAACTAACCAGTTGATGTTATTCACTATTCATAAATTGTAGATCGTCTCTTGTACATACAAACTTATTTAATAAATCTGATTAAAAAAAAAAACCTCTTCGAAAAGAGTGTTTAACCTGAATTTTTTGCAAATCAGCCATTCGTGCAAGACCCTGTATTAAACACACAGTGGCCAATGTTATCAGTGCTGGATTTCTTTAAATAAATAACAAAAATAAATATTGAAAATTTATATTTAGTTGCGTTATATTTAGCAACTACTAAAGGGGCGTAAAGTACACGTGAAGTCAGTTAAAAAATTTCTAAAATAACCGATAATTATTAATAAATAAAAAAGCTACACACACACACACACAGAGAGAGAAAAGTTATTGAAATACAGTAAGACCTCGCTTAACGCTGCCGCGCTTAACGCTCTTTCAATATTAAGCGGTTGCAAATGAAACGGCCATGCAATAACTAAAAACGGTGCATTATATAGTGACGGTGTATACTACATACATAATTGGCCATTACAACCCTTCAGTCAGGATTACGACCTAGCTTCTCACACCACTTATGTTGTTTGCGTTAATTTTATACATGAGTGGCGGGACCTACAGTTTAAAGTCGATTCCGAACGACAGATTTTTGAGAAGCTTTTCATGGCAATTTTTACTCTCAGAGTCTTTGCCAAAAATCTGCTGAGAGGAAGTCGCCGAAGAAATATTTTTCGTTTTGATGTCTGACCTGGGATTCGAACCCGGGCCTAGACTACGGCGACTTCGACGGTATCTTTTTTAACGCTCCTTTGTTAGTCTGTTCAGAAAAAAGATTCCAAATGTATTTTCCGAACTCGCAATCACAGTACAAACGCATCTTTCCTGCTTCAGAGTTGATTTATTAGTTGTCATCAACGTTGCTAGGTGGACTCTAGGTGGGACTGGCCACAGAGAATTGACTTCGTTAGATTCTTTCTTATGAGTTTTTCCTAAGTCGCCAGGTATATGTATACGCATAAATCACCAACTACAACGGTCCATTTATATGCCAGGCACATGGAAAATTGGATATTCGGATCAGAGATCAGCAACGAGTATTCAAAACGATGAGTAGATTCGTGTCATACTTATAATTTCTGATACTTATACGCATTCATACTTATTTTAATATGATACTCATACTACTCATACTCAAAGTTGGAAGTACTTGTCGTATTCATACTTAATAATACGCATGATGTTATTGACTTCGACTCGTCTTTACTTAACATTTACACGAAGAACAAAATAAGTATGATTCGAATACGAATACCACAATACTCACAAGAAGAATGTGTGTATACTTTGCTCGCTGTCTTTGTCTATTCTTTCTTCTTTGTTTGTAAATACAACAACAACTAAGACTGTAAATTTTGATGAATGATTCGAGCCACTCGAATGACTTATAAGTATTATAAGTATTTTTCTATATTTATATATCAGAATTGAGTAGGCTTATGAATCAAACATATTTCGAATGTTGTAGAGAGTACAAATGAATCAGAGTAGCTGTATTTCAATTCTGTTGATTCACTCATACTCAAAATTGCATGAGTACTTATGAATGCGTAAAAACGATTCATTGCTGATCTCTGGTGTATACATATGTACGTGTAAATTTGCCTCGTTTAATGCTGTTTCGTTTAGAGCGTAACCCCCACGTTAAGCGGGGTCTTACTGTAATTTTATTTTTCCAATTCATAATCTTTTTTAAAATCAAGCCATTTAGATTTCGTTGTGACAGCTGACAATTGATATCGGGTAAGAGCAATGAATAAAATTCCTTTTCTTTTTATCAAAGTATTGAGCGTACGAAAACATTCGGCTATGATACTGGGGGTACGGCAATGCCGATAATTGGCTCAAAAATTTTAGATCTTGCCAGATAGCAAAGACACACCTCGTTATAGTCAACCAAACTTTAAAAATTGTATGAAATCATGGGGAAAAAAATAAAAATGTTTGATACATAAACTAAGTGAACGTTGTTAGAGGACTAGGTATTCAATATTACACTAATGTCCCTCAGGGGAAGAACATTTTCAGCTTTTTATACACATAGGACACGAACATTAACAAGGTTCGTTAAAAAGAGCATAAAAATGCAATTCAGTTGCTAGTTAGCTTCTTAAGAAGAAGGTTCAGGTTGCTTTTTTTTTGCATATTTCAATTATACACCCAAAAAAATATTACAGTAAGATTGACTAATGAGATTCAATGAGATTCAATAATAACAATTGGAAATTATTGCCATTTGTGGAAGAATATTTGTCAAGTTGAGTACGCAGTCTTCAAGGGTTTAACACTCCCTTAGATGACTAGGTATTCAATATTACTCTAATGTCCCTCAGGGGAAGAACATCTTCGGAGTTTTACCCACATAGGACACGAACATTAACAATGTTCGTTAAAAATGCATTCAGTTGCTAGACAGCTTCTTAAGAAGAAGGTTTATGTTCATTTTTTTTGCATATTTTAATTATACACCCAAAAATTACAGTATTACAGTAGGATTCACTAATGAGATTCACTAATAAGAATTGGAAATTATTGCCATTTTTAGAAGAATATTTGTCAAGTTAAATACACAGTCTTTAGGGGGTTTAACACTCCACTCCACAGACACATTATTAGGTTACACTTGAAAATATTACTAACAATTTTCCTCTGGTTTAACATATGCCTCTCACAATTACACAAACATTTTCATCATGTTCTCTTTGTGCCGATGTTTGGTTATCATTCATTTGCTAAATACCCAAAGAAACTTGATAAGTAAAGCAGAGTTTCCATTGACGATTCACTGTTAAAATAGAATGAAATCCGAAACAAATCATGAATAACGGATTACGATCAATGGAAAGTGAATCATAGACGAGATAAGAAGAAACTTCAGAAGGATTAACATCAGAAAAGAAAACTTTTACAATGAAATAAATTATGAATGAAATGTTTTTCGCATATTTTTCCCCCCGGAAAAATCATAAGCACAGGGGAGTTAGAAATCCATAAACTTTTTAATCCTCTATCGAACACATTCAATTAAAAAGAAATAAAAAAAAACTTCTTTTCTTTAAAATTCGTTTTTAAAAAATGTTCCTTTTTTGCTTTTCCAAATGGATTTTCTTGCTTTTCACAAAGTTTTCTCTTTTTTCCTAATTGAAGAAAATTGTATACAAATTTCATGAATTTATGAATGCCGCCAGAGACGTGGGAGGGAGGGGGTGTGTTATGGTTATGGTTTCGGTAGCAAATTTCTGATTTCATGATTCGATGAGATGAAATGAAATGAGATTATTCCATTAGAAAATAATAAATTTTTCAAAAACAAACTACAACAATTGAAAGTAAAAACAGCATGAAATATCGTAAGTAAAGTAAACACAGACAAGGTAAGCAATACTTTGCCTCTATTAAATTCATTGTATTTATAAAAGGGGGAAATAGGAGAGAAGCAGGCCTAAATAATGCAAAAGGTATTCATTCGTCTGCTAATTGAATTTGTTTAGATTGAAGAGGCGATAAATGTTTAAAATAACTGAAAACGTACGTACGAATGTCGAGAAATAGAAACAAATAATAAGTATCTCTCCATTTATCTAGCTATCCAACTATATCTATCTATATATCGTACTATTTAATTCAAGAGCAGCAATAACAATATTAATAACAACAATCTTAATGATAATTTTTTTATTCGACATTTTAATAGATCCACATAAACGTGTAAGAATTTATATTTATTAAGCATATATTATAGACAAATCTATGGAAGAATATCTTTCGCTAGCGTTATCTATCTACCCCCCCCCCCCCCCTACTAACAGGGGCATGCAAATTGTTTGTCTATCTTACCAATCAATGTTGACTGACGTTTATACAAGCATCTCATTTTCAATTTCAATTCTTCTACTAACACATTGTATAACTACAGGGTGTCTCAAATTCAAATTATTTTATCAATAAAAATAAAATGGAATAATACTCTGTTCAGATATGCACATTATTGATCTCAATATTTCATATAAAATTGCAATTAATTATTACTCAATAAAATCATAAATTGTTGTAATATTGTTTAAAACTTCAAATACAACACTGTCATAAGTACATTCAATAAGCATATTTCAATTTTCCGAACACTTTCAATTGATATTTGACAACTGAAATGTAAACAACGTTAGTGCCATAAACAAAAGCTTTCTTTTCTGCTAGCTAACCAATATTATAAAATTTGTATGTCTCATCCTTCTGAGGAAAGTCACTTTGAGGAGTCACAAATAGTCCCTATTAACCGCAACAGCTCGGCGTTTCGTTTAATCATTGGCAATACCTTTTCCAATGTTAAATTGTTTTTAATTTTTTCTAAAAAATATTTTTGGCTTTAATTTTCGTGATTAAATTAAAAGCAATTTTGTTAAAGCAATCAGCTGTTTACCAGCTGTTAAATAAATTTTCGTATATTATATATCTGAACGCTAAAAATATTGTTCTCAATAAACCGAATATTGATTTAATAAAAGTGCATGTCTGAACATAGTATAAGGAATCCTTAAATGTGACCACATTTCACACACATACATACATAATTGGCCATTACAACCCTTCAGTCATTTTACACAAGAAATGCATAAAAATAATTCAAAATCCTTGATCGTTACAACCCTTTAGTCAGGCTTACAACCTAGTTTTTTGCATCACTCATATTGTGTGTGACCCGAACTACAGTGTAAAGAATTCAATTCTGAACAACAGATTTTTTTCTTTTTGCCAGAGAGGAAAATTTTTTGTTGAGAGGAAAAATGTCTTAAAAAAATTCATTTTGTTCGCAATATCTAATACTATGTTCAGACAGGCACTTTTATTGCGTAAATCACAATAAACGCCATTATTGAGCTCAATATTTCATATAAAGTGTCAATTAATTATTGCGCAATATATACACAAAATGTTAAAACATTAAGTAAAACTTAAAATACAGTGCTGCCATAAGTACTTCCGGTGAACTTATTACAATTTTCCAAATTTTTAATAAAAAAAAAAGAAATAAAAGTCATTAAAAAATAATTCATAAATAATTTTAATTATTACTTCAAATTAAAGTATGAATTTAAAAGAAAAAAAAAAAATGCCTTTTTTTTTAAATTAAAATTCTTAATAAAACGCCACAATAAAATTACAAAAGAATCTTCTTGTCTTTTGATTGTGGTTTAAATTGATCACTTAATAGTGTAGGTTCGTGGCTTGAATTGTTTATTTTAGTTTTGAAAACTATACACAACAACAACAAACAATTAATAAATTAATAAATAATTTATAAAATAATCCACAAATAACACTTAGCCACAATGTATTGCTTTAAATAATCGAAAATAATAAAAGAAAGAAAAAATTATTTAATCAAAACATTTGCAGTTTCCGGTTTAAAATTCTTTAACAGAGACTGATTAACAATTTTTCATGATTTTTTTTTTTCTTTTTATTTTTATAAAAATAGTGAGGTTTGTGTTGCTGATGAAATAGCCACTTAAAACAAATGTTTGTTTATACAGTCATGGCTAGATAATTAAGTCATCTATGCATGCAAAAATAAAATCAAATTTGCATTTCCTTTGCTGCTTACGTATTTGCAAAACGGAATGCAAATTAAGCACACACAAAAAATTGTGATTTTTGTTACAGATTTACATCTTATTAAATGGGCCACAATGTATTGACCTTTTCCTGTCCCTCTGTTTACACATTAATTCCAACAAGACAAAACTAATTTTAGATACCCTGTTTTGCTCTAGTTACCGTAGTCTATTAGGTAGTATGTTGGCTTATTAGACGTAAAGCCATCGTTCAAATCGTAAATCAGACATCAAATTGAAAATATAAAAAAATATATTTCTTGGGCGACTTCCTCTCCAGAACGATAAACTAAAGATTACACCATCACTCACACAAAATTAAAAATTTCTGCACAAGTTGAATCAATGACGTCACGCAAACTGTGTTCCTATTGGCTAATGATAAAATGTAAGTTATATTGCAGGGCTGCCAACTACTTTCACGTAGTGCATACACTTTTCAGAAGAAATGTTCATTTTCACATATGAAAAAGACTTGGAAACCTTTAAAATAGCCCAACTACGTCATCTAACGGGAAATCATACCCAAGGCGTAATCTTTAGTTTATCATTCTTGACTTCCTCTCAATAGATTTCTAGCAAAAATTCTGGTAGTAGTAAATAAAAATGCCAAGAAAAAGTTTCTCTAAAATCTGTCGTTCGGAGTCAACTTTAAATTGTGGGTTCTGCTACCCATGTATAAAATTAACACACACACAATATACATAAGTGGCGTGAGAAGCTAGGTCATAATACTGACTGAAGTGTTGTGTATGTTTTGCTCTTTAGGCATTCCTATTTGGTTTCTATTTCTCTACCAAGAATCCATCTTCAGAACACTATACCAGCCATAATGGAACCTGGAATTCTGGGTATGAAAGCCTGAAGGTTACAAAGGGTAGCGTATTGCAAATCCTCGATCCAAACTTAAAACGTCATAGTACTCTTAGCACTTAACACACTCACCCAAAAACTCAAAGCACCCTTCAGCGATTTCGCCCGAAGCTGTAAAGGCAAGCAAGAAGATAAGACCAAATGATATGTTCTTCCCTGTCGTTATCGGGCAGTTGAAAGCTTGAAATGAAAAATTTTCATACACTCAAAATTTATTAACAAATTATATCATGACAAAGCTGATTTTGAATAAAATCCACACCCTCATAAAACTCTCAGAATGTTTAAGAAATGCCAGACAGGAATTTGTAAATATCATGGACTGTATAGGAGCCATGTTTTTAACTTTTAATAGAAACCAAATACCTTGAAAGTAAGACCAATACTCTAATGGCCCAGTTACGTCTGATCTAAAGACGATAGGGATCGTACAAACAAGGCATAAACATAACAGCTCTTGATATTCTTGGCATATCTCATTGAAATGTCAATTTTCACTGAAAGTTGATAAAGAGCTTTCCAATTTAGCAAAAATAACTGAAGTGAAATTGAAACTGGAGATCATTTGTCACGATCTAAACCTTAGATAGCAACGTAAAAGTGCCTGTGAATCCAAGAATATAGACTGGGTCCATTGTAAAATCACAATCTTTCATCTGCCCTACTTCTGAAGACATACGGAGGTTCTGGTAAACCCAGTAAGCTAAATTGGAAATCATATGTCACGATCTAAATCTTAGATAGCTACATAAAAATGCCTCTCAATCCAAGAGTATAGAGACCGGCCCATTGTAAAATCACTATCTATCATCTTCTCTATTACTGGAGACATACGGAGCTTCTGTAAAAGTCCCTGTGCATCCAAGAATATAGACTGGGTCCATTGTAAAATCCCAGTATTTCATCTGTCATATTCCTAAAGACATACGGAGCTTCTACTGAAGCCAGTAGACTAAACTGGAGATCTAAATCTCAGATAGCTACGTAAAAGTGTCTGTCTAGCCAATAATATATACTGGGTCCAATGTAAAATCACAACCTATCATCTACCCTATTTCTGAAGACATAAGAAGCTTCTGGTAAAGTTAATTAGAACGCAAACAAATCAGTGGGATCTGTTCCATAGTACAATCAACTGGTCTTCCTTCATCTGCACTATAACGCGCTAGTCATTTCCTCTCTTCATCTTAGTCGCAATATAAACCCTTTACAATATCTAGAAAGGCTGTAGGAGATGATGTTGTTGAACGGAAACCGCGTGTAAGCATACCGCGTTATAGGAGGGCTATTGCAATTTCAGCACCGTATTAAATTGAAATCGTGTTCTGAGAGTACTGCATTAAAGGAGAGTTGACTGTAATGCATATTAAAAATATAAAAAAAGGGAAACAACACAAATACTCTTTCCTGCTGGTAATACTGCACAGTGCTGCATTTTTTCGTATGTTTTTTTTCTTTACATACATTTTTTGCTGTGGCATTTTAATAAATTGAATTATTTATGAAGAGTTTTGGTAAAAAATTTTTTTTTGCTTTCCATTTTTGTTGATTATTTGATTTCCCTTCTCTTTAAAAATTGAAATTGAAAACCCATCGCCACAGTCAGTCAATCCCATTATTATCTGTTTCAATTTACATTAAAACGAAATGAAGTGAAATGAAATGTTGACAAAAAGCAACGACTCAACGACACATTTCAAAACGACATTAAAAAAAAAAAAATACAAAAAATCGTAAAAATAAATAATAAAGACGTTGGCAACAATAATAAGAATAATAATAATAACAACAAAAACAAATAAACGCTATAGAAGAAGAAAAAAAGACTTCAAACCAATCCAATCCAATACAATACAATACAATCGAAACCATACAATACCATGCCAATCCCCAAATTTACAGTTTAAAACACCCACAACATATGATTATCGGAATCGTCGTAGTCCGCATTAAGAATGCATTTATTCGTTTGGCAGTCTGTTTTTTTTTCTGTTTTCATATTCCGTTTCGTATTTCGTGCATTTCAAACAAAAAAAAAATGCATTTTTGTTAATATTACTCATGCCAACGCAAAACTCAACACAGTTGAGTGGATTTTTTTAAGAGCCGCTAAATGCGATGAGCTTTACAAGTAAAACTAAAAAAAAAACGGCAAAATCAGCAAATGTTGGCAAAAATAATGAAAAAAAAATAATAAAAAATACTAGTTTATGGTAATGAAACATTTGGCCACTTTAATGGAGCGGAAAAATTTATTTAAAAAAAATATTCTCTTCAAAATTCAAACAATCTGGCAAGCTAAGACCATTTAATAGCATTTTATACGTTCAAAAAAGGTGCAATCACAGCCAAAATCTGTTAAATTTTGTAGTTTGTTACACCATCTTGTTGAAATCAAAGAATATTTGAAAGCGGTTCAAAAAAAGCAACCTGTCATACGCCTCCATCATTCTAAATTGACGGCAGCGTTTCCTCCAAGGAAATATTCGAAAAAATATCCCCCTATGTTATCTTCAGACTAGAAGCCTTCTTTGATAGCTTGAGTTCTGTGTCGAGAGCCGACATCAATGCTCTCCACAGATTCATTAGCAGCTTGGGCTGGTTGAGGGGTGCTAGGGCTTCATAAGTGTTGTCGCGCTCTCACCCTCTTTTGTTTTGTGTCTGTTTCTTTCTGTGTAATTCCTCCAATTCACATTCCCTCCTTTCATTCTATATCCTCTATTTCCTTCCTTCCCTAAGGACATTGTAAAATGGGTCAATTTAGACCTCCGGGTACTGTACTTGTCTTAATCGACAAGTACACGTCCTCTAACCTAACCTAACCTATATTCAGACCACATTTGGCTGGTTTGATGGAGCAGAAAAAATTATAAAAACAAAACTACTCTACCACAAGCATAAAAACACTTTGTACTAGAATTGTCAAAATATTCCCTTTAAAATTCAAACAATCTGGCAAGCTTGGTCTGGAAACTTCTCATGCAGTAACGCCAAAATCTGTCATATTTTGTGGTTTGTTACACCATTTTGCAGTAGTCGCAGTAGTTATTAGACGTAAAGACACGTTTCGAAACGCAGGTCAGACATCAAAGCAAAATACAAAAAGTATTTCTTCGGCGAATTCCTCTCAGCAGATTACTGGCAAAAACTCTGAGAGTAACTAAATCTGTCATAAAAAGATCCTCAAAAAAATCTGCCGTTCGGAGTCGACTTTAAACTGAAGGTCCCGCCACTTACTATGTACAAAAATTAACGCACACAACATAAATGGTCTGAGAAGTTACGCCGTAATCCTGACTGAAGCGTTGTAAGGACCAATTATGTATGTTCACCATCTTGTTGAAACCAAAGAATATTTTAGTGCGCATCAAAACTGCTACCTGTCATACGGCCCCATCGTTCTGATTTGTCCGTAGCGATTCCTCCAAGGAAATATTCGAAAAAAATACACCCCAATGTCATCTTCAGACCAGAGTACGCGAAACCCGTCGTTGCCACTGCGTTAAAAAAAAAACTTGTTTAATTGAGCAGTGTTATCGACATTGCTCTCGTACTGCCACAATTTTTGAAAAAGTTAACGTACATACCTGTCAAGGGAGTAAAACTTGGTTTCGAGACGTAAAATAATTCGCAAAGTTTCCATTCAAAAAACTGAGTTACGGACGCATAACTTACAAAAGAAACCATAAAACTCTTTCAAAGAAATGTTGTGTGTAACATACGCGATCAAGACTAAAGGGATGACCCCAACTAATGCCAAATTATTATTGAAAAGTTATGGGCATAGATTAGGACAAGTCAGAAACTAAAAAGTCTGCTGCAAAATCTGCAGCTTAATAGATAATCACAAATCCATACGCTTTCATTAAAGCAGATTCCGTAAATAGTGTAAATAATGAAAGGGTGGTCATCTATCCTTGCTTAGAACCAAACCCTCTATGAAAATCTATTTGGTCAATGGTGTATTACTGTTGTACTCCTATGGAATTATGACATTACTTTTGTGCTACCTTGTTAGAAGCCATAGTTTTTAAGTTAAAAGAAAGAAAATCATTCTTATTTAATAAGCGCAATAACAAAGCTCCTTGAAAACGCGTAAGATAGTCAGTTCCGGTTAATAGATCTCCAATGACATCTGCATGCCAATGACAAGACAATACTGGCAAGCAAACAATGACTGGCTAATTTGCATTTTTGATTACACAATTCTTTTGCAGTTCCTTTAGACTTCAATTTGAAGGGAAATGTCAAATTAAAATATGACATTTCCAAACATAACAACAACAACAACATCAGTGAAACATTTAAAAGTTATTCCTAACGTTTGACATTTAACTGGCAGTTGATTAGTTGTCAAATCAATATAATTTGATTATAAGGTGTAATCAATAGAAATCCTTTAGTTCAAGATAAGATTTTATATTAAAAAAAAAACCCTATTATGGTTGTTTGGATGTGTATGGACTCCAAGAAGAAGAAAAATCGCTAGTAAGGGTCTTGAACCTTCCAATAAAGTTGCAGCCACCGTTTGGATAGCCATTTATCTGTCGAAAATATCGAGACCACTAATGGACTGCCCCAAAAGGTTATATTAATTGCTTACCAAACTTCCTACATAATAGGCTCATAGTATCACATAAAATATCATTGACAAGAGCGTGGCAGGATGTACGAATGATGTCGCCGACCTCCAAGCCGTCATCAGACTGTGTATCTTACAGGGTGAATTGGCAGTTATTGAACTACTTCTGGGTGCCCTTCATATCAAGTTGGATAATTCTGTTTGTTGACGTAGCCACTAAGCTAAAAATTCACTTCGCAACTGGAGACAAACATATTTCATACGCAGGATGAATTTTGATAATAAAATTGTATTATTTGTATGCAAGTAATGGCTACTCATGACGACAGGACATATTTTCACAGCATTTTTGGTATTGCAACATGTCACGAAACCCGTTTTTTACTTTGAAAAACCAATAAAATTAATCTCTTATAATTTTCGGAATACCATTTGGAAGAAACTTTTGACAACTTTTGACATCTTTAGTATTTTTTAAAATTGATTTTCGTTAAATTTTACTGGGCACTTTTATACGTTCACACGTTTATTAAAATTTAACAAGTAAATTATAATAAATACCACTAACAAAGTAGCATTTTACATAACAGAAAAGTATTATATTTTTAACACTACGAAACAACTTAACACACCGCCTACGCTTTTCTATTCATATTTTTGTTGCAATTTTCTTTATTACAAGTCAATCATTTAAAAATAAATAAAGACACATTAAAACAACAACAACAAAAAATTATAGAAAAAAGAGAACTTGAAATATGCATATTTTACAAAAAAAAAATGTTTTTCTTTACGTTCTTTGTTTTGTTTTAAGCTCTCTCATACATATGGATATGTATGAATGTATGCATGCATGTAAATCAGCAACAACAATTACAATACATAACCAATACCAGCCGGGTACCGAGGCAAAGAAAAACACCAACGAAATTGAGGAAGAAAAAGAGAATGAGCGCGAGTATAAAAATTAATGAGTGCAGCTAACTAAACTGCTGTGTTTTTGTATTGTTTTTCAATGATTTTTTTTTATTATTACATGTGGGTATTTGTAAATCTGTTGATGTGTTTAAAACACACACAATTAAGATTTTTGTTGTGGTTTTTTTTTTTCAATTTCATTTTCAACACTACATATTTTTCTTTTTGGTTTCTTGCTTTTTAAATACTGCTGATAGCAACGGCAACTACTACTACTACAACAATAATCAAATTAACAAAACTATTATTGTTGTTATTGTATGCGAAGAGAAAACATGTTTATGTAGTGGACACATTATCGCATCGTAAGGTATTGTGGTATCGTATCGAAAAAAATCGAATCGAATCGTATCGTATCGTCCGCATACAATGTTGATGCCGACGTCGCTGTTATTGTCTTACACAACACACAAACAAATGTACGATATTGCTTTTGACGTCGCCATTCCTGGAACTACAAAAAGGTAACCAACCCGAGCCATATATTCCAACATACACACATAAACACTCTCGTACACATGCTTATGTAAACAAAAACAAACAATCGGGTAAATTTAACTAAACAACAACAGCAAGAAAGAAATAAAAGAAGAAAAATGAAAACAAAATCTGAAAATTTTATCGAGAGGCTGAAATCGACACGAGAGCCACCAGCCAACTAGCTATTCAGTCAAATCGTCTACTACACACCTTCACTTGCTTTTTTAAATGTTCGATCGTTTTTTTGTTTTGTTTTGTTTTGTTTTTAATTTTTGTTCTTATATTTGTTTTGTTTTTGTTTGGATGTTTATAAAAATAGAACCATTCAAACATATTTGTTTGAAAATGTTCGGTTAGGATTCTTTGCTGCTGTTGTTGTTGTACCAGAATCACAAAGTATAACTTTGTTCTTCAAACATGTTTTGATGGACGTTATTTAAATGGAGTACAAACCCAATACAGAACAGTTTATTTTTTAATTAACCCAAGTGGTGATTGAATACAATTTTTTCGTTTTAAGGTGGAAAATAAAACACTGCGTAATAAAAACAATCGACCAAAGGTCCTTTAATATGAAAAAAAAAATCGTCGTTGTAAATTAAATTATCGCTTTCGAAGATCTTGATAATGTCCGCTTTACAAACCGTAAATGTTTTATCGATAGACCTTAATTACGTGTTTGAGAATTTCCTTTTTAAATGAAACGTATTAGAAAACCCCCCTTATTGTTGCAATAATTCAATTTTGTCTTTAAACAGAGATACAAAAGAAAAAAAATTTTAAATTTTCATTAAAAAAAAATAATGAAAAGAGTTAATTTATCTTTTGATGGAAAAATTTAAAAATGAATTGATAAGATTCACTGTTTAAATAATTGCTTTCAAAAGGCAATATTATAAATATATTGATTGGTTTAAATAAAAGTACACAATTTTATATTTTAAAATGTACATATGCACGCTAGCCATACACAGTAATGGAAAAAATAATAGGTATTGTTTAAATAATACAATGAAAGGCAATAAGAAAAAGTTCGCATAAAAATCTCTTAATAATTCCCATTTATTAACATTATTTTGCTCACAACTGTCCCAGCACAAGAAAAAAAACATTGTAATAAAAAAAAAGTATGGCAAAATAAATCATTTATTCCAAATGAGTACTACCAATACATATGTCAGTACAAGTTTGTATTGTATGTTTATTAGTAATTATTGTTTTTCGTTGTGTTGTTTTCGTTTTGGTTGTGTTAATTTTGCATTTTTTTATACTTTATCTCTATTTGTTGTTGTTTTTGTCTGCAACAGTTCAAACCTCACCACTACTCCATACATTCACACGCATACACATAATAAACAAAAGTACAACACACATCACTTTACATTAAATGAGTGTTGTAAACTCAATGCTTTCAAGGCTGTTTTTTCTAGTTTGTAAAACTAAGAACGCAGGAAAATTCGCTTCAGGTATTTAGTATTTATTTTGATTATGCTTTCTACAAGCTAGTGACTCAGAGCATTCAAATGAAATTAACTAAAAATTTCTGAATTCCAGTTTCAAATTAAGGAAAAAAAATACTTTTAATGGCTTATCAGAAACCAAAGTCATGGCACAGTTAGTTAGTCTGAGTCAAGATAACGAGATTTTTGAAAAATATGCCATTTCCGCACAGAGTATTATGAATTACTTATTGAAGCCTACTAGCAATAACAGGAGGGCTGTTTGCTGAATTTTCTCATTTTTTTCATGCTATGAGACAGTTGGTCGTAATGAAGAAATCCCACTCTGGACGCTATACATACATACATACATAATTGGTTATTACAACCCTTCAGTCAGGATTATTAACCTAGTTTCTCACACTACTTATGTAGTGTGTGTTAATTTTATACATAAGTGGCGGGACCTACGGTTTAAAGTCGACTCCGAACGACAGATTTTTGAGAAACTTTACATGGCAATTTTATTTTTACTCTCAGAGTTTTTGCCAGAAATCTGCTGAGAAGAAATCGCCGAAAAAATACTTTTTGTATTTTGATTTTGATGTCTGGCCGGGGACTCGAACGCTGGCTTTAAGTCTAATAAGCCAGCACACTACCTAATAGACCACGGCGCCTATCCAATATAAAGAAATCCATAACTTGGCTGATGTCGAAATCTTTCGATATCCTAGATATCTTATAATATGGAATTTACCCAAATCTTCCACATGTTTCTAGTAAGACGGATGTTGCTTGCGATTTTCTGAAGGTATATGGACCACAAATCAAAAATACAAGATAGATTTTTTTAAAGATAGGAATAAAAGTAAATTCATTTAAAAAAGGAAAATGTTTAAAGGAAAAGGGAATAAATACAAACTACACTTTATAATTTTGTGGTTTAAAATATAAAAATGAATTAAATATTATATCTGTAAACACACCCCGCCCCTCTAAATTCAGACATTTAGGAGGTAACTACAAAACACACTTTATAATTTTTTGGTGTAACACGTTGACTGCCACGGCAATTTTCAGAAAACTGGCCAAAAAACGACAACTAGATTTTTTTCATATTAGTAAGTGAGATAACTCATAGTTTGAATAAGTTTGTTGTACAATAGGTTAGGTTAGAGGACGTGCACCTATCGGTCAAGACAAGCGCAGTACCCGGAGGTCGAAATTGACCCATTGTAGATTGTCCTTAGGGGAGGAAGGAAATAGAGGATATAGGAATGTAGGGAAGGGGAGGGATTGTTGTACAATAACAACAACATAATATTGTAAATATATACATAAAGTTTATTTTAAAGAATTTATTATATTCGCAGGCTGCCTAAAAATTTAGTTTTTAACCCCTGTAATCACCGTGCGCGTTCTGTTGAAGGAGAACGCATAATTATAATGACTCAAAAACTACCCCACTTCAAAAACACATAAGAACACTGCGCCAATAGCCCCCGGGGGCCGAACATCTTCGCCTTTTTATATATGTAGTTTGTCTCCCTAGAAAGGAATGCAATCTACGAGTTATATCGTAGCCGGCAGTCAACGTGTTACAATCTTAAAACGAATTAATGTTGTTGTATAATTTTAGATCACAGTTTATAATTTTGCATTTTAAAGATTAAAAACGAAATTGTATTTATCGCATTTATATTACACCACATCTAAATTCAGTTAATTCACAGTTGACAACACTGCATTCATTGTCATTAATATTTATTTAATGTAGCGGTTGTCGTTGACAACGTTTTCGTATTTTCGTTCATTGATGTCGTCTTGTATGGAGAGTTGTGACGACAGCAACAACTTCTCTTCAGCTAATTGATGGCCTTTAGATAGTGGGATGGGGAGCGTGTATGCATGTATAGTCGTGTGCAAGTGTATACAATACATTTACAATTTTTTTTTATTATGGGGAGTGCTAAAGCATTTAAGATTGTAGTTTGTTTGTTTTTTTTCGTTTATTTTGTTTTTGCAAGTCAAAGAAAAAAAATTTAAATGTATGTGTAGGGCACACATTCAATATGTTTGTCTCTTTTGTATTTAAGTATTTCGCTACTTATATTTTTGTTAGTTTTTGATAATTTCTATACTCTTTGTTAAAGTTTTTCATATAAATTTTAAGTACATATTTCCAATAGAATTGCAATTTTTTTGTTGTTGTTGTTGTTGTTAGCATTTTATTTTTGCTTTTCCTTCCTACATTTCGTATATTTCTCCTTGACAGTGAAGAAGAGATTATTATTGTGGAGGCCAATTATTTAAGTTGTACGTGTTTGGGAATGTGTGTGTGTGTATGTATGTTTTGTCACATATTTGCCGGTTATTTTTGTTGGTTTCTTTTTATTATTTAGATTTTGTGTTTTTGTGTTGTTTTTGTTTTTTTTTTCGTTTTTTGAGATAATGTTGTGTGTTTTGTTTTCATTATTCGCGTTTACAATTGCCAGCCGGTAATCATAATAAAGGCTGGCAGGCAGGCAGGCAAACAAGCAGGCAGGCTGACTCATAATGTTTAATTTTATAAAATTGATTCAGAGCCGCATTAAAATTATTTTCGTTGATTTTCTTTATTTATTTCGTTCGTATATAGGTACTTGATATTAGAAAAGAAAACGTCAAATTAAAATGTAAATAGATTATCAACTAACTTTACGATTTAAGTGATAACAAAATTAATAGAAATTTTAATTTTATTTTAATACAGTCATCATTAAAAAAAAAACCAAGAAATTGTGAAAAATATTATTATTCTGTTCCACAGTGTTTACAATATATGTACATACATAAATGCATATGTAGGTGGAGGTGGATAGGCAAACGTCCACTGTAATTTACAGTAAAATGGAAAACATATTTTACCTTAATATACAGTTGCAGTCAAAAGAATAAGGAATATATAAAGAACTAGTGTTAGAGGTTTTAAAAATGGCGATCTAGTAAGGATGGCTGCTGTTGATGAATTGGGATAGTATTTGAAAACCAAAACTCATCAAGTAATCGATGAGATATCGCTCGAACACTATCACAAAAGCGTCCTAGCGTTAAGATAAATTAAAAGTTTTATCGAGATTATAGTTTTATTCAATTCTGCTATACTTTCTAAAACGATAAATAGCTAAAACTTTATTTATGTATTTATGAATGATATACATTTTCAAAAAGTGGCTGAAGAAACAACATACATACTAGGAATGCCAATTGGGAAATCTCGAATCCCGGGATTTTCGGGATTCACAAAATCCCGAATCCCGGGATTTTTAAAAACTTGGCCCGGGATTTTTGGGGATTTTCGGGATTGTGAATTCATATGTATTTTGACCCTACAAAAGGTCCTGAAAAAAATTCTATATCACTTGACTTCGATAATAGCATCTCAGATAAGGAAAACCTGACTTCCAGTGATAACAAATTATTTGATGGCATCGAAGAATGAAAAATCCCTATAAAACGAATTAAAAGGGTAACTGATTTAGATACTCAACTGTCCAAAGAAATAGATTTATTTACATCAGGCGGCGGAAGAGGTGAATATTTACAAGCTGCTATCTTGGAACTATTTTACCAACAAATGTTGATTGCGAGAAGTGTTTTTAAACGGCAGGGTATGTTGACAACAACATTCGTTCAAGCTTATCGGATCACATGGTAGATGCTTTAAGCTTTTTGTTGGAATCCAAATAATTTTCTTAAAACTAATGCATTTGCATATGTACGAATAATTTTATTATTAAGAGAAAATCGCGATTTTTCACGTGATTTTTCGGGATTTTTGGATCCCGAATTATCCTGAAATATTCCGGAATTTCGGGATCGGGATTTACAAAAGCCCGAATCCCGGGATTTTTAACAATCGATCCCGATTGGCATCTCTAATACATAGGTACATAATTGGTTAATACAACCCTTCAATCATGATTACGACCTAGCTTGTCACACCACTTATGTAGTGTGCGTTAATTTTATACGTAAGAGTGGCGGGGACCTACAGTTTAAACTCAACTCCGAACGACAGATTTTTGAGAAGCTTTTTCATGGCAATTTTATTAACTCTCAGAACTGTGCTGAAAGGCAGTCGCCAAAGAAATATTTTTTCACAATATCGTGTTAATGTCTGACCTAGGGTTTGAACTTGGGCCTTGAGTCGTATAAGCCGACACATTACCTAATAGACTACGGCGAAGAAACAATTTTGGTTACATATTGCATGCCTTAAAGGCTAACCTATTCACCAGATACATATACATACATAATTGGCCATTATAACCCTTCAGTCAGGATTACGACCTAGCTTCTCACACCACTTATGTTGTGTGCGTTAATTTTATACATGAGTGGCGGGACCTATAGATTAAAGTCGACTCCGAACGACAGATTTTTGAGAAGCTTTTCATGGCAATTTGATTTACTCTAAGACTTTTTGCCAGAAATCTGCTGAGAGGAAGTTGCCGAAGAAATATTTTTCGTTTTGATGTCTGACCTGGGATTCGAACCCGGAACTTTCGTCTAATAAGCCAACACACTACCCACTAGATCACGGCAACTTCATAGATGGCATTGGGATATTTCCTATAGATAATATGTATGTGAGAGAGAGAGTATATCAAAATTTCTTAGCCCTTGTGGTCATAGGAATATGAACGAACAAATGTTGCTGTTATCTAGTAATATCGGTAGGTAAGATAAGTAGTTAAAGCAATAGAGAAGGTGAACTTTTCCTGGTTCATTATGTAGTTTATGAACGTAAAGCAATTATCAGATATTTTCTTTCCTTTGTTTAGAAACTTATCGATTAGAAAAGTTGATTTCATAAATTTTTTATTTGTTTGCTTTTAAAAGTGGCAAAAACTAACAAGTAAATGCGTTCAGTAAAACAAAATATAAAATAAAATGAAACAAATTGTTTATAAAACTAAAATAACAGGCAAAAACTTTTGCCTAATGGCCATTTGCCGTTGCCATGAATGTTCTCAGCGCTTAAATTATTTGATGGAAAATACTAGGTACATACATACATACACGTGTATGTATGTATATATATTGTTAATATATAATGTAGATTTCCATCAAATTAAATATTTAAATGTCTCGCAAGTGTGGGCGGACAACAATGTTTATTATAGAACACGAAGAGTGAAAACAGCAGAAAAATATTGATGGAAGAAGGGACGACAGAATGGATGGATTGGACACAATACTATGCCTGTGGCAAATTGTGAAAAATCCATAAAACATTTAATGCTTGTATTTTGAATTTCATCATAATCATTATGATCAAGAGGTCAGGTACCAGAGTTTTAAAGTGTTTACCAAGTAAGTAAGTACTCTCCTGGTAACTTGTTGAAAAACAATAATTAAAGAAAAACAACTCAAGAGTGTTTATGGTTAAAATTTTTGTTCTTCTATCATAATCCTATAACCTTGTCCTATTTTCCTTTTCAATTTTGCTTCTATTAATTGGGTTTTTTTTTCTTTCATTTTTTTTATAATTTCTTTATAAAACTTTAAACATTCATTTCTGAAAACACAATTTTTCCATTTACACTCTGGCATAAAATAAAAAAAAGAACAGGATGAAAAAACTAAAACAAAAATCTAAAAAAAAGAAATATACAAGGAAATGAATAGAACGAAAAAATAAACTTTTAAAACACACTGTTTTCTTCTTTTTCCATTCTTTATTCCCCCATTTAGTCATGCTGTCCACTACTCACTCAGTCAGTCAAATCAAGTCCATTAAGGCAGGATAACTGGGTTTGTAAAAGTTTGTATATAAGAATACTGTAAATACATATGTATGTACTGTAAATAAATAACTTTGTTGTACAATAACAACAACATAATATTGTAAATATATACATAAAGTTTATTTTAAAGAATTTATTATATCCACAGGCTGTCTAAAAAAAATTTAGTTTTTAATCCCTGTAATCACTGTACGAGGTGTGTTGGAGAAGAACATATAACGACATAATGACTCAGAGACTGCCACACTTCAAAAACATATAAGAACACTGCGCCAATAGCCCTTGGGGGCCGAACATCTTCGGCTTTTTACACACATAGGACACGAATATCAACAATGTTCGTTAAAAAGATCGTAAAATTGCTTTCAATTGCTTGCCAACTTCTAAAGAAGAATGTTTATGTCGCTTTTTTTCACATTTCAATGATACACCCAAAAATATATTACAGTAGGATTCATTAATATCAATAAGAAATGATTCTGTTTTTTGGAATCATACTTGCCAAGTTAAATACGGTATCTTTAGGGATTTAGCGCAGTACATGTTTTCTATATTCTCCCTTCACATATTATTAGATTGATAAGTACATTTGAAAATATTACTAACAATTTTCCTCTGGGGTAACATATGCCTCTCCCAAATACACTCACATTTTTATAATGTTCTCTGTTTGTACCGACGTCTGCTGATAATATATACAAAAAAGGTCATCAGCTTTTTCCGAAAACCTTGAGAAGTTGCTAAAAACGACAACTGTTGTTGAATGTACAGGCCTAAACATCTTAAACGATTGAATACCGACATCTTAATTTAATTCGTTAAACTTTCTTGGTTCAATTTCAGCTAATTTTTAGGCTGTAAGAACCCTCACAAGCTTTCATAATTTGAGTTGCAAACTTCCGTGTGATCTAAAAATAAAAGTAGACTGGGACCAACTTCCTCACATGAATCCATCCTACCTGGTGACTTATGCGGATAACACTGCCGAAAACTGTCACATCTTCTTGCCAGTACACACAGGCAAAATGGGAATCATAGTAGCTCAGAAAACTTATAAATTACAACGGAAAACTAACATAAGGGGTCAACTGATTTGAACCCTCTATGAGGGTCCATGTTGCAATTCTTCCTTTTTGAGCAAAATAGTATGTAATCATTGGTGAAGTCGCCGTGGTCTAGTGGGTAGTGTGTTGGCTTATTAGACAAAAGGCCCGGGTTCGAATCCCAGGTCAGACATCAAAACGAAAAATATTTCTTCGGCGACTTCCTCTCAGCAGATTTCTGGCAAAGACTCTGAGTGTAAAAATTGCCATGAAAAGCTTCTCAAAAATCTGTCGTTCGGAGTCGACTTTAAACTGTAGGTCCCGCCACTCATGTATAAAATTAACGCACACAACATAAGTGGTGTGAGAAGCTAGGTCGTAATCCTGACTGAAGGGTTGTAATGGGAAATTAAGTTAAGTAAGTATGTAATCATTGTCGTTACTTTAACCCATTGGCTTTAACGTTGAGATTTCTTTGAAGAATAAAGTTGCTGGCCCACAAACGTGTGCTTTTAACAACAACAAATTAAGGAATTCTGTTTCTTACCAAGCTTGAGCCAGCCACAATTTCAGCCCGATAATGGTAGGAAAAATATCGACCGAAAGGCTAGAAAAGGTTAGGTTATTTAGTGATAGCTCTAATATCATAGCGGCCCGTTGTGACGCCACAGGTGAACGCAGTCTCTGTACTGACCAAGTTCTACCAAAACCAGACAAGAGGAAAAAGTTGGTCAACGGAAGGACTGTCCATCAAATGCACTACTATCCTACGCTAGAAAACCAGGCAGAAAGTTCAATAAAGGAAGCCATATCCTTAACATATCATCCGTCAAGCTGACATGAAATGGAGAGCGAAATAACCTATATCACCTGCACCTCGTAAGAGATAGGCACTGACAGAGAAAGTGCCCGTCAAGAACTACAGTTTCTCGGAATGTTACTGGGCACAGCGACGCAGACCAGTGAGACACTAAAGCGCCTAGAAAGAAGGTCGAGACAACGGTGACATTCCCTAACGATCCCCCGAGTGACCCGGTAAACGGCCATTACCTCCGCCTAAAATTGAAATGCTGGAAAAACTGTGTCAAAATTTAAGACCATGGATGCACCATCTATAGTGTAGATTATGAAAAAAAAATAGTGGCAGGCACTTATCTGTCGAAGCAAATTGATATTTCATTAATTTTCGTCTCTATAATTATTACACAGACTGTTGAGCATAAACTGTGTGTTTTGCTTATGATGCGTCCTGTGGTGGTGTTGTCGACGCTAAGAGATTAAAACTTTTATATTCGAATTAAATAAAGTTTTAAATATTGTTGTTGTTGTTTCTTTTTTTCTTAAAAATTAATTGTTATTTAAATAAGTTATTGTTGTTGTGTTATTTATTATTCAAAATTAAGTTTCTTAATTGCTTGTTTCATTTAAATTTTTACTATTAGTGTTGTTGCTTTTATTCGCTGTTAAAAAAAAAATTTTGAATATAAAAATTCAAATTCGAATTTTAGTTTTTTTTTATTATTAAGAACTATTAAAATTTAAAAAACAAAATTAATCTTTTGCAAAAATATATAAAACAAAAACAAAAAATAAATAAAATAGAGTAAAAGATGATAAAATGTTTAACAAAAGAAAGAAAGAAAGAAACCAACACGCGTTTTAATATAACCAAAGGAAGCAAACTAATCAGAAGATAAAAAATGAAATTTACAAGAAGCGAACTTGATTTCTAGCCAAAAATTAATGAATGTTCCGCAGGAGAAAGCAAACGAATGTTTAGTTTTAATATCGCTTTACATTTTGAGATAATTTCTCAACTAAATTGCTTTGTATTCAATTGAACAAACACTAAATACCTACAAATGTTAAGTTCAGTGTGAGAAATGCCTTTGGGGTCCAGTTTAAATAGTTAATCGATAAGGGCGGTTGTTGTTGTTGTTGTAACAGTTCGGCTGTTGTCTCCGGAAGTTTCTCCCGGTTGGTTTTGTGAATATGGTTGTACGCCTTTGTTATTCGGTGGAGATGTAATGGGTTAGAGATGAAGATTATTTGTTGCTAGTTGTGTGTGTATGTTGTCTGTCTGGTAGCCTTAGGAAGCCCCCTATTTTCGTTGGGTTCACCCACAGGTCTATGGGTCGCAGGACTGTCGGCTTTGCTGGACAGAAAATATCTGATAATTGCTTCACGTTCATAAACTACATAATGAACTAGGAAAAGTTCACATTCTCTATTCCTTTAACTACTTATCCTACCTACAGATATTACTAGATAACAGGAACATTTGCTCATTCATATTCCTTTGACCACATCGGGTAAGAAATTTTGATATACTCTCTCACACATGTACATGTCCTTTGCTATTCGGTGGAGATGTAATGGGTTAGCGATGAAGATTATTTGTTGCTAGTTGTGTGTGTATGTTATCTGTCGAGGTCGCAGGACTGTCGGCTTTGCTGGACAACTAAAGATGTGCATCGTGTTGTGTGGCGCCAGATTGCATGAAAAGCTGATATCCGAGGTCTCCGGCATGATCCTTGCCAGAATGGTTCTGGTAACCCTTGACAGCCGCCTTTCTGTACCGTATATTGATGGAGAATGACGATTGATAACTCTGTTATGGTTGAGTTCGTGTCTGGCTGTCATGACTGCCGACTGATGTAGGGAGTTGTGTGCCTCCCTCACAGACCGTAGATCAACTATTAAAGGTATGATGGTGGATGATGTCCGATTTGTAAGTTGTGAAGTCTCGTCTTATGTGGCGAGGAGAAGGATTGTTCATGACTGTACTGTGGTTAGGATGGCTAGAAAGTTCGCAAGCTATGAGATATTGCTTAGCCAGTAACTCATTATGTTTCCTTACATACATACATACTTGGTCATTACAACCCTTCAGTCAGGATTATTGACCTAGTTTCTCACACTACTTATGTTGTGTGTGTTAATTTTTATACATAAGTGGCGGGACCTACAGTTTAATGTCGACTCCGAACAACAGAGTTTTGAGAAACTTTTCATGGTAATTTTATTTACTTTCAGAGTTTTTGCCAGCAATCTGCTGAGAAGAAATCGCCGAAGGCATACTTTTTGTATTTTGTTTTGATGTCTGGCCTGGGACTCGAACACTGGCTTTACGTCTAATAAGCCAGCACACTACCTACTAGAACCCGGCGACCTTTCCTTACTGTCAGCAGGTGGTCAATACTGATCATCTTCACGCATGCGGTGACTATTCGTAGGGCGTTACTCTTCGTCGTTTGTAATGCCCGCCATTGCGTATCGCTCAGGAATGGAGCAGCATAATTGAGAAGTGACCGTCCAATAGTCCTATAAGTGGTGTAATCTTCCAGTGAAGTAAAAATCCTCTTTAGCCTGGAGTTTCTCAGCATCCAATGAATTCTTTTATTTGATAGAAATATTTTGTACATGCAATGTTATCGGCTACCCAATTATCGGGTATTATACTGAGGTAAGGAACTCATATAAATAAACAAAAAACTGGATGGAAAATAAATGAAGCGAAATGCGGTTATTTTTAGAACCTTGAAACATACTACATTATTGCCTCCGAGTGGTGAATAGATTCTTTGATCTTTTTGAAAAGAAATTCACTCTTCATCTTGCTACCCTATTTAGATCTTACCCAAAATCGGTTTATAGGGGACACGTTTAATACAATTTAGACCCTAAACATCCAGATAGGGTATAGAGTGCCCCTAACCTTTACCAAAACTCAACTATACTCGAATAAACTAATTTCCTTTACGGTTTTACAAGAAAAAAATTTGTTACGGAATAACATTCACGGCGTAAGAGTCTACCTGCCGAGTAATGCCAACTGAACTAACCAGTATTTGAAGTCCCGAATTGAGAAAAACGATTAATAAAGCTTGAAATACGCGAATAAGCAGTAAATCCGCGTAAAGTCATCATGAGTAATGAGAACGAATCCATTTTCTTCCTGGAATCCATTTTCTTCCTATAGGGTTTCTGGAACGAATGCATCAAAAAGTCTCAAAGTCTTAACACGTTCACGCCGTCGCTTTAATTCATGATTGCCGCCTACGGGCGGCTGTTATATTTATAAGACGGAAGACGATAAGAAAAATAAATGCTTTTAAGAGAACGCCGAAGTGTTAAAGATCTAAATATTTTGCACTACGTATCGTTTAACAACTTCATCAATTACATTTTAGGACGGGCCACCGGGGATACGCGCCGGCTTGAGCGTCTTAAAATCCTCAACCCTCGAAGTCTAATAATCATCCTACTATAGGGGGACATTTCCCCCTTCAAAGTATTTCAACAACACAATTAGCTATTATGGGAAAGGGTTTTTAAAGGAATTAAAGTGGACATACCTTATCGATAAAGTTGAAGTTCAGTGAACAAAATTACGAACCAACTTGGTCTGAAGTTATAACACGAATAGATTCCAATTAATGGTCTTCATTAACTTTTCAATTTGCATCATAAAACTTGATGACCCTTTAAATTTGAATCATTTCAGTATTCCCATGCCTGATTTACATAACATAGGTATAGACAGCCTTGTATATTTCAAAACATTTTTGTTAATTTATTAGTCTAGGGCCTTAGGTAGAACAAGTCAATGTATTTAATGGCACAAAAAAAAAGGTTCAACTTGCTTTACCATCTTTTATTTAAATCATATACCTATACACAGTTTTACATTTAAAACAAAAAAAAAATCATTTTATTCTTCATTTAATAGTCTAGGGCCTTAGGTAGGCCAACATGGTAATTTAATGCATATTTAATGGCATCGCAAAGAAATAGAAAGAATATTTAATAAATAGTTTCTCCTTAAAAAAAAATAAATAGGTATATATGTATGTATGTGAATGCATACATACATGTATGTATGCATATGTATATAGTATGTGTATATGAATATTTTAATTTATTTGGTTTTTTTTTTTGTTATGCACGATATACTATACAAGAGAATACCACCAATATCACCACCTACCTTTTAGAGAAAAATTTCAGCACAATATTCAATGGGATGATTTAGATTTGGGATGTGTTGTGTTGTAGAAAAATAACAACAACAGCAACAACACTAAACAAAAACAAAATTATTCCACACAAAGAAAAACAAACATGCAAAGTTTCAATGTGTGAATAAATAATTTATAAAATTTCTTTCTTTTTTATTTCACGATATTATTTCAATAAAAAATTAAACAATAAATTATTCTTTCTTTTTTTCTTTTCTTTCTTTCTTCACAATATAACCGAAATTTTTTTTTTTTTTATAAAAATAAAATTTTATTAAAATACTCTTCGTTTCACGACAAAAAAATAAAATAATATTGCGTTGCACTTTTTTATTTATTATTATTTATTTAATAATTAAATTTATATTTTTATTATTTTCCTTCTTTTTTTTTTCTTTCAAGAATAACAATAAAAGCACATAAGCACCACTAACTGCAGTAGAGTATTAATTTGCAATAATAAATTTACAAAAAAAAAATAAAAAAGAAAAAACTTTTTTCGTTGTAGTCTTTTGCTGAGTCAAACGGGGTAAGACACAGCCAGCGCAACAACAAATGAAATTGTGAAAAATAAAAATTTTATTTCTTTTTATTCGAACTTATTTTTTTTAATACTATATTACACGAGACCCACTCAATCACTGACTGATTATATAGAATCGAACAAACGTACGACGTAGTGGAGCTGAGCTGTGTGTTGTTAAAAGAAATGTATTTTCTTTACTTTAATTTTTTTTTTCTTTCCCCTTCTCGTTTATTACAAAAACAAAATACCCGTAAATGAACAAACACAACCGCTAATGACGACAGCAAAGAGAACATTAATGAGATGTTGGTAAGAGAAATGATAACAAAGTGCACTCATTCAGTGTTGCCCTTGTGTTGTCTTTCTGCATAAAAGGAAAATCAAAATTGTTGCAGTAGTTATTTTTTCTATAATGGAAACACGTATTTTAAACAAATTCCTTATTTAAAGATACGTAAAAAAATATTCAAACCTATATACCTTTTCAAATATATAAAAGAATATAAAGAATAAAGATCTGTTTTTCATTGACCAGTAATCTTCGTACAAGATTCTTCAAACACTTTCAATAAGCCCTCGATCGAAAGAGCAAGATCATAATGAATTGAATATTAAACCGGCATTGTTCTAACAAACATTTTTGTAAATAATTTTTCTTCGAAAAGGGCTCTAAACTGCCAATAAATGTGACCTACTGTCTCCGAACGGCTCGCTAGAGTTATTAAATACATTTGGGTATCACCATATTGTACTTTGCAAACTTCAATATTAGCCGTGACTATGTGCTTTGAGTCTGAGAAGATGGGTCTGGCAGTAATTGAGGGCAAAACAAAGTATATGTTATCGACAAGTAGAGACGTGCGGCGTATTGATTCTCTGATTACGGCCGACAACTATACTTTTGATACAGTCAAGGAATTTATTTATCTTGGCTCCGCCGTTACCTCCAAATATGATGTCAGTCTGGAGATCAAACGCAGGATTACTCTTGCCAATAGGTGCTACTATGGCCTCAATAGGCAATTGAGTAGCAGAGACCTCTCTCGTGCGCCAAAATTAATACTCTACAAGACGCTCATCTTACCCGTGCTCCTTTATGGCGCAGAAGCATGAACCCTATTAAGAACTGATGCAGCAGCCTTGAGTGTATTCGAAGAAGTAAGTATGTGCAAATAATAAAGTAATAAATATATAATAGAGGAAAAGAAGGATAAGAAGGGAATTGAAAAAGTTAAATAAAACAATATGGGAAAATCGTGTGCCGGCTTATGTTCCTCTGTTAGCTCTATTGGTAGATGATCAAAATCTATCATTGGGATTAAAATAACAATTGTTTTTGGTCAAAAAACTAAGAAACAACCTTAGCCTTTATAAGTAAAGCCATAGATTTTTATAATTGGCACCACATTCATGTATTAAAGAAATTTAAATATATTTCTATTTAGATCAAAGAAAGGGATCTGTACTCTATATAAATTATTTTAAGGTAGTATATTAGAATATTTAATACTATATTAACACAAAAACATTGGTCATTGGCAACACTTTTTATAACAAAAACCACACAATCATAGCGAATGAAAACATCACAACAAAGGAGAAAATTTAATTAAAAATATCGGAATAAAGTTAAATTGATTTAATTGAAGAATAAAAATTTTAATAAAATTTAGCATAAAGCAACATAATAAAAAATATGTCTATATTATTTTATATAGAAAATATATATCTCTACTCCTTTTAAATACTACAATGTCTTATCCACTACTATAATGTACAACTGTTATGGTATGCTTGTTGTTTTTCTTTTGTACTCACCTCCTACGCTTTTCTATATTGTACTTTTTTAGTTTTTCTGAACTTTATCACCTGTTTCCTTTTCTTTGCCGATTTCTTTTAATCTTTTTCTTCTATTTTTTCTATCCTTTCACTGATTTTTTTTATATTATTATTACTAAAAACTCTTAAAAATTCTTTTTATTCTTTAACAAAATGAAAATGTTTGTTGTCGTTTTATTTTTTTATCACTTTTTTTTTTGCTATTATTCGTAAAGTCGTTGTTGCTTGGCAATGGATTCCTTTACACTTTGATTTTTTTCTTCTACACGCTGATTTTTTCAGATTTTCCGTTTAGGTTTCTAACGTTATTTATTTAATATTTTTAACATTTATGTTCACAATTTCTGCTATTAAATTTAACGTTTTCAATTCGATTTATTTTATAAACACCGAATGAATTATTTTTCTTCGAGTTTTTTTTTTGTAGCGCTACTAGAATTTGCTGCGTATTTTCGTGTTAGTAGAGAGAGAGAAGCAACAATTGAAATCAAGTGTTGCCGTGTTTTTATTATTTCTAACCAAAAACTGGTATTTTTTTGTACTTTTTTTATGGTTTTGGTTGTTTTTTGTTCCCAAAAAAATATAATTTAATTAATTAATATAAATTAAATAAACACAAATTTAATTTTGAAAAAGTAAAAACAAATTATATATTTAAATATTTGTGTAAATTTTTGTGAGTTGATGGTAAAACATTTTCTGTCCTGGCAACACTGATATTTGGAAAAATTCGTTTGTTCATTCAAAAAACAAACGTTGAATATTAGTTTACACATTCTTTTTTGTTCTCGATTTGTATAAATAAAATGACTGAAGCCCGTTATTATTTAAGAGGAATATTGTGGCTTTTTTGATGTGTAATATGTATGTTGTTTGTGTGTGGTGGTTGGATCCTTTCGTCGAGTGGGGAGAGAACGGTCTAGTTTGTTGCTTGTTTTGGGTATGGGTGGAATGCATCGTTTATATGTTTTTGTTGTTGGAATTTGGTCGGATTTTAAAGCGGACGGACCCGAAATTAGTTGCTTTTTTAGTGTAATGAATTTATCCGGGGAGGTGAATAAAATTGCAATTCATCTAAGTGCCGTTATTCAAACAAGGAACTTTTAGTTGCTTTTTAGTTTAATGAATTTATCCGGGGAGGTGAATAAAATCTAAATTCATCAAAGTGCCGTTATATAAAATAGGAACTTTATTATCATGTATCACTGTACTATCAGTGGTGAATTCACCCGTGAGTGTCTAAAATCAGTAATATTATCACCTAAATTGGCTTAAAACAAACACACCATATTAGAATGGGGTGTATACATGGGATTATTAAAAAAAAACTATAAACTAAATAAATTTGATAATATTTCCCACTATGGTGATTTCCTTCTTTTTCAAAAGTTGGTAAGTACAAAGTTTCTTATTTTCTGGCAACATTGACTGAAATGCATTTCTTGATAGTGTTGCCATTGTATTTTAAAAGAGAAGATTTAGTTGCAATAGAGAAAAACGTTAAATGCAATATTTACTTCAATAAAAAAAAGCAAGAGAGCTTATTCTATTATTATTATGTTATTTTTATTATATTATATTATTATTATATTATTATTGCTTTCTAAAAAATTAAAGAATTCAATTCAAATTATTCTAAACGTTTTTTATGTATTTCTTTGTTGTATCAAATTAGCAACACTTGAACTGCATTTATTTGAAGTGTTACCAGAAGGTGTAGTTTTAAGTTCAGAAAATAATTAGTATGGCAAATAAAGAGAAAAAAAGAAAGAGAGAGAGAGAGCTAGAAACTTTTGCAAAAGAAGCTTTTCACCAAAAACGTAAATTAAGAAATTTTTCTTTGAATTAAAGAACGGTTACATTATCTAGTTGTTAATAAAACAACAAAAATTATTCCCAAAAATTTTTCTCGCTTGTGAATGGGAATTCGGACCACCTAAGCTGGGTAATTAGAATGAAAAAGTTTCTTGTTTATGGATTTAATGCCACCCTAGTTCTTTGTAAAGTCACAAAATCCACTACTCGTATCTGATGGCAAATAATATCCATCTCAATATCAAGCGCAGGATCACTCTTGTTGACAGGTGCTACTTTGCTCTCAATAGGTAATTGAGTAGCAGAGACCTCTCTCTTACGACAAAACTAATACTCTACAAGACGCTTATCCTACCCGTGCTTCTTTATAATGCAGAGGCATGGACCCTATTAAGCACTGATGCAGCAGCCTTGAGAGTACTCGAGAGAAAAGGCGATTTGGCGATGTTTTCCGCATCTAATCCAACAGTGAGCTGTATAAACTCCTCAACGACATGGACGTTGTGTAGCGTATTAATATTCAGTGGATGCTTTGGCTAGGCCATGTCGTTCGAATGGTGGAGGATACGTCGGGGAGGCAGGTATTTGATGCGGGGATCTGTGGAAGTCGGCGAAGAGGATGACCTTGTATGCATTGGGAAGACCAAATCGAAGAAACCCTGTCATCGATTAGTGTGACCAACTGGAAATATATGTTGCGACTGGCCGAAATCCGTTAATCGGTTTGTTCATGACCAATTAAGTAAGTAAAAAAAAAAATGCTAGAAACGCTATCCAGTTAATTTAAGAAGAGACGAAGCGGTGAATGCGACTCTCTCAACTTCCTGAAGCTTGATAGGCATGAATAACTTTACATAGAGGCTACGCTGGTGAAGCAAAATTTTTGTCCCATCCTTATACTCACTAATCGCACATCTTAAATATACAGTGAGTGTCAAAAGAAACTGTACACTGGTTTTAATGTACATAATGTACCTTCAAATAATCAGTATTATTTTTCTGGAAATAACTTTGGCTAGCTCATGCCTGTCCCATATGCGGTTTGCACAGGTCTTACTACATTGGATATTCAGCACGTTCGATTTGAAGGTCATCTCATCTAGAGGTAAAGCGAATGTGTACATCGAAACCAGTGTACAATTTCTTTTGAAGCTCACTTTTTGTAGATGAGTAGGTTAGATTAGGTTAGAGGACATGCACCTGTCAGCCAAGACAAGCACAGCACCCGGAGGTCGAAATTGACCCATTGTACATTGTCCTTAGGGGAAGAAGGAAATGGAGGATATAGGAATGTAGGGAGAATGGGAAACGGAGGAATGTAAAGAAACAGACACAAAATAAAAGAGGTTAAGAGTGCGACTACACTTATGAAGCCCTAGCACCTTTCAACCAGCCCAAGCTGCTAATGAATCTGTGGAGAGCCTAGATGTCGGCTCTCGACACAAAACTCAAGTTCTCAAAGAAGGCCCTGCCAAGGGTCCTCAACCTACCAAGGGCTGGGCAGTTGCAGAGGAGATGTTCGACAGTCTCCAACTCCTCCTCATCGCAACATACCCTGCAATAGTCCGGCTGGGATATGTAGATGAGTAAGTGCTTTAAGTTACTAAACTTTGGAACGTACCTCAGCGCTCATTGCTCGAAAAATAAACTATTGAAAGATACCACAGTCATGGATTTCAAACTTCAAAAAATCTAAAAATAAACTGTTGATCTTTTAACTTCCATTCACAAGTTGAATTTTATGAGCAGCAGTACAGACATCCCAAGCATAATCAGATTTTAGGAATGCACAGCTCCTAGAATTTCAAAAAAGCATCGCCATTGAAGTAGTCTAGTAGATATTATGTCGGTTTATTAGGCGTAAGGCCCAAATTCAGATCCCAGGTCAGACGTAAAAAAAAACCAAAACAAAAAAAGAAAATATTTCTTCCGCAACTGCTTCTCAGCAGATTTCTGACAAAAAACTCTGGGAGTAAATAAAATTGCCAAGAAGAGCTTCTCAAAAATCTGTCGTTTGGAGCCGACTTTAAACAGTACGTCCCGCCACTCAGGTTTAAAATTAACGCAGTGGGGTGAGAAGCTAGATCGTAATCCTTACTGTAGGGTTGTAATGACTGATTATGTATGTGTGTATACACAATATTTAGAATGGCTTAATGACACTAAATTTAACGGAAACAAATGCATCAGAGTCTCTGCTAGTAATATCGAATAATCTCATCCTAATGACAAATACAAACGGATAGTTCCCATTAGATCTATACATAGGAATTATCAAGCAATAATCGATATTACATACATTCTTACGTTACAATCTTTCAGGCATTACACTTACACTTCGCCGAAAAAAATATTTCTTCGTATTTCATTTTGTTGGATATGTCTGATCTGAGGTCTAATAAACCAATAATAGACTACGATGACTAGTTTATCGATATTATTATCGTTAAAAAATTTTTTCTATCTGCGATCAATATTCAGGATGTATTTTACTAATGCAGTGTAAATGTTGGAATACCGGGAATTACGTAACGGAGCAGTATGCGGAGAATAGGTGTTGTATTGCTTACATTTTTTAATGACCAGTTTTATAGCTCTACCAAATGATAGGCGAAGACGCCGTAGTCAAGTAGGTAGTGTGTTGGCTTATTAGACTTAAAGCCAGGGTTCGTGCCTCAGGCCAAAATACAAAAAGTATTCCTTAGGCGATTTCCTCTCAGCAGATTTCTGACAAAAAACTCTGGGAGTAAATAAAATTGCCAAGAAGAGCTTCTCAAAAATCTGTCGTTTGGAGCCGACTTTAAACAGTACGTCCCGCCACTCAGGTTTAAAATTAACGCATACAACATAAGTGGTGCAAGAAGCTAAGTCGTAATCCTGACTGAAGGGTTGTAATAACTAATTATGTATGCATGTGTACAAAATATTTAGAATGGCTTAATGTCTCTGTTAGTCGGGCGTATTTTTCTGCTTTTAAAAAGAACATTATTTTCGCAAAATTTATAACAATTTCAATTTATTTGTTTTTCTTTTTAATATAGTATATACAATTTAAACATTTTAAAATTATTTGCATTATTGTTTGCTTTTATATCATTGATCTTATAAATAATTTTGTTTTGTTTCGTTTTTTTTTTGTTTTTTTTTTGTTTTTTTTTTTAAGAAAAAAATTTGATTAATCAATCACAATTACATAATAGACGAAATATTATTAATTTTGTTTTTAATAATAGCAATAGTTGTTGTTGTAATAGTGTAAAGTTAATAGTAGTGGATGTAGTAATAGCTGTTACACTACAATTATAAAGACTTTGCAATTTAGCAATGTTTATCAGATTTCATCTTTTCAATAAATCACAGAAAAGATGAAAAATAAATTCATTTTTTATAGATGTTTTAAGCATCATTCGAATTCAAAAAAATTTTTTTTTTGTATTATCGTATGTATATCTTTAAAAATATTACAGTTCTTTTAATTTACTTTAATTAATTATTTATTTATTATTGTCTTAATGTTGTGCGTATTTCAAATAAAACCATTAAAAAAAACGTATTTTTTTTCTTTTAGAAATATATTAAAAGAATAAAATAGGCCTATAAAAACATGTACAATAATAATATACGCATTATAGTTGAACAGGAACCAAATGTTATTTAAAATTAGAAAATAAAAAAAAGGAAATAGATTTTTAATTATTTATATAGAGCATTTTGTATGTATGATAAAACTAAGGAAGAACGTAGCTAAAGATTTTACACTAATTGGAGATGTAAATTAATTTGTACAGCAGCTGAAATTTCATTTTAAATAAAAAAATTCCATAAAAATCCGAAAAAAATTCTTTGTTTGCTGAAATTCTAAACAATTTTCTTAAGAATTATTTTCTTTTTTCTACACATTTCCTTCAAGAGTTTTTGGTTAAAGCTTAACTTTTCATTTCATTTCTTCATTTTTCTTCTTTCTTCTTATTACACATTATTATTGACGTAAAAAGAAAAATTTGTTGATTATACTTAAACATTTTACTTGAAATATAAATTTAAACAATTAGTTAACAAACAAATTAAAATGAAAATTAAATATAGTATGTAAAGGGATGGGGAATTAGATTGTTGTCAGGCTCCGGCCACGTTTCAAATGGAACAGTTCACGCAATAATTCCTTTATCAAATCGTAGGTAGAGAAACTAATACCCACAGCAATGGGTCCTTTAATCCAATTCATACTTAAGCCTTTATAAAAACCATTTTTAATACCCTCTTCCCTGTAGTAAAGTAAAGATTATTAAATGATGTTGTATGAAATTCAAAATGAAAAACTTACTTGTATATGGTTTTTAAGGTTAATAAAATGGTGGGATATTTATTAAGTCCATCTTTAGTTACGCCCATTGTTTGCATACGTCTTCGAACAATGTCCAATGGATAACTTGATGTTTGTCCAACGGCACCAGCAATAGCGCCAAATGCCAAAGTGACTAGAGTATTTGGTTTAGATAGGCCAGTCATTTCTATAACAAAAAAATAAAAGGAAAACATTTTAATTTAAAATCTTTATGCTTTACAAGATGATTCAGAGGACTTTTATTGTAGATATTTGGGATTCATTTTACTGCCGTCTAAATCCTAAAAATACCTGCCTTTATAGCGGGATCTGACAATACATTGATATACATGCTTTCCAATCCAGAAAATACAATTGTTTACAAATGAAATATACGACTATCCCCTACAGTTCAAAGTTTTGAGAAACTTTATAATGGCAAGCTTATTTACTCTCAGAGTTTTTGCCAGAATACTTTTTGTATTTTGTTTTGATGTCTGGCCTGGGGCACGAACCCTGGCTTTAAGTCTAATAGGCCAACACACTACCAACTTGACTACGGCGACTTCGCTTATCATTTGGCAGAGCTATAAAGCTGGTTATAAAAAAATGTAAGCAATACAACACCTATTCCCCGCATACTGCTCCGTTACGTAATTCCAGGTATTCCAACATTTACACTGCATTAGTAAAATACATCCTGAGTATTGATCGCAGATAGAAAATATTTTTAACAATAATAATAACGATAAACTAGTCTTCATAGTCTATTGTTGGCTTATTAGATCTCAGATCAGACATATCCAACAAAATGAAATACGAAAAAATATTTCTTTCGGCAACTTCTCAGCAGATTTCTGGCTAAAACTCTGAGAGGAAATAATCAAAAATCAACCGTTCGGATTCGACTTTAAACTATAGGGTCCGCCACTCATATATGTATACAATTAATATACACAAAATAAGTAGTGTAAGAAGCTAGTCCCTAATCCTAACTGAAAGATTGTAACGTAATACTATACTCAAACATGCACTTTTATTAAATCAATATTCGGCTTATTGAGAACAATATTATTAGCGTTCAGACATATATGTAATATACGAAAATTTATTTAACAGCAAAACAGCTGATTGCTTCAACAAAATTGCTTTTAATTTAATCGCGAAAATTAGTAACAAAAATATTTTTAGAAAAAATTGAAAAGAATTTAACATTGGAGAAGGTATTGCTAATGATTAACCGAAACGCCGAGCAGTTGTGGTTAAAAGGGACTACTTTTGACTCCAAAGTGGCTTTCCTCAGAAGGATGAGAAATAAAAATTTGATAAATTTTGCTTATGGCACTATCGTTGTTTACATTTGAGTTGTTAAATATCAACAGAAAGTGTTCGGAAAAATGTAATCTGCTCACTGAACGTACTTATGACAGTGTTGTATTTGAAGTTTTAATCAATATTATAATAATTTATGAATTTATTGAGCAATAATTAATTGAAATTTTTTATGAAATATTGAGATCAATAATGTCGTTTATTGCGATTTTCTTAATATAAGTGGATGTCTGAATATAGTATAAGAATGTATGTAATATCGATTATTGCTCGATAATTTCTATCTATAGATCTAATAGGAACTATCCGTTTGTATTTGTCATTAGGATGAGATTAATTAAATTGGAGGCTGAAGTAAATCTCCCAGCTTTGAATAAATTGAAGAAATCTATTAACCAGGTTCCTTCAGAATATAGTAACCAATTGCAATTTTATTGACCGATCAAAAGTAGCTTTTAACGATGACTATTATTTTAGATCTAAAAACCAATTTTATTTTTTAAAAATCATATTAAGTGAACATTCATCCAGAGAACTTTTTGCCCATGATGATACCAAGTTTTTGAAAATCAAAAGGGTTTCCTATTTCTTAAATAAAACAAAAAGGCTGGCTTATTGTACAAAAGTACAAATTACGCAATTTCAGTTAAAGATTCAATAACTAATGATAAGCTTACCTGTATATTCACGTTTTAAGGTTTCATATGTAAAGAACGATGTGCCAGCATATGGTATAACACCTAAAACTGTAGCCCAATAACCTCTATACAGTGTGCGAGGGCCTTCTTCAACCCAAATTTTAACAAAAACGCTGCGTAATGTTCTAAAAATCGATAAATTAACAATAGAAAAAAGTCTTTCGATTTAAATAATGAATAGAAAATATCGTACCTATAACCAGTATATTTATCGGTAACAGCCATGCGAGCTCTTGCTAAATCCAAAGGATAAGTCATTGATTGTGAGGTTATGCCTGCCAAAGAGCCAGCCACAAAACGACGTAATTTGGTACTAAAGTTGATGAAATGAAAATAAAATAAAAATTTAATACAGAAATATTAATTGTTTTCAATTATTTAATAATGTTTAATGATTTCAAATTTAAATAAACCTACTCTGTACCATCTTTATCCACATTTAGAATTTTTCGCCATTGTTCATGGGCAGTAAACTGTATGGCAGCATAAGGCACAATACGGGCCATAGTAGCAGAATTGCCGCGCCATAACGCCAAAGTACCCTCCTTACCATGAGTCTGTTTAAGAAAATTTATCGCACCTTGTAACGAATATCGAACATTTTTACTAAAATGAGAACGAAAATATTTTTATTTTAAATTGAATTTGGAGGAAGGAGAAAGGACTTACTTGATTTGAAAATTGATTTTTGTACGATCTAAAGGTGCTATGGTGGTTTTAGCTAAGGCTCCTGCTGCAGCGCCTGCAGTTAAACTGACTAAAACCGTTTGGTAAGTATTAGCTATAATTTATGAAATTTTTTTGAAGGTATTTATGCGTGATGATAATGACTTAAGATACCCTTACCGATAACTTCGGGATTATTAATATCATTCTTGAGCTGCTGATGCTGTTGCAGTTGTTGTTCTGTGGCTACTAAAGCGGTTTCATTATTATGTTTTGTTGTTGTGGTGGTGGTTGCATTTAAATTGGTATTAGCGGTTGCATTGACGGCGGCATTAGTTGTTGTTGTTGTGGTAATCTGGCCATTAGTTGTATTAATGGACATCGCAATGTTTAGTTTCTCCAAAAGATGGCTCATTGGAGACTGAAATTAAAAGCAGAATAAAAAAAATTTTGAATTAATTTTAAAATTTAAATAACTTTACTATGCGGCAAAATAAAAAAAATTAAATACATCCGGCTAATGCCATAGTGTAGGTCGTGAGTTTTGTTCAGTAGATCTCAAAAATATTTTTTTTAAATTTCTCGAACCCTTCAAACTTTTTTATTTGACAAAAACTGTTTTTTTTTTTACTTTAAGCAACAAATTTCGGAATTACTCAAACATTTCTGACCCGATTTCTAAAATTTAAATCTTGTTAGAAAGGGGAGATATTGAGATAGGGTTGCCAGCCTGGCTGAACTTGACTGGATTGTCCAGCTTTTTTAATGCTTGTCCAGTTTCAAGTTAAAATTTTAGTTGTCGAGCTAAATAGAAATTTTTTAGTACACTGCAACACTGATTGTATATTTTTTACCCAACTAAGTTATGATTTCCCTCTTCTATCATCACTGACAACATGTCTCAACACTTGAACAGCTGATGTCATAGTAAATATTATTGCGAACGATAGTCAATTTTTTTACATACAGGCTTCATTTTTTTTGTACATGAAAATAAAAATAATTTGCAGAAAATCTTGAAATAGATATTGATGAAGAAGCTGGACCATCAAAAAGACGTCTCACAACTTTCTGCGATAGATGGAAGGAGTTTGCAAAATATGCTAATTGGATAAGAAAGAGATAATTACACGGCAGAGTGTAAATTGTGCCAAACAGACATTATAATCAAATCGACGGCTCCATTCTATAAGTACACTTGGAACGTTTGTAATGTTCTTGGATTTTTAAATTCTAAGTTCTCTAACTTAAATACTGTCAAAATTTGATTAATATGCACCCATCCGTTTTGAAGTTATAGAGAAAACTCTACTTAGAATGCACATACATATAGTCTTATGGCGCGTGAAAACTTTAAGAGCTTATAACTCATACTTTTATATTTATACTTTTTCGACTTAGAATAATATAGAATAGAGGCGTCGAAATGTGAAGGCAGCCGCTCTTTTGATAAACACAAAAAAAAACATAATAAAATGGACATGTCGCAGAAGTTGTCTCAAACTGTTACGAATTTTGTAGTCCCAACAGAGAGAAAAATTGAAACACAACTTTCCAAGGTGGAGCTGGTTTGGGTTTACCTCAACCTTGTTCACGGACTAAGCTACAATTAACATTTTCTAGGAATTTTTTTCAATATTTTTCAACTTTGTCCAAACATAGTAGCAAACTTTAGCCCTAGACGGTTACTCTTCTATTTTGTACATTAAGGATCGACAAACACCTTCACCCTAATTGCTTACTGTTCGTCGAATCGACGAAGCTAATTTACATACATACATAATTGGTCATTACAATCCTTCAGTCAGGATTATTGGCCTAGTTTCTCAGACCACTTTTGTTGTGTGCGTTAATTTTATACACGAGTGGCGGGACCTACAGTTTAAAGTCGACTCCGAACGACAGATTTTTGAGAAACTTTGCATGGCAATTTGTTTTACTTTCAGAATTTTTGCCAGAAATCTGCTGAGAGGAAATCGCCGAAGAAATACTTTTTATATTTTATTTTGATGTCTGGCCTGGGATACGAACCCGGGCCTTTCGTCTAATAAGCCTACACACTACCTACTAGACCGCGGCGAAGCTAATTTACACTTTATTATATAATTCCTTTATGTATGGCCAAATTCCGATTCGACGAAGAGTCTCTTGTGAAGAGTTTGAGTCACCATTTGATAAAATTGGCTAAAAATTATCGTAGTTATTATTTAAATAGTATAACAGTCGTGTTGTATTTTTTATATACTTACATATGGCTTTGGTAATCTGGTCAGAAATGTTTAAATAATCTAGAAATTTGTGGGTAAAGCCAATAAAAACAGTTTTTGTCAAATAAAACAAGTTTGGAGGGTTCGAGAAATAGAAAAAAGTTATTTGTGTGGGTGTATTTTCATTGTCGCACCATGTAATTATTTGTAAAACGATAAATAGTTGTTTTACAATTTATTTATAAAAATATTTATAGAACTTTATTGTTTTCCCTTTTAAGCACAAGAATTTTTATAGAAATTAATTTTTTTTTATTTACAGAAGATAAGCTTTTGTTTATACTAATTAACGGCGTTAATAGATTAATTTTATAAATATTTTGCTAAATACCAGCACACTTGTTAATATTAATTATAATTCATAATTCCATTTTTAATACTTTTAGTCGAGCACAAAATCAGTAACAACAAACAATAACAACTCGTGACATCAATATTAACAGATTTGTTTTTTTTTGTTATTAATAAATATCAGAGAAAAAAAAACAACAAAATTAATAAATAATAATTCAATATACTGTATTCAATAACAGTGCATTCATTTTATTATTCAAAACAATATGAATGAGGGAAAATGAATAGAATTGATTTGATTTTTATTAAATGAAATAAACAAAAAAAATTTCGAAATTCTTAATAGAATAACGCATTTGAAGCAATTATGAATTTAAAATTTTTTAAATATAATATTATGTTCAGACAGGCACTTTTATTGTGCTAATATTTGTTTATTTGTGTATAATATTTTATGTGTTCAGACACATAATATACGCAATTTTTTTGACAGCTAGTAAACAAAACAACTGATTGTTTTAACAACATTTTTTATATTTTTGTTGTGAAAATTAGTCCCAAGAAAAGTAAAGTGAAAAAAATGGAAAACAACTAAATGTTGGAAAAGGTCTTACTAGTGTGTAACAGTAACACCGAGCTGTTGCGGTTAATAGGAGCAGGTTTCGATTCCAAAGTGGCATCTCTCAAAACAGTAAGGAAGAAAATTTTTGCAAGTTTGCAGAAAAGAAAGCCCACCATTTTTTGTTTTATTTGGTGTTGGATGAGAAATAAAAATTTGATAAATTTTGCTTATGGCACTGTCGTTGTTTACATTTGAGTTGTCAAATATCAATAGAAAGTGTTCGAAAAAATGTAATATGCTCACTGAAGGTACTTATGACAGTGTTGTATTTGAAGTTTTAATCAATATTATACCAATTTATGAATTTATTGAGCAATAATTAATTGAAATTTTATATGAAATTGCGATTTTCTCAATATAAGTGCATGTCTGAACATATTATAAGAATTACAAAATTAAGCGCACAAAATTTATATTCTCTGTACATAAATGTGAAATGACGTAATGCCATCAGTTTGACGTTAAAAAAGTTGTGTAAACAGAATACAGAACTGGAGTCGTCGTAGCCTAGTAGGTAGTGTGTTGGCTTATTAGACGTAAAGAATGAGTTCGTACCCTAGGTCAGGCCTCAAAACGAAATATGAAATAGAAATATTTCTTTGAAGATTTCCTCTCAGCAAATTTCTGACAAAAACTCTGACAGTAAATAAACCTGTAATGAAAAAAGTTTCTCAAAAATCTGTCGTTGGGAGTCGACGTTAAACTGTAGATCCCACTACTCACGTATAAAATTAACGCATACAATATAAGTGGTGTGAGAATCGAGGCCGGAATCCTGACTGAATGGTTGTAATGGCCGTGTATAATGGCCAATGTAACCGTTCTTTCAAATGATGTCTTAAATACTGTCTTGAAGTCATATCGGAACTTTATGCAAGCCTGTGGGGAGTTTTTTTTTGTCAAAATACATTGGAATACTAACACTTTTGCTGTCCACTGTAGGTATAAATATGTATATATTTCCGTAGATATGAACATTAATTAAAAGCGGTCTTTAAACCTTAATTACAATAATTTTTCTTTAAATATATTGCAATTGATGAGTTTTATTGTATTTTGCATTAAAAAATTACGGCAAATTCTAGACATGTGCTGAACAGTAGTCATAATTTGTTTTTGTTTTTATTTTTGCAATAACAATGACTAGACGATTTTTAATCATTTACATTTTTTTTTGATTTAATAAAATAGCATTGACCACAATAATTAAATTATTTAAAAGAAATCAACAAGAATAGAAAAGAAATAGAAAATTAAAAAAAAGGAAAATTCATTCGAAGATGACGTTATTTAAACTATTATTCTTGATTGTAGGTGTTGGGCCATTGACGAAAAAAAAAGAATTTTTCTTAAATCTTCCTCTTATAAAAACAAACATATGGCTTCCAGCCAAATGTCCTCCTAAATGAAATATGATGAAAATTTCAAATTTTCTTTAAATTTTTGCAGAATAACTGCAAGATGTCTTAAATGGTTAAGACAAATAAAACATCGTTTAGGAGAGTATGGCCGTTCTAATTTGAGCTATAAATAGAATCTGTTCACGTGCATAACTTTTGATATTTATTCATGTTCGTGAACCTGCTTTTTGGTATAAGAACAAGGGCGTAGGGGCGATATGTTAAATAAATAAAAGCAATAAATGATTTAAATGTTTTTTCTATTGCGCTTAATAATTCTTTATTGATGTTTTTATATTGAAAATTATTCAAATATTACATTTGCACTCAAACAAAATAGATTTTCTAAACAGGAAATTCAAAAGAATAATTCTTTAATAATTGAAATTGCACTAAAATGGTGAAGAGCATTAATTTACTAAGAATAGATGCTTTAGCTTCATTTAAAAGGGTTTTCAATAGGAAAATTGCATTTAACGCTGCTAAAAATATCGACTAAACTAATACTATGTTAAGATATGCACTTTTATTGAGTCAATATTCGGTTAATTGAGCACAATATTTTAAGTGTTCAGGCATAATAATGTACGCAATTCACTTTACTCAATTAACAACACCATTGTTTTTATATTGGTCGCGAAAATAAGGGTTATTGATTAGTTTATTAGAGTTTGTTTGTCGTTGTTGACATTTGAGCTGTCAAATATCAACAGTAAGTGTTCGGTAAATTGTAATATTTTCGCTAAACACACTTATACCTTGCTGCATTTTAAGTTTTACTCAATATTTTTACAATTTGCGTATTTATTGCCCAATAATTAATTGAAACTTTATAAGAAATATTAAGGCGTTTATTGCGATTTACGCTATAAAGGTGCATATATGAACACCGTATTACTTTTATTGACATCTTATTTGATAACATAGGTTCTGCGATTATCTGTGGTCATTTATTTTTACCGCCGTATTACATTGGCAATGTAAGATATCTGACAGATTGAAAACTTAGTATGTAAGAAAGGTAACGACATGTTAATAAAATGTATAAAAAGCCTACTAAGTCTACTACTAAATCTGTACTCTTGCGCTCTGTTTTCCAAGTTATATTATTAATGAACTCAGAAAATAAAAAAAAATTTACGAATTGGATTTTATCATATCAGCCGAAGTCTAGGGTGCCTTGATAGACAAGTGGGTAGTGTACTAAGACTATCACCAGTATCCCGACAACAGCTCTAAGAAAACGCTTCTTAAAACAGTTTAAAGCAAACTGCAAACTGTTTTTTCGACGAGCAAAACTCAAGGGATTCATAGTAAATGTGAAGTCAGTATCTCTTAGTGGCAACAGGTGTTTGCAACAATAATAATGCATAGCTTCTACCGAAATTTTACCGGAAACACAAACTTTTGGAGAGAATTAAAAACAATGAATCTCGGACAGGAATTTTCCACCATAGGAGAGACCTTGGTTAGACTGAAATTACAGTTTTTAACCAAGAAGTGTAAATAACGCATGTGGAACTGCAATGGCCACAATATTATTAGAAATACAGTCGAACTTCTATAATTTGAACTTCTATCACTTGAATTTTCTATAAGTTGAAGCATAGCAACAGCTTCTTCGAGAGAAATTCTATCTGGTTTTGGTTCTTTAATTTGAAGTTTCTATAAGTTAAAGTGTTTTTCCGAATAATGGTGATTCAATTTATCGAAGTTCGGCTGTATTACCGCTGGAATTTGCAACATTAATCTCACGCTTGAATTAGGCTGGCATCATAAGAATAAGATTTTAATTTAAAAAACCTTCCCCATTCTTTCTAGATCGTTTAACTTAGTATTGTTTAAATTTCCGCCCAAAAAAAGACCTCAGTATAGAGAAAATATCCAATATTCTGTAATTTTTCTTCGATAAAAGCTAAAATGGAAGCCTAGATGCTAAGAAATGTAATTGATTCTGAGTCTTCTGTAGAGGACAATAATCTTGAAGTCAACGACTATCAAAACCAGACTCTAGTATAGAGAATTTACCCAATATCCTGTAATTTTTTTACGATAAAAGCCAAAATGAAAGTCAGATACTAAAAACCTACATTATTTTGAATATTTTAAAGATGACAATGATCTTGAAGTCCAGGATTAAACTACTGAAAGAAAAAATGGTGGCCTAACTAACTATATCATCCAAACCAATCAGAATTGAACTCTTATCTTAATCCGCATATTCGGAACCAAGAATGATAAACTAAAGATTAAATTATCATTAGCCAATAGGAACACAATTTGCGTGACGTCATTGAATCAACATGCGCAGAAAGTTTTAATTTTGTGTGCGTGATGGCTAATCCTTAGTTTATCATTTTTGATTCGGAACGACAAGCAGAAATTCATTCGTTGAAAATAAAAAGGGACTCGAATTATGATTATATTGGACATTTTCATAAACCCGTAAACTGTGAAACTATTAAAACTATGATTTGTATTAAGCCTCAAAGTACGCATCTCAATAAATAAAATATATTTCTGATCTGCTATATTAATGTTATCTTATTAATATGATCACAATAAATTGCAGTAAAACCCCGCTTTGCGGTGCTCAGCTTAACGCCGTTTCAGTATTACGCGGTAGTATTGGGATTCCCCTAAATCGCACACTATATTGAGAGTTGCTATATAAGTGTGCAAATGAAACGATCAGGCACCAACCAAAATCGGTGCACTATATAGCAACGGTGTATACTATGTATCTTTTTCAACGGACTTTTGTTAGCCTGGCCAGAATAGAGATTTCAACTATATCTTCCGAAGTCGCAATGTATTTACATATGTACGCGTTAAGTTGCCTCGTTTAACGCTGTTTCGTTTAGCGCTGGAACTTATTGGAAAGTATCCCCCGCGTTAAGAGACATCTTACTTTAATTAATAGGCTTAAGTATAAATATAATCATACTCTAATGTGTATTAAAATCTTTAAAACAAAAGTGTTTCAACAAATTATCACATTAAACAATTTAAGTCCATAGATAAGATATTAACTTCCACTATTTGACTTGGTTTAAATAGATTGAATCTATACAGTAGTACATAGTCGCCTTGCTTAGTCCATAAACTTTGTAAATAAATTTGCAAAAAGAAACTTTCCATATTAAATAAATTAATTAGTTCGTTAGAATGATAAGAAAATCAAAATAAAAATGTATTATCAGTCCAAGAAATTAAATTAAGAAGTAAAATTATGATAACACTGTGCAACAGAAAAAATAACAAGCAAAGTTTATAGCGGCATTCTCTTGAGAAAGTGCTACAACTAGGGTATTTCAATTGACTTATCGATATATAGCATAGCAGTGCCAAACTGTTGCTATTAATATCGCTTACCTATCCTTACATCATATCATGCATGAAACTCTAATAATGCCAAAAAGTAGGGCTGCTACAAAAATGGCATGTGATCCTAATGAGGTCATATCGACGCCTCAATTCTATAACGTTCCAAGTACACTTAGAACTTGCATTTTTAAATTCTACGTTTTCTAACTTAAGTACTGTCAAAATGTGGTTAAGATGCGCCGATCCGTTCCGAAGTTATAGGAAAAAATCTACTTAGAGTACTCATATAGTCTTATGGCGTGTGAAAACTTTGAGAGCATATAACTCAAAACAAACATTTTCAACTTAGAATGTTATAGAACGTAAGTGTCGATATGTTTTCAACAAGACGGTGCTTTGTGATGATGTAACAGCTCATGAAACATTGGATATTGTACGAGCGATTTGAGAGCGCAGTCATCTCACATTGAGGTGTTGTGGACTGGCCACAGAGAATTGACCTCGTTGGATTCTATCTTATGAGTTTTTCCTAAGTCGCCAGGTATGCATATGTATGCGCATAAATCACTAACTACAACGGTCCATTTATATGCCAGGCACATGGAAAATTGGATATTCGGATCAGAGATCAGCAACGAATATTCAAAACGATGAGTACATTCGAGTCATACTTATACGCGTTCGTACATATTTTAATATGATACTCATACTACTCATACTCAAAGTTGGAAGTACTCGTCGTATTCATACTTAACAATACGCATGATGTTATTAACTTCGACTGGTCTCGACTTAACATTGATTCGAACAGTGATTCAAATCACTCGAATCACTTATAAGTATTATTATTTTTATAAGTATTATTATTATATATGGTCTAGTAGGTAGAGTGCTTGCTTATTAGACGTAAAGCAAGGGTTCGTGTCCTAGGCCAGACATCAAAATATAAGAAATACAAAAAGTATTTTTTCGGCGATTTCTTCTCTTTCCCTTCTTGTTTCTCAAAAATCTGTCGTTCGGAGTCGACTTTAAACTGTAGGTCCCGCCACTTATGTATAAAATTAAGACACACGACATTAGTGGTGTGAGAAACTGCGGGCTTCTTGGGGACGATTGCTGTCTAATGGTGAAGGTATAGCACTGGCCATTTTATAGTCACCAGCAGCACCTCGTTTCCTTACCGTTCGCATCTTCCCTCTTTCCACCTTTTCTAAAACCTGCACAATGCACTGCACGAGTAGGGGTCATCAAAAAAAAACAAAAATTGTGAATCAGAATGAGTAGGCATATGAATCAAACATATTTCGAATGTTGTGAGTTTGATGTCAACGTTCTACTCATACTCATTGTTACTTATACTTATAAATCAATGTTGTAGCGAGTAGGAATGAATCAGAGTAGTTGAATTTCAATTCTGTGGATTCACCGTTGAAGTCGCCGTGGTCTAGTGGGTAGTGTGTTGGCTTATTAGACGAAAGGCCCGGGTTCGAATCGCAGGTCAGACATCAAAACGAAAAATATTTCTTCGGCGACTTCCTCTCAGCAGATTTCTGGCAAAGACTCTGAGAGTAAAAATTGCCATGAAAGGCTTCTCAAAAATCTGTCGTTCGGAGTCGACTTTAAAACTGTAGGTCCCGCCAATCATGTATAAAATTAAGGCACACAACATAAGTGGTGTGAGAAGCTAGGTCGTAATTCTGCCTGAAGGGTTGTAATGGCCAATTAAGTATGTATCTGATTCACTCATACTCAAAATTGCATGAGTGCTTATGAGTAGCAGAAAAACAATTCATTGCTGATCTCTGGTGTATACATATGTACGTGTTAATTTGCCTTGTTTAATGCTGTTGCGTTTAGAGCTTGAGCATGAGTGCTTATGAGTAGTGGAAAAACGATTCATTGCTGATCTCTGATTCGGATGCATTTCACCTAGAGAAGCCGTGGCAGGCATTTGATAAATATTATATTCCACACATAATAGGTCTTTCAAACGAATAGAAATTTTGTTTTATTTATATGTACATATTTAAAGATAGAAGGCGCTTAATGAAAGACCGTAGAAAAGACAAATTTCATGACATTTCATTTAATTTAACGTACAGAATAAAGGAAACAACGTAGCACAATACCGGGTTATTTCGCTAATGGCATTTTATGGACATTGTACTTAACATTTATTATCAGTTAAAATTATTTACTTAATAATACATATAATACTCATACTTATAATTATTATTCTAGTATTTATAATTTCTAGTAAAAGTACGTATTAAAAAAATGCATTTAAAAGAAAAACAAAATCAAACACAAAAAAAATAAGATTTTCAATAAAATTTTTGGCATTATACATGGTCAGGGTCGAGAGAGCACATAAATAAATACGAATTTATAAAATCTCGTAAATATTATTATTTTCTTTTTGTTTAAAACAATTAAATTAATTATTTATTTTCATTTTTCTCTATTTTCCTTTCTTTTTCTTTGATTTCATACTCGTGCATTATGATGATCAATTGCTTAAAATGCGGCAAGTCATGCCAACAACGGTTTACATGGTTGAAAATTGAAAAGATTTGGAAAATTTCGTTCATGATAAACTTAAAAAAAAAAAATATTTTATAATTTGAAAAACCACACACACATACAATCAAAAATATACTTATCTAACGCCATAAATAAAAAAAAAAATAATTATTCTGATTAAAAAATAAAACTTTTCAACTTTTTTTTGTGTAAAAGCGGAATGTAGGAAGAAATTTTGTTAAAAGAAAAAGTCTTTTTTTTCTTTTCATTTTAAATTTCGTTTACAACTCTCAAGCTAAAAACTTTAATCGGTCAAAAACTTATACAGTCAAACTCGTTTATAACGAATTCTTGTTTATTACGTACATATTTTGAAGCCCCAACGTTTTAATAACAATTTTCATACAAAAAACTTCCTTTATTACGAACTCGTTTATAACGAATTCTCGGTTAAAAGGAACTACTTTAAATGGTCCCAGTCTCATACATACATACATAATTGGTCATTACTACCCTTCAGTCAGAATAATTGACCTAGTTTCTCACACTATAATTTTATACATAAGTGGCTGGACCTATATAGTTTAAAGTTGACTCCGAATGACAGATTTTATGAGAAATTTTTCATGGCAATTTTATTTACTCTCAGCGTTTTTGCCAGAAAATTTTCTGAGAAGAAATCGCCGTAAAAATACTTTTTGTATTTTATTTTGATGTCTGGCCTGGGACTCGAACCCTGGCTTTACGTCTAGTAAGCCAGCACACTGCCTACAAAATACTTTTTGTTTTTAATAAATGAAAAAAATTCTTTGTATTTTAAAATTTCTTCTATGACTTCACCCAGTTTATTACGAACTTTGCCTATAACGAACTATTTTTTCTGGGTTCTGTCTTATAACCGGGTTTGACTGTACCTATTTTTGTAAAAACAATTCCACAATGCCATCGCATAAAAATCGTATACATATGTACATACACAATTACAACCCTTCTGTCAGGGTTACGGCCTAGCTTTTCACGCCATTCATATTGTGTGTATGTTAATTATATACATAAGTGGCTGAACTTACAGTTTAACGTCAACTTTTTGAAGGCAGGTTTATTTACTTATGGTGTTTTCTTTTCTACCAAAAAAAATGTGCATTTTATTAAGGCAAAATGCAATTCGGCGTTTGTTTCTTAAAAATGTTTCGCCCTCTAAAAGGGTGCTATGTCTTATTCTAAATAATTCGCACTTGCCAATGATGGAGGACTTTGCATTTTATGCCCTGTATAAATCGAGAGTGCTGATAATGACCTGTAAAGCATATGACTTTCGTTTATTCATAGGACTACCAGATGATATTTAAAAAAAAGTCGCCTGGTATTGTTATCCAATTTGAAGTTAAATTTTTTCATATTTCGCTTTGATGCCTGACCTTGGTTACGAACCCGGGCTTTATGTCTAATAAGCCACACACACTACCTACTAGACTTATAATTGCCCCAATTCCATCTTGAACTCATTGTATAATCCGAAAGCAAAAAAAGTAGCCATGAAAAAATAGGACTTTATGGCTTAACACATTGAATGTCAAGAGAAAAAACGAAAACCTTTCCAAGAGGCGATTTTTTTTTTTATTTTGTTAACTGGGATTTCTGAGATATTTCTAATCCCTTACTTTTATTTTATATTGGCTTTTTTGTGTCGAAAATGTACGACGTGGCACTCAATGTGTTAATCTAATACAAGTACTCATAGCATCGTTTAATATATCGAATTCCATTAGATATTATCATCGAAACTAAGATGCTGATCACGTTCAAACAGTCGTGTCAATGCGTGTCAGACCTATTGTTGTCAACATAAGATCATTCCATATAATGGAAATAAATAATCGAACGCAATGGGTGCCAGCGGGCCTACTGACACTATCGACCGAAGATCAGTCTCCATATCGAGCTATTCAGCATCGGCCTCACACAGAATAGCTGGGGATATCTGTTGAAGAATTGTAAACGGAAGCCAGATCGGCCAAGAATTCCTATACAAAAAAGTTTTCCTGACTAATAATCGAAGTCGCCGTGGTCTAGTAGGTAGTGTGTTGGCTTATTAGACAAAAGGCCCGGGTTCGAATCCCAGGTCAGACATCAAAACGAAAAAATATTTCTTCGGCGACTTCCTCTCAGCAGATTTCTGGCAAAGACTCGTGAGAGTAAAAATTGCCATGAAAAGCTTCTCAAAAATCTGTCGTTCGGAGTCGACTTCAAACTGTAGGTCCCGCTACTCATGTATAAAATTAACGCACACAACATAAGTGGTGTGAGAAGCTAGGTCGTAATCCTCACTGAAGGGTTGTAATGGCCAATTATGGATGTATGACTAATAACCGAGAAGAGCGATAAGAGAGGAAATGGATAATAAATTAATTGCCTTACACGTCACTGCCACTCCTGCAAAAGTCGTAATGCGAGCAACTTAATCTTCGGTCAAGAACGCCATTGAGGCTGTGACCTGTAATAAAATCTGCTGTGTTTTAATTCGTAGCATACGCTATCACTGCAGCATGAGATCTACCTTAGTTTTTGGTGAATAGAAAGGATCACCAATTATTTACTTAGGAGAGTGGCAGATTACTACCTACCATGATTAGCTCATTAGGGACAAGGTAACCCCGTCATCTATATGACCAGTCACCGTGGCAAAAGTAACATTATAATAAAAAGTTAAGGATTTTCTAAATACTGTCGAGTATTTTCAAACATATTTGAGATCCTATAATAATTCGAATATTTCTATCGTAATATTTTAAACAATTAAAAGCGCTTTAGATTATACGTATAAGCTTAGACTTAAAGGTAAACTGGAAGGTAATCCTTTTACCCTGAACTACCGTTATTGATTTAAATATATTCGCGAAGATTTCGATTTGTTGTAAACAGATCGGGGAAGATCTGCAATAAGTAATAATTTCCGAAAGAGAGAATCGATCTGCCCTTTCAAATCCCATTCCTGTAATTCTAAGCCAAAGGTTCGCTATCATTGATACTCGTTTAGTCTTCAGATGAATAGCAGTTCGAGGTCACAGTAGCTTTGACGGATTCATAAATTGAACGAAGAATTTAAAATTTTCCCTCATATGCTCTAATTAATAGCTCTCTATCTCCGCCAGTTGCTAGAATTATAAATCAGACTACCACGTGAAATAACTGTAGGATAGTCTCCAGGACCTTTATGACCACTCGAGCCACTGTATGCCAACGACAGAATTAAACAATTTGAAACAGCAATTATTTTCTCCTAAACTATATTTACAGAAAAACAATTATTTTTATTGACAATAGAAAAATATAAACAAGATTTTTAACATTAAAGCAAGCAGGCCAAACAAATCTTGACATATTCTGATAAGAAAATTACGGCAAAATTTTATTTATAAACTGATAAGCAAGCACCTCGCAGTTAGCCCTTTAATAATAGGTGGTGGTAGTCTAAGGTTTGAGGTGCACATGTGTTTTACTGAACACGTATATATACAATATACATATATGTATGTATGTATGTACACAGTTAGTGTATGTATGTACATTAAAAATGTAAAAGTTCTATTACCTCGAAATAATTTCATTTCAATAATAAAACAACATTTGTTAGAAACTTGTATTCAGGGAGGATCAACAAATATATGATCAACGTATACAGTGGGAGACAAAAAAGTCTATTTACATATTTGATTATAAAAAAATATAAAGAAGTTTTGAATATGGAGAAAAGGAAAAGAAAAGTAGGTTGTATAGACCCCATCGTATAGACATTGAGATTTTAAAATTACCATAATTTCTATAGGTCACAGAGCTAGAATGTAGAACTTAGTTAAACACTAATTTGAAGAGATATCATATACTGCCTAGGCTACCATTGGAACCCCCTAACGCTTTCACATACACATACATATGCGTTATAACAATGTGTTAATAACGATACAAAAAAATCTTATCGAATATATTTTTTTTTGTTTAAATTATGCTAAATTTTTCAAGGCCTTTGCGGCTATTTGTGATTGTGATTGCCAAAAAAAAATCTATTTTTAATAAAACAAAAACAAAAAAAAAAACAATTTTCAATATTTCAAGAAAAGAAAATGCCAATTCATAAAGTGTCTATAAAATTTATCACGACATTTTTTATGCTTCTAATAAATCAAGAGTGTTCTGCGAAAGCTACGAGTACATCGCAATGGTACTATTTTTCAAAAAAGCTTCCAATATGTGCTTGCGTACGCTGACGACATTGATATCATAGGGCGCACCAAGCGTAATTTTACAGCTGCCTTTAGTGTTATTGAACAACAGGAGTGTAAGAAGATGGGTCTGGCATCTATAAGTAGAGGCGTGCAGCGTATTGATTCTCAGATTACGACCGATAATACACCCCTGTAAATGCAGATTTCTTTTGTGCCCATAAGATGGCTCCAGGTGTTTCCGAAGGCATTTCACGCGCTGATCTCGAATCTACGTTCAAAAATGGCCAAAAACGCTATTTTTAGGGGTTTCATCCCCCTTTTTCCTGACGTGATTTGAACCCAGATTCGTGATCAGCGCGCAAAATGCCTTCGGAAACACCTGGAGTCATCTTATTTGCAAAACCCGCGAAGTCGCCGTGGTCTAGTAGGTAGTCTGTTGGCTTGGCTTATTAGACATAAAAACCAGGGCTCCAGTCCCAGGCCAGACATCAAAACAAAATACAAAAATTATTTTTTCGGCGATTTACTCTCAGCAGATTTCTGGCAAAAACTCTGAAAAGTTTCTCATAAAATCTGTCGTTCGGAGTCGACTTTAAACTCTAGATCCCGCTACTCATATATAAAATTAACACACACAACATAAGTGGTGTGAGAAACTAGGTCAATAATCCTGACTGATGGGTTCTAATGACCAATTATGTATGTATGCAGGGCTGTGTAATTATACTTTTGATTCAGTCGTGGAATTTATTTAACTTGGCTCCGCCGTTGTTATCAAAAATAATGTCAGTCTGGAGATCAAACGTAGGACCACTCTTGTGGTCTGAATACGCAATTGAGTAGCAGAGACCTCTCGTACGACAAAACTAATACTCTACAAGACGCTTATCCTGCCCGTGCTTCTTATGGCGCAGGGGTATGGACCCTATTAAACACTGATGCAGCAGCCTTGAGAGTATTCGGTCCAGTGTGAGTGAGCTGTATGAGCTCGTCAACGATACAGACGTTGTGCAGCGTATTAATATCCAGCGGCTGCGCTGTTTCGGCCATGTCGTTCGAATGGAGGAGGATGCTCCGGCGAGACGGGTGTTTGATGCGGGGATCTGCCGAAGTCGGCGAAAAGGACAACCGTTGGAAGGACCAAATCGACTAAGTCCTGTTATCGATTGGTGTGACCAACTGGCGTAGGCGCTCAAGAAGCAGAGGCGCTTGGAAGTATGTGTTGTGGCAGAACGAAATTAAGTAAGTAAAGTAATAAAATTTAGGTAGTAGACTGCGCAGTAGTATTACAAAAAACATTTTTAATTACATTGTATTGCTTATCAATAAGATTGTTTTAATCACATCGTGTAATGCATTTTAAAATTTCTGTGTAGGTAGGAAAAGTAAATGCATGTATGTGAAGTAGATGTGAATATAAAATATTAAAGGAACAAAAAAAAATTGTATTTTTATCCTCATGCCAACTAGTCACGTAAGGTTTCTTTCGTTTTTTTTTTTTTAATTCTAAATATCTAGTTTTGTTATCTTTTAGCCATTTTCTCCACAAGTGCAAAGTCCAAAATATTTTGCCACATTTTTTTTTTCTTTTTTTACTCTTCTTAGTATTTCAGTATAGATATGCTCAAGTATGTTTTCAGTTCTGTTTGTCTATATAATTTTCATACTTCTAAACCCGTACATCTGTGTTCTTAACAAGAAATTAAAAGCAGAGGGAAAAAAAAATCATAAAAACAGAAAAAAAAACCTCTTTAGAATGGGAATGGGAATGAGGGGGTGATAGGGAGTAGATTTAAGTTGACATCTCATTATTTCCATTTGTTTATTTATTTATTAGTTTTCCATTTTAAAAATATAGAATTCAAACACATGGCATATGCCAATAATTGTTTCAGTTTTACTACGTTACCTTGATTTTGTGTTGTTTTTTCTCGTTTTGTATTGCAATATTAAAATGTTTTTTCTAAGCTGCGATACTCAAGTTACTTGTTAATGTTTTTGTTATTGTGCAAAAATAATAACGTAATCAAAACTTGTTTACATTTCGTTTGCCGGTACTTGTTGGATTAAGCGTTATATTGTGTTATCCACCTTCTCCTTACAGTGTCATACAATCTAAATATAGTCAATCTTGAGTACACTGCAGGAGATTCGATTAAATGTTGTAAACAGTTTAAAATAGAAGTTAACAAAATCTGTTCTTAATTGGAACAGAATGACAGCTGCAGATGCCTCAACCTGACGAACTGGATATAAGGAATATTAAAAATAAAGATTTACAATCAAATTGCGAACGATAACTTCACTGTATCCTCTTCTTTTTTCAGAGATATTTAGTTTAAAACAACACTAACTAGTACATTATAAAGGGTGATTTTTTAGCTATTATCTTTTTGGGAACACTGGTTTAAAGAGCTCACGTACCTTTCGTGTTTTGTTTCACAGTCAAACATCTTCAGTTTGGTCTATAATTTAAACATGAATCGTTTTACAAACGAACAACGCTTGCAAATCATTGAATTTTATTATCAAAATGGGCACTTGGAAAGTTGGCAGAAGATCCACTTCTTTATCAAAAAATTAAGTTCAGCAACGAAGCTTATTTTTGGCTCAATGGATACGTAAATAAGCAGAATTATCGATTTTGATGTGAAGATCAGCCAAAAGCTACCAATGCTGGTGGCATCATTGGACCCTACTTCTTCACAGATGCTGCGAATCGTAACGTAACTGTGAGCTTGACTTGCATGACATGTGGTTTCAACAGGACGATGCCTCATGCCACACAGCACGCGTAGCAATAGACTTATTGAGAGGCAAATTCGGAGAACATTTTATTTCACGTTCGGGACCGGTAAATTGGCCGCCTAGATCGTACGATTTAACTACTTTAGACTATTTTTTGTGGGGCTATATTAAAGCTCATGTCTATACAGACAAGCCAGCTTCAATTGACGCATTGTAAGACAACATGGAAGCATTTATTCGTAAGATACCGGTCGAAATGTTGGAAAGAGTATGCCAAAATTGGACTAAGCGATTGGCTCATTTGAGGCTCAGTCGCGATCAACATTTCCATGAAATAATCTTTAAACATTAAATTATATGGACCGTACTATCGATTCAAATAAAGATTTCAGGCATTTTTCTGAATTGTATGTGTTTTTTTTTTAATTTTCCTATAGCTCTTAAAAAATCACCCATTAGAATTTTTTTTTTTTTTTTGTTAAACCTGCACTCAGGGGATAACCCCTACTCATGCAGTGCATTGTGGAGGTTTAGGAAAGGTGGAAAGAAGGAAGATGTAAACGGTAAGGAACGAGTTGCTGCTGGTGACTATAAAATGGCCAGTGTTATACCTTCACCATTAGACGGTCTATAGCAATCGTCCCCAAGAAGCCCGTAGAATACTCTTGAAAGAGCTTGTTTAGCGAAGTGGTCTTCATTCCCCTTCATTTATCTGCTTTTTAATGATATTCTTACAAAAAACTCACTAATGGCCGATTGGTAATCATGCCAATTATAACTACAGTGATACGGGCAAAGTGAAAACAATACAGCAAATCTTTTAATTATCCTCCATTCCGTAGCCATTGCTATTGTTTCTTAGAAAGGTTCTAGATGCAGAACATTACAAAGACGGCAGCTAAAGTTGCCTCATTCTGACAAATTGAATATAAGAAACATGCAATATCCGATGATATGGCTTTTATTAAACCAGCGTTTCTACCTATTTGACACTATCGCTAAGCCATTGGAGAATCATCCATATAACAAGATGACCAAGCAGATGATGATAACAACTTTTCTAATCTTTGTCACAAATTTGTTTCCCCTTCTTTAAGGTTTACGATCTTTGTTATGTATGTATAGGAAACAAATTTCGCCATGGGAAGTGTTTTGGAAGTGTACCACGTTTCAAATTTTTTTCTCTCTCAACTTTGTTGTTGTAATCATAACTGGATATGGCATTCTGGATACTCATATGATACGCTTTGGTCTTGGTTATATGGATAAGAAATATCCTAAGCTTCTGCCATACAGTTCATCTCACTTATCTATCACGAATGGAGATTGGGAGTAAAAATATTCACAGAGCTTAAAATGCAAACGCATCAACAAAACCAATTTTATAGTTACCTACTAAGTTTCTGTCCCTTTTGAACATTGTTGTTGTTGTTGTACATACATACATTCATAATTGGCCATTACAACCCCTCAATCAGGATTACGGTAAAGTTTCTCACACCACCCATGTTGTGTGTGTTAATTTTATACATAAATGGCGGGATCCAATAGTTTAAAGTCGATTCCGAATAACAGATTTTTGAGAAGCTTTTTATGGCAATTTTATTTATTCACAGAGTTTTTGCTAGAAATCTACTCTGAGAGAAAGTTAGAGACTGTCGAACATCTCCTCTGCAACTGCCCAGCCCTTGGTAGGTTGAGGTTGAGGACCATTGGCAGGGCCTTGTTTGAGAGCTTGAGTTCTGTGTAGAGAGCCGACATCAAGGCTCCCCACAGATTCATTAGCAGCTTGAGCTGATTGAGAGGTGCTAAGGCTTCATAAGTATAGTCGCACTCTCAACCTGTGCATGTTCTTCCGTTTCCCATTCTCCCTCCCCTTACCTACATTCCTATATCCTCTAATTCATTCCTTCCCTAAGGACAATGTACAATGGGTTAATTTCGACCTCCGGGTACTGTATTTGTCTTGACCGACAGGTGCACGTCCTCTAACCTAACCTAACATACTCTGAGAAAAAGTCTTTGAAGAAATATTTTTTCATATTTTCATTTTGATGTCAGACCTGGAATTTGAATTCGGGCCTTACTTACGTCTAATAAGACAACACATCATATAAATCATTTAATAATGGTAAGTCGTTATTCAATAGCAAAAGTGACATAATTTTTCATCACTGAAAGTCAAATGTATAAATTTATTTAATTCAATTAAAATCTTCAACGAGCATAACTTTAATAGAATTCTATACAATGTACTGACGCTATATGCCATGTTATAATACAACATTCCATTCTACATCATTTAGTTATTGTATGAATGCATTAAATCATATACTGTACATATGTATGTATGTACGATGTATGGACATGGGAGGTTGTTTATCAAAACAATTGTATATTTGTCAGGGAATAATTTTATTTTAGTCTTATAAACAAATTTCGTTTTTATTAAATCAACTACTATTATAGCTACTGCCACTTATTTAACAGACAAAAGGGAAAAATGTAAATAAAATCGACGTAAATAATAAATAAATGTTGTTTGTAAATCATAAAGTGCCTTCCATAAATTCCAGAAGTAATAACAACGTCAACGCTTTTGGCCTAAATTAACAACTGATATCAATTGTTACGAATTTTGTATAGGATAGACACTATTCTTGCATACATACAAACATACATACATCATTATAAGGCTTCTATGTAATTTCGTTTGGCTTTACATATGCTTCCGAGTAATTTGGAGGTTTTGTTTTTGGCAAAAATGATTCATTATAAATCAAATTTTGTGGATATGTTTATTGAAGCGAAGGATAAGTTGTTTTATTGTTTATAAAAAAAGTGTAGATACCAGAGATCACCAACGAGTATTCAAAACGATGAGTAGATTCAAATCTTTCTTATAATTTCTGATACTTATTTTAATACGGTACTCATACTACTCATACTCAAAGTTGGAAGTACTCGTCGTATTCATGCTGACGAGGTTGTTTTGTCCTATATCTTGCGATAAACTATATGGCCTCATACAGTAAAACCCCGCTTCACGCTGTTTCAGTATTACACGGTAGTATTGAGATTCTCCTAAAACACAGAAAGTATTGACATATGTTGTGTATGTATGTGTGCAAATGACACGGCCATGCGCCAACCAAAAGCGATGCCTATATAGCGACGGTATATACTATGTATCAGAGATCAGCAACGAGTATTCAAAACGATGAGTAGATTCGAGTCATACTCATAATTTCAGATATTTATAGGCATTCATACTTATTTTAATACAATACTCATACTACTCATACTCAAAGTTAGAAGTACTCGTCGTATTCATATATACTTAACAACACGCAGAATGTTATTGACTTCGACTCGTCTCTACTTAACATAACATAACACGCAGCACAAAATAAGTATGATTCGCTTACGAGCACTGTAATACTCACAAGAAGATTGTGAGTATGCTTTGCTTGTTGTCTTTGTCTTTTCTTTCTTCTTTGTTTGTATATGCAACAACAACAAAGACTGTAAATTTTGATTAATGATTCGAATCACTGATAAGTATTATAAGTATTTTTCTAAATTTATGAATCAGAATGAGTAGGTGTATGAATCAAACATATTTCGTATGTTGTGAGTTTGATGTCAACGTTGTACTCATACTCATTGTAACCTATAATTATAAATCAATGTTGTAGCGAGTGCGAATGAATCAGAGTAGTTGAATTTGAATTCTGTTGATTCATTCATACTCAAAATTGCATAAGTGCTTATCAGTACCGGTAAAACGATTCGTTGCTGATCTCTGGTAGATACCCTAGTTAATGTTTTTCAAAGTAGCTTCAGAAATGTCTTGCATAAATAAGCTTAACACTACTCACAGTTAAAGAAAAATACACAAAAAAAACTTATTCCTGAAAGTTATAGACTTGTTCTTAGGATTTTGGAAACATTCAATGATTCAACTCGGTTATCCTTTAAAAGGTAAGAATTCATGGTATTCCTACAAGGTAGTGTTTGATGAAAAGACAGACTATTAATGCTGGCGTTCACTGTTTTCGCAATATTTTGAACTATTTTTCCCTTGACTTCTGTACCATTTAATCTTTTTTTTACTGTTTTGGAACCTTTGGTATATCCTAAGGTATTAAGATTAGTATTGTCAATATTTGCAAATGATTTTTGCCTTCCAATGGTTTGAACTATTGTTCACAGGAATTGGACTATAAATTATTAATCGTATTTAACAATTACAGTTGAACTTCTATAATTTGAACTTCTATTACTTGAATTTTCTATAAGTTGAAGCACAGCAACAGCATCTTGGAGAGAAATTCTATCAAGTTTTGCTTCTTTAACTTGAAGTTTCTATAAGTTGAAGTTTTTTTTGTCGAAAATGGTGATTCAATTTATAGAAATTCGACTGTATATCGTATATGTTGTTTAAATTATTGTAACAACCGTGTGCATTAGAGCGTTTCATATTAAAATGCAACTAACCATGAATCTAAAACCAAGAACTGAGGCAACCTTCACCATTCACCTTAACAAAAAATACTTTTGTAAATAAAAAGGCTGATGCATCGATTATGGTTTGGACTGCGGTAACTTTACAGAGTTCTCTCATCAATTATGAGATTGATTTCTTTAACTATGTAAACCAACTGTTAGAAATACCAAAATAGAAGCCTTAAAAAATCTTAAGATATTTCCAGTTTTATTTATTTACACAAAAGGCCGCCATACACTATCTTCTTGAATCCAATAAATTTTGCCTTATCATCCTTTCTAAATGGCAAAATGTAAGATGAGAAGCTTAACTACAAACCCAGTGCTATAAATGTGATGACAAATAGCTGATGAAGGAGGCTTCCATTTAAAAATAATTCATATTATAGAAGGATAACATTAAAAACAACTCTAGGGGAAAAATAGGAGTATTACAACTATCAAACAAATTTAACAGAGCGCATTATAACTAGTCGTAGTCCAGAGAGGTAGTTTGTTGGGTTATTAGACTTAAAGTCAGGGTTCAAGCCACAGGCCAGACATCAAAACAAAATACAAAAAGTATTTCTTCAGCGATTTCCTCTCCGCAGATTTCTGGCAAAAACTCTGAGTGTGAAATAAAATTGCCATGAAAAGTTTCCCAAAAATTTGTCGTTCGGACCGACTTCAAATTGTAGGTCCCCCCACTTATGTATAAAATTAACACATACAACATAAGTGGTATAAGAAACTACGTGAATAATCCTGACTGAAGGGTTGTAATGACCAATTATGTATGTTTGTATGTATGCATTGTCACTAAGTAGCGACTATTATCCGCAAAACTTCTACGGAATCATTTGTTAATCTTTTGTTCATTTAGAAAACGTTGACACTGTCTTGACTCGGAAACAAAACCAAGATTTGAAACAGCTACCAAAGAAGATGAAATCACTTTCTAGCACCTCTTGGTTCCTTAAAGGCATTAAAGGTAGAATTAGTAACAAACACCTTCAGAATAAGCCTCTACTAAGAATGGGGAACTTTTAGCTTCCATTCCATTCCTTTAAGTAGAGAAGTCTAAAATCTAAGACGAGCGCACTTATTTTCCAAGCTTTTGACATATTTTTCTAGTCGAACTAATTTAAATAAAGAAATTACTATTTAACGCTATTAAACTTTTCAATTAGCAATGTTAAAAATATACTCCATTGGTGTCTATAGCCATTATGCTGTATCACCAACAGCCGGTATAATTAAACAAATAAATAAACGAGGTGTTACTGGTGTTTTTACTTTTGGGTGGTCATTAAATACCTTCCATACATCACAATGTGAAATAGACAATGCTCTAGAGATTATCGTGAATATTTTCTGCACATGTTAAAATTTAAATTAAATTTATATTTACTCTCTCTATGTTTATTTGTTCATCTGTTTGGTCTCTTATATTTTATATTTTGCGTGATGTGGGCTCGTTTCGCACATATTTTACGTTGTATTATTTTTTTCTAATTTATTATTAACGTTTCTTTTCATATTCCTTTTCCAATGCGCACACACAACTACCAATACCACCTACATTCATACATACATATACATACTTATTATCATAATTTCTGTTTTGTTATCATCAATTTTGAAATTTCTCTCTTTAAAAATAACAACAAACAATACAAAAAAAAAAAAATTAGAAGGTAATCAAAAGGAGAGTAGAAAGAAAAACAAGAGATATGCCCCCTAAAAAAACAATAACAAAATACCTATAATAATGATTCTTTTATATTGTTATTGTTTGTGTTTGGCAGTTTCTTTTTTAATTTATACATGAAGAATTGAATTATATAATTTAAATAAAAGCACTTATGGTTTTGTTATTGTTATATTAATAAATTCAATTTAAATACCCACCCTGTATTAAAGAAATAAAAAAGTATGTTGGACTTTGTGCCTTGCAGGCCAGCAAATTGTTGTTGTTGTTTAATAAATTGTGTTCAATATAAGAAAACTTTTTTTTATTAAAATTTCATTGAACTGAAAAACACTATTGCTAATTATTATGAAATGTATTGTAACACCCTGTTTTTTTATATATTTTTCTTCTTTTTTACACTCTTTTGATTCGCAAATATTTTATTTTTTTAAATTACATTCTTTTTTTCTAACATTTAATAACACAACGCCGCCATGCATTAAAAAATTATTTCTTTTAATTTCGAATGTGTTTTTATTTACTTTCGTAATTGTTTAAATTTTCATTAATTTTCTTTTTTATTCAGCAGTTATTTAATATGCGCAGACGATACACGTTAATATCATACCGTCACACAACTTGAACGTTTAATTCGCAAAACCTAAATGCCAAAAAAATCGCGTAATTTCTTTATTGAATTCTCAGATGTGTTCTTCTCTTTCTTTATTATCAAAATAAATACGAATTTAAAGAGTTGCCAGATAAAGTGTTTAGTGGCAATATCGAATATGAATTAAAAGAAAAAATCAAACACAATAACAACAACATTGGTTTGTTTTTGTTGTTTTGTTTTTATTCTGTCATTCTTAGTGTGGCCACTAAAGCGGCTATCATCGTGTTATTTAACTCTACACTTAGAAAAATATATCAAAAAATTGGATTACGAGATTAAATAAGAAATTCTTAAAGTTTTCTATATTATTCGATATAATTGGATAAAGAACAAAAAATGGCTTAGGATGAGAAACTTTAAGTAAATATACCAATCCAATAAACAGAAGGATCGCTCGTTAGTAGCCATTTCGCTTATTTTGAGGTATACAATTGGGATGTATAATGTTCTATTTTTTAAATATCAATAAGTAGTATGTCAAAATTTCTTATTTCAGAATCGTACTATAGATGAATAGCGGACATATTCGGCAAATAGTTTAGTTTGAAAGTTCAGAGCAAATAAATTATCTAGTTCACACATATCAGGTCCATTTCAGCAATTTTTTTTGTCTAATTCTCTCTTGATCGATTGTGTGCAAATCATTAGTTGTGAACTTCGTGTAGAATATTATAAATAAGAAAGAAAGAGAAAAAGAACAACCTTGATGGTGTGATCAAGTCCACTCCACTTTTTGTTCTCTTTTAAATGCTTGCCTAAAAACTCAAGAAGTGAAGCATCAGACTTCAAGTTTGAATAATTTTCCTTCAAAATGTATTTCACACTAGAACGTAACACTAAAATTTGGTATTTATAATCCGACTAATATAATGAAATAACCGATTGCTGATTCGGGCAATGCTTTAAGGATATATTTGTATTATAGTTAATAAAAAAGATATCAATACATTAATCTCATAGATTTTAACACAATTATGGCAAAAATTTTTCTAACGAACACAGCTTTGCACATTTAAAGCAGCGTAATGATACATTAAAACTTTAATTATTATATTAAATTATAAATAATATCATATTAAGTAATAGTAGTTATAAATAATAGGTAAACAATTGAATCCGTGCTCAATTTAAAGAAACTAAACGTGTTTTCTTGTTAGATTGAACATTTTCGACGAGTTTATAATCTTAACTTTCACTTACACCTGTTGATGCATTTTTTGTACGTTACAGGGTTAAACATTAAAAATAAGCGGTCTGGCAACATTTCGATGCAGTAAATAAAAGACAAAAGAAAGTGTGCGATAGTGAATGAGTGAGTTATTATTTTTTCTTACTCGTCACGTTTTTAACTTTTTTTTATTAATTAAACACACACAACAGACAGTACTTAATTTTATTTGAAATAAAGAAAATAATAAACGAAACCAAAACATTTGTTAATTAAAACAAATCGAGTTCAATAATAAAACAACAACGCCAAGTACTTATTTTTTTTCTTTAAACTGAAACACTACAAAACAACGACAGAAAATCGGCAGCATAAAATTATTTGTGGTCAATTAATTAAAAAATAAAAGAAAATTAAAAAAAAAAAAATAAAACAAAGTAAAATTAAAAAAAAAACGTAATAAAGAAAAAGCAAGAAAAGAAAAATGTGCGCTTCAGCTTCTTTGGAAAACGGCACATCATCTCATTCAAATTCGGAAAGTATTGACTTAAATGATGAAAATACCGATGAAAACGTACCCATTCCAGCCATAACATCTCCCGAAGAGATACTGGAAAACTATGGACCGAATTTTAAATTGCTTAACTGCAATGCACAAGTTTCTGAACTACTAACCATTATAAGGGATAAGTAAGTGTGTTAAGATTCAAAATTTGCGAAAGCCTCTTGATACAAATGATATATGGACGGTTTGCCGGTATAGCCGGCAAAGGTTCTTATTCCCAAATATATGCAATTGGGAGTATTAATGCATAGCTTAGGTGGTCTAAATGGATTCTTCGAAATTGTATGATGTGGCAGGGCATATATGAAAAAAGGCCTTTAGAAAGATTTTAATTGATTTTTCAATGACCGGTTTTTCATTTATGACAGCGTAATGTTTACAAAAACAATATTTTTTAAATTAAAAAAATTAAATTAATAATTTAGCATTTGAATGATGGTCGTCTAGCCTCGTTATGAACATGTCACATGTTTACAGAGTTTAAAGTTAAACAGTGGCTTCCGGCATTTATTCGAAGAATCCTACAGCTTTGTTTTTTTTATATAAAATGTAAATACCTATGCCATGAAATGTTTTATTGCTTTGCAATATGTTTGAATAAAAGCGAAAAGTATTGTTTCAATTAAAAATGGAATAAAAAATAAAAAACAAAAGCTGAAAAGATTGCATGTGATTCTATATTTAGCAGTGTGAGAAATAAATATAGGATGTGGTGCATGTATTTATCTCTAAAATTCGTTTCGCATGAAATTGACAACTTTGTTTACCATATGCCTGTGATATATATACACGCCAATCAGATTATCCCTTTTCCTCTTCCATTGAAAATAATGTTTCATTAACAAAATTATTTATCATTAGCAGAAACACATATACCTAGAGTAAGATTATATTTGTCTTAAATGCATGCATAAGATGCTTTTGATCTAACTCTTGATGTTTGAAACGAGTCTATCGAACCTATTTCGTTTCCTAGCTATCCTATATAAAAGTTTTGATCCCTTTAATCTGCCTGGTTTCGTAGTTTGAACGCAGGGAAGCTTGTCAAACAAAGAAACAACAAAACTTTCTTCACCTAAACCCCGGGTGTCTCTTTTTCACAAACATAATTGGTCATTACAAGCCTTCAGTTTGGTTTACGACCTAACTGCTCACACCACTCATGTTGTGTGTGTTAATTTTATACGTAAGTGGCGAGACAACCTTTTAGTGCATATTGCATTTAGCTGTGTAGGGTATCGTATTGTCGGCTTAAATGATTTTTAATTTTCTTATCAGGTGATAATTCAAATCTTGAAATATATTACTGCCATAAAGAATGCTCTTTATAGAGAGATAATTTTGAAGTCCAGATTTATTGTCTTATCACAAAACAAAAGTGGTTAATGTAGCAAATTGTGCTTTAATTAATTACAATTACCTACAGCTGATAAAGTGTAGTGAAATTCGATTTAAATGTGGAACAAAGCCCCGGCATATGGTAATGAAATGTGTGTTATTCGCATGCACTTGATTTAAACAAATTTAAACAGAGTATTTAACATACAATGGAATATTACATTTCAAAATATGCAAAATAATACAAGAGGTACATTTTAAAGTACAGGACTCTTAGAGTCTTGATCTTCAACACTAGACAACCTCTATGTATCAACATTCTCTTTTTTAATTATATTTCTATTGATTCTTTCCATTCCAGGAATACAACACGTAGTGATTTTAAATTTTATGCTGATCGCCTAATACGTCTAGTCATAGAGGAGTCTCTAAACCAACTGCCCTATTCGGATTGCAGTGTAGAAACGCCAACAGGTGCCACATATAATGGCCTGAAATATCAATCTGGCAATTGTGGCGTATCGATTATACGTTCGGGCGAGGCTATGGAACAAGGACTAAGAGACTGTTGTCGTTCGATACGAATTGGTAAAATTCTAGTCGAATCCGATTCGGATACTCATGTAGCCCGTGTTGTGTATGCCCGTTTTCCAGATGACATAGCACGCAGGCAAATACTGCTAATGTATCCTATAATGTCAACCGGTAATACGGTTTTACAGGTAAATTACAACACATGTAAATCACTGATAAAATTAAAAAAAATTATATTTTCTTTTCGTTAATATTCTAGGCTGTAAATGTTCTTAAAGAGCATGGTGTTCCCGAGAATAGTATAATTTTATCAAATCTTTTTTGTACTCCTATGGCAGCTAAATGTGTTGTTAATGCTTTTCCCCGCTTAAAAATCCTAACCTCAGAATTGCATCCTGTGGCTCCCAATCATTTTGGACAAAAATATTTTGGCACTGATTAGAAGATACTCTCAAAGAGAAAAAACTAAATGCGCACGAACGACTTAAATTCTTCACTCTCATACACGTGCATAAACTTAAATAATTTATTCTAAGATAGACAAACAGAAAAATTATAAAATTAAAAAAAAAAAATTAAATAACTAAAGCTACAATTCAAAAAGCACACACCATACAAAATATTTAAAAGTTTACTTTTTCTAAATCTTATAATTTTTTTGTCACTTTAGTGTATAAAGAATTTTATTTATTAGTTAATTAGTTTTGTTTAAATTTAACAAAACAGAAAAAGAAAAAAATAGAAACACAATACAAAGCAATTAACACTTAAGTTAATACAGTTAAACAGAAATGTTAAAACAATTTAAAAATTTGTTCTCAATAGCAAAAATAATGCCAATACTTCGAGTAAATTTTTTATATATAGAATATACAAAGAAACATGAAATAAAATAAGTTATAATATTTATTAAGAATTTGTTTTTGCCTGAAAAAAAAAAAGAAATAAAAAATTAAACAATAAAATAACATAAAATAACTTGATTTAACATGGGTACGTTAAAAAACACACCCATCTCTCCAGACAACATTAATACCGTATAACAAGTTAGTTTAAGTAGTTCAAATACAACTCCACTCAGAGATCAGATAAAGCCTTGTGTGGTTAACCTAAGGAAGGAAAGAAAAATAACAAGAAAATTTTTATGGGGGAGAGACAGTAGCAATGAAAAGTTAATAAGAGTAGTGTTAGAAGTAAGGAAGTGATGAAAAAAAAATTATTATCATTTATATTTGTATGTATTTAAAGGTCTACATACCGAGTTAAACGTGTTACACAAAAACTGATCCTATTTCTTAATTAATAACAATTATTCAAAACGAAGCTTCTTAAAAACTCCAACATTTCTATTTAGTTTTGAAAATTCCTTTAAATTTGACGCCTGCATTTTAACGCCACCATTTCAATTGCTTTTCTAAATATTAAATCATTCTCTGGAACACCCTGTTATACGTGACACAACCTTTTTTGTTATTAATTCCATGGAGTTGTCATTTTATTTTTCGCTCTCTTTCTAGCATTGTTGGTTGTGCATGATTAGTAAATTGATTAGACAAAGTCGGGTATAACAAACAAAAAAACATGTTTGAGATGGTTGTGTGTTGTGAACATTTTTAGAGAAAAAAAGAACAAGCATTAGCAATACTATAAGAAATGAAAAAAAAAATACAAAATGGTTCACGACGTGTTTGAGTTGATGACGAACTAATAACAAATGATATAAAAAATTTATTTGTGAAAAAAAGTGTTCAAAATTAAAATAAACAACAACAAAAGAAAAGAACTACTTGCTATTAAATTGTAGAAAGTGTTTGTAAAAAAGGATTTTTATGAATTAAAACTAAAGACATATTAAACCAACTAGCGTCGTTGTGTGTTTTTGTTGTAATTTAAGAAAAAGTGTGAAGCACCCCTGGTATAGAACAAACAACAACGACAAAAAGCGAAAAGTCGTATATAGAAAATTAAAGCAAAAACAAGAACAAGAAGCATTTCATTGAGTGTGCGTGAGTGTGTGCGTTTTTTTTTTGTGTATAACGGAGTGTGAAAAGAAAAATTAAACAAAATTTGTATGATGGCCAATGTATCACAATTGAACGATTTGAGAAGTTATTCCCGCCATTGGCTAGGTGAGTTTATCGACTTGTATCAGTTGGAGGAATGTCTGTGGCAACCAAAACATCCCGATTACAGCAATAATACTGCACGCAACAGAGCCTACGACAAGCTGGTGGAAAAACTAAAAGAGGTCGAACCGAACCCCGACCGTACCATGGTGGTACGAAAAATCAATTCATTGCGTTCAGCATTTCGCCGTGAATATCGCAAAACTAACTCCAAACAAAACTATGAGACACGTTTGTGGTACTATGACAAACTCTCCTTTATTGCTGATCAGAATCTTAAGCGCAGTATTGGTAGCTTGGGTGGTAGCAATGGATCAGATATCAAGCCTCCCAAGCGTTCACTTACATTGGCCTTTGAAGACGACGAATCTTTGGAGTTCGAAGACGAACAGCAAATGGACGCCAATAGTGCCCATTCGGGTCAGAACGATTTACAAAATGAAGCCATGGCGGTAGCCAATGGCGAAATAGTGCCCGTTTCAATAGTCAAGAGCGAAGATCAAAAATTACATCAGCAGCAGCAACAACAGCATCATCAGGAACCGCCACCACTGCACCACCATCATCAACATCATCAACAACAGCAACACCATCATCATGCAGCTGCAGCAGCGGCGGCAGCCGCTCAACAGATTCATACTCAAACCCAACCACAACATACGACTGCCGTCAAAGTGCTCGAAATTACTTCTCTTGATTCGAATTCACAACGTGAAATTCAACAGGCCGTCAACTCGCTGGAGCAACAGCAACATCAAATACAACTACAACAGCAACAACAGCAGCACGCAAACGGCAATGGTACCGCTCAGCTAACACAAATCCATCAGCAAGTTCCCACCATACAAATAGCACGAGAACATCTCCAGCCGCTTTTTGGAACATCAGCCACCTATACTACCGCACCAGCTGCCGGAGCCCAACGGTCAGAAGATGAATTCGATGCAATTGGCATTAATGTGGCCAGCAAGCTGAGAGTCATGAATACACATCAACGTATTATAGCTGAGAAACTAATAAGTGATGTTCTCTTCAATGGCCAATTGGATAATTTAAGTGTGAATTCCCATTTAACACAGTAGGATGTTGTTACGTTGAAGGTAGAAAAACTTCAACAACAACAACAACACACGCAGCAATATCAACCAATGCAAGAAAGTCATCATCAGCAACAACAACAACAACAACCATTATCATTGCTGGAATGGTTTAGTCATTATTGTCTAACAACTTCATCAGCCATTTAGTAAAGCAAAGAACAGGAAACAAAAAATAAAACAAAGATAACCCGTATCCTTTATAAAGATGAAAGATAAAAAAAGTCCACTGTGGTTAGACAAAAATATAAAAGATAAACCACGGTTTTTCAAATGTAAGATTAAAACATTATTTATAGGTAATATTAAGATATAAAAGTAAATTTATTTATTTGTATGTATTTATATTTTCTTCTTCCATTTTTTTTTTTTTTTTGTTGTTGTTAGAAATAACGCATCTTACTAAACAGCATGCATGTAAAATATTAAAATGCTAGCATTAAATAAGCAGTTTAGTTTAATATTACAAGACCTAATCAACTGATGTTATAGTTCAGCTAAGTTTATCCAATCATTGATGAGTTTGTCAAACTTAGTATAGCCTAGACTTTATCGATAGTTTTCCTTAACCAAAATTAAGCTTAAAGTACTGTTTTTTTTATATTAAAATAAGAATATTTTGAAATTCTTTAATCCTTGGTTTCGTAAGCTTTTATAAACAAATTAATTCAAATACTTCAGAATGTTTTTGTTGATTATGTAAGACTCCTATTTTATTTAGGAATTTAATTAATGGATCAGGATCAATAGGATAATCGCTTAATAAACAAAAAATTTTACATTTTAAAAATGTATTATGAAATGAAACTATGCTGACGGTCACGCACATTATACCTAGTAAAGGTATCACGTTATTAAGAAGACTGCGTTAATTTGTTTTCCTTACATTTCCTTCAATTAAATTTATAAATGCATAATAAAATATTTTTACATACATACTTACGTATATCCTATCTAAATTAATTATTGTTTTTTTTTCTAATTTTTATATACTCTTTTAATATGCGTTTCTAAAATAATTTTATTAAATCATTGAACTTTTCTTTTATGAATTTTTTTTAACTTAAATAAATAATAATTTAAATAAATATAAATTTATGAATTCGATGTGTAAAATATAAATAACTAAACATAACTAAAAAAACATAATTATGTATTTAATACAGAATTACATGTAAATATGAAAACTAAATATAATTAATAAATTTTAATTATAATTTTGGAATTAACTACTTTTACCATAGGTTATGTTTTTATTATTTTACTTTTCTTTTTAACTTGGAGCGTGTAATAATAAAGATTAGATTATGATAATAATAAAGTAAAAATTTAATACAACAAAATTATTTTACCATATGTGATCTCTAACGATTCGAAAGTTCAATAAAATAGAAAACACTTGAAATTAAAAAACTTTTCTTATTTTTAGATGAGGACAAAGGCAAAGAAAAATATAAAAATATAAACAGTGATGTGGAGCTGCATTTATTAAAATCCTCATGGAACTGATCAATATACAGATCTTATTATCAATCTAACACTGATTCTATATATACACCACAAAACTTAAAGTAAATTGGCGCCCTCATTACTCAGGAAATATTGAAAGAACCAGATACCAAGGTTTTGTCTTTTAATAATATTGTAATATGTATGTACATTAATAGTTTCGCTTCCTAATAAAATACATACATACATAATTGGTCATCACAAGCCTTCAGTCTGGATTATTGACACTAGTTTCCTAATTAAATACTAATGTTTACTTCTATTTGTTTTCCCATACACGCTGCCATTCGTTTGAAACCATTCGTCTTACAGGGACATGTTCTTAAACTAAAATTTGCTATACCTGTTCATTGATAAACCAAATCCAAGATGTACATTCTTTCAACATCTTCCAAACTGCTGAGGAGCCAAACCACTTCTAACTACAAAATTAAAGTTTTTAATCATTTGAAGTCGCCGTGGTCTAGTAGGTAATGAGTTGGCTTATTAGACGTAAAAGCCAGGGTTCGAGTCTCAGCAGATTTCTGGCAAAAACTCTGAGAGTAAATAAAATTGCCATGAAAAGTTTCTCATAAAATCTGTCGTTCGGAGTCGACTTTAAACTGTAGGTCCCGCTACTCATGTATAAAATTAACACACACAACATAAGTGCTGTGAAAAACTAGGTCAATAATCCTGATTGATTGGTTTGTTCAGCTTGAACTATTCGACACATTCATTCATTACATCCAGAAATTAAATTATTTACACTTTTGCATTTTTACATACAATAATTAATAACTTTCGATTAATAGGCATTTTATTTCACAAATTATTTATTAACATAAATAGGATTTATTTATAAAAAAAAAAAACAAAACACTACGTTGATAGGACAACTTAAATTCTAGGGCTTTTCAGCTTTTACTGCAGTTACTTTGGCTGGCGTTTCATCACCACTGAGTTTTCTTAAACAATATTTGTAAAACTGCAAAAAAGAGACTTTTAATTATTAACAACATTCGATTTAATATGGATTTATTTTACTTACGGTTACAACTGGCAAATCAATTTCCTCATGTTCCTTTACTAAGGAGCGATTCTTTTGCATAGCGCTCCAACCGAAATGTAAAGCAATTATAGCCGGCACCATAATAATGGTGACTATATTGCGTTGTACAAAACTTTGTGGTGGTTTGCTCATGTTTTTTAAGGTTTTAACCATAAGGTTCTATATAGAATTACTTAATATTAAAAATTAATTAAATTTTTTGCAACTATTACGCGAAAATTTATCCAAATTTTCAATAGTTTATTTAACAATTGTTAACCGTTGTTGTTTTTATTACACAGCTGATTTGTCATCTGTTTGAAACATAGGATGTTTCATATATGTATTATATAAGATTCAGTATTGGTAAATATGTTTAGGTGACCGTTATTATCATTTTAGTATTTTATAAAATTATTTTTATTTAAATTATTTTTAATTGCAGTTTTTGTAAAAGAAATCGTTTTGCGGATACCTTTATTGTTTTTTTTTTGGACAAAAGTATTTTATATTCTTATTTATTATATTTCAGTGTTGGTAAATGCCTGAATGGAGAGCTTTAAATTTTCTCTTGTTGTACAGTGTTGTTAAGGTATTCCTTATGAAATGTTTATTTTATGAGTTATTGAGTATTTGATACACAGGGCTATTCATATTTAATATTTGTGTTTATTGTTTGTAAGCGGCATTTTACCGCTATTTTGTATTGAAGCTTTCATCTTATAGGTTGAGTAAAAGAAAAAAAGGAAGTTAAAATATATTGTATTAAAATTATAAAAGTATTTAAAAGTGTTTGTGAAATTATGTAAATGTACGTTGTGGAAATGGGTGAAGTGCGAATTACTGAAAAATTTTACAGATTTTCTGCAATGTTGGAAAGATCTATTGCGTCATGCTTGCCAATAAAAAAACGAGAACCTTTCAATTCCGCAAAAAATAGGAATTAAACTGAACTCTGCTGCTAAAAGAAGCAGTGCTTCCACTGTCAGCAGTTAATTTTAACCAGGTAATCTTTTGAGCTGTGCTACCCTTATCCATTTAAGGTAAATATCTTTTAAAAAATTTAGAAATTGAAAGAAAAAATAATTATTTATTAGAACCGAATATAATAGATGACAGAAGTGCTTGGAACACGTCCATTGATTCTTTAAGAACGGTGTATGGGAATGTTTCTCGACAGCATTGTAGACGATCAATTATTGATTTGACGTGAGTCTTTGGTTTAAACCCCAAGTCATTCTTCGGCGACTTCCTCTCAGCAGGTTTCTGGGAAAAACTTTGAAAATAAATAAAATTGCCATGAAAAGTTTCTCATAAAAATCGGTCGTTCGGCGTCGACTTTAAACTGTAGGTCCCGCATCTCATATATAAATTTAATGCACATAACGCGAGTGGTGTGAGAAGCTATGTCGTTGGTAATGGGTTCGACCTCCTCTAACCTAACCCAATCTATTGAGAAGATCCAGGATTTATAATGGCTGACCAAGTTACACCAAACCAGGGAAGGAAAAGAAGATCGCAAGCGCAAGGGCTGCTCATTAAAACGACGCCTATCCCACGCTGGAAAACCAGCCTGAAAGTATGATAAATGAAGCTATATCCTAGGCATCGATGATAGCTCCGTTAAGCTGACAAGGATTGGAAAGCCAAATAAGGATTGTTTGTACCTCGCTCTCAGCGGATTTGCATCCACTGCAGAAGTCGTTACGATCAAGTCCAAGTATTCACCGAGTGAGGGAGTGAGTCCAGAGGTGAAAGAATTTCCGCTCAATGGCCATCTTGACCGAGGTTAGTGACATACTCAAGTCGATGGAAGAGGAGCATCCGGAAGAAGTGCACCAGCCGTGGTGAGCTCGTACGTATGTTTGAACGATCCACCAAAAGGATCGTCATCTACCTGAACAATCCATTTTCATTCCAAATATGTTACACACAACATAAGTGGTGTGAGAAACTAGGTCGTAATCCTGACTAAAGAGTTGTAATTTCCTCAATTTTTTCCTCCTCCATTTGACCTCCTCTTCTCGACCGAGTTAAGCAATCATTTTTGATTAGACATTTGAAAAGAGAATGTTGAAATTGAATTAAAATATTTATTTTATTATCGATTACATAGTACTCTTCTTTCTTTTTACTTATTCAATTAACTCCAATCTTTAACTGATCATCCATATGTATACTCCATAGTTTAATACAATTTATTATCGTATAGCTTTCTAATGTTATTAATTTTATTGCCAATATTTTTTGGACTGCAAGAAATGAAAAAAGTAAGAATTTATTATATTGCTTCAACAAAGTTTTAAAATTTGTTAATACTTACAAATTGTAAGTTAATTTATTGAACCCTGTTACCGTTAATGAATTAACATATTGTGGCTGAAAAACTGCTAAAGTGAATAGATGACCCAAACACACAGGATATAATAATCTGCCATAGGGAATATTTAATATAAACTTTAGAATTTTATTTGTTGTATCTTGATTTGTAGCTTCAAATATAGACCATAAACTGCGTGTAGCTTGTACTAAGGCATACGATAATAGATTTGTTTGGGGATAATAATAAAAAATTGAGCCGCCAAAGAACGATGCTAGAAGATGATTACAGAGGTCAGTGTAAAAGCCTTTATGATTTAACCAACAATGGATGAACTGTAATCGAAATGAAAGGACTAAGTGTTTAATACAATTCAACTTTGCTATTTTGTATACATACTTACCCTATAAATTCCAATGTAACCTGTAAGCAAAGACATGGAGTGAAGGCGAAAGTTTCGTAATTTGCCTATAAACTTTGTTTGAGCTTGTGACGTAAGCGTTTTACTTGTTAGCATTTTAATCAAGTCCATTGTAAGGCCCAAAATGAAATATTTACTCATGCCATCAACTAAATATTGTTGACAAGTAGTTTGAGGATGAAGTTTACACTTTTGATGTTCAGTATTTTCTGACGGTGTCACCTTTGGATTGGGAGTTAAAATCCAGAATCCTTTGGTATTATAAATTTGTTTGCCAAACAAAATAATGGCACTACATAACATGAATAAGCCTGTTTGTAATACTCTGGAGTTAGCAACCGCACGACTTATGAAATTGCGTTGAGTTAGGAAAGACGATTCAATTGTCTATTGAATTTGTCGTTCATATAAATATGTATGTAATGCAATTTCGATTTAATACTTACACATTGGAATAAAGTAATTTCCAATATATTGACAACATGAGCTGGAGCCAGATAACACAGGCTACCACCCAACACCGCAGGGAAAAAAGTCAAGGTATAAAAGTAAAAACGACCAAAAATATATCTAAAATATATTAAATTAGTTTCGCAAATTAATTAATTTATTGAAATTAAATTAGAGACATTATACCTCAATGCACATATGTAAACGTTAACGCTGTAACTGACAAACCAGCCAGTTATTGAAAAACCCAAATAGTTTTCCAAAGATTTTCGGAGTTTCGTTTTGTTGATGTTTCGGAAATCAATTAAAATAGGCAGCTAGAAATTGATTATTTTTTTTTTAATTTATGTCCATAAATGTTATTACAGGGTTTTTCGAAATAATTTTTCACTGTATGTACGAGCGTTTTCAAGTTATTCGCAATTTATGTGTGGTCTATGGAAAGTCCTAAAGCATTAGTTGTCCAGGCATACGTAATCCTACCTAATCTTGTTATTATTTCTGTGAAATATTTCAGTTTCATTAAACAAGTATTTACGGGTTATTACTATATTGTATCAGTTTCTAAAAGGGTTGCCGTCTGTCATAGCCTAGATGCAACATCCTCGGAAAATATGTTTTTTAAGATAGATTATTTGGAGAGTGATTGAAACCTCTGAGTTAAAAATTCAAAAACGATGCCGAAAAAGATCTTCTCTTCTTCGTTAAATATAGAATAAAATTATTGTTGCCGAAAAATTTGATTTTAACCAGCAAAATTTGAAAGTGTTTACGCTGCTTTATAACTAACTCATTCATTAATGTGCAAGCAATAATAATTTTTTTTTTTTAATTAAAAATTGTTTCCATTTAAGCTAGTAACCTACTATCTGTACTGTAAACTTTTAAATTGAATTCTTTGTTGGTGTTTTTAAGTAACAATTAATGTTATTTTGTTATTTTTTATTTTTAACTGAAATAGATGAGCCCCTAAGTGACATAAGGTGATACAATTAATGGGCCGGCAGTAACACTTCTAACCTATAATAATAAATTCTAACAGGCAATAAAAATTTTTAAAAACGAAAGCCTTATGATGATTATTATGTGTGAGTTTAATTAAAAATTTTATAATCAGTGTCTTCATACTACAGTTCATAATACAAAAAAAACGTATTTTTGTTAAAGTTTAAACTTTAAAGTTTAAAGCAATAAAGTCTCTGCTTATTTATAGAATATTATTTTTTTTTGTTTGAAATAAATTTTTTAGTATGTTGTTGATGGATTGTTGACGCATATTGGACATTAAAATGAATGGTACAGATTGAATGTCATCAAAATTGCTTAGAATCGAGTGTTAGAGTATTACGACCATAAGAACTATTTATTTATCTACTACTAGTTAACTCAGCGAACTTCGTTCAGCCAAAAATTGATTTTTTTACTGCCTAAAACAGGTCACATTATATATTTATGTAATACGCTGTTCCACCCTACTAAATAAAGAAAAAAAGAAATGATTCACGACTTTTTGACGGCATATTTGTTTACCAAATTAAAAAAAAATTATAAACTTTTATTGTTTATATTTACAAAACCACAAACTACAACCACGCGAACTTGCGCGAATTTAATTAAATCGACTAAAGATTAAAATATGTTAATTTGCCAATATTATTACAAACATCCCCGAACAAAAAATTCAAAAACCTATTTTTTTTAAAAGAATATCCTTAAAAAAGGACATGGATGATCGTCCTTGGACAAATTGTATACACTGTTGGACGCGCCTTAGAAAACCTTTTTTATGATATAGATATTGTATATGTTGGTAAGGAAACAGATCCTCAAATTAACAAAATATTCAAAAATAGACCCTTTTTCAAAATGGTCCAGCTCACGAGAGGTCACAGCTGGAGCCGAAATATTTATTTTATATTTATTTATTTCACTCTAATGTACATATGTAGTTACAAACTATCAAATTAGCCGACTTATAGATATATCTTAAAGGGGTACGTTTGCCACGCCCATTTTTGTTGAGTTTGTCGATATCAATTTTACGAACTTACCCAAATTGCTTTCGTCTACGGTTACTATCCCCTAAATATTTAAAAGGTTTGCCACGCCTACTTTTTGCTATATCGAATTTTTTAAAAACTATCTAAATCTACTAAGCTTTTGAACAAAAGAAGGAATGGGTAAAATCGGTTCAGTAGTTTAAGAGGTGTAGGTATCACTTGAAGGGGGAGGATTGTCACGCCCATTTTTGGTGGGATTGTCGATATCGACTCTACGAACTTACCCACCAAATTTTATTCGTCTACGATCAATATGTACCTAAATATTCAATTTTAACTATTTGCCACGCCCTCTTAACATTTAGGGATATGAAAAGTAGATGTTGTCCGATTCTCAGACCTACCCGATGTGCACATAAAATTTCATGAAAATCGGTCGATGCATTTCGGAGGAGTTTAACCACTAACACAGTGACACGAGAATTTTTTATTCTAGATGTAGCCGTTGGTGTCTTTTGCTTTATCTGTAGGAAACTCTGTAATTTATGGAGCATTTCCTCGTTGCTGACCGGTGTATACAAACTTGGTCAAATATTATTAAAAGGGTATAAAGACGATCGCACAAATCATGCCATATTTCAAGTTTCGAAAGAAGTTTCTGTTTAACCTTTTGTAAGGAATTGTAATGAAATTTGTTTTATATGAAATTGTGGACATAACAATAAAATATTGTTTGCCGCCTTCCGCCTGGTGTTTTTCTGCCAGAATAGACAATACAATTCCGTTTTCTTTCTCCCATATTTGGAATATGCAAAAATCTTTTTTATTCAACGCTTCAGCACGCACGTACTTTTTTTGACGTGTAAAACGGTCGATTTATTTAATTTGTTAATTTTAATAAATTTCGATTAGTTTTTTGTGCCATTTAATCAGAAAACTACTACATGAGTTTCTTAAAAAACGGCGGTGGGATAATTTCATTGTCCATAATCGCTAACAAACTATCCTGTCCCCTTGGGGACAACCGAGGCATATGCTAGACTTAAGTTGTCTCCGAGACAACAAGTTGTTCATATATTGGTTACTTTTCTGTATAGCTTTTGAAATAAAGTTAAAAACATTTGTGGACCACCGGTGTTCATTTATTTGGTGATAACGGCCAATGGAAAGAGATCGCTATGTCGAAAAATGTGCCGGATCTAACGTTTTAACACTTTCATCTAGCCAAATCAAGGATTTCTTTTACTACACAATTAGCGTTGCCATTAAATTTTTTATTATAAATTTTTTATTTCTGAGAAAAAAAAAAACTACAAAATTACCTAAATTTTTAAATAAATTCCGTAGCCCGGCGCCTTAGTGTTTCCTTTGCACAGGACTAAAAAAATACTTATGTGCATACATAATTGGTCATTATAACCCTGCAGTCAGGATTATTGACCTAGCTTCTCACACCACTTATGTTGTGTAGGTTAATTTAATATATTAACGGCGGAACCTACAGTTTAAAGTCGATTCCGAATGACAGAATTTTTAGAGAAACTTTTCATTGCACTTTGTTTTTTACTCTCAGAGATTTTGCGAGAAATCAGCTAAGAGGTAGTCGGAGAAGAAATATTTTCATATTTTCGTTTTGATATATGACTTGGAGTTTTAACTCGGGCCTTACTTCTAATAAGCCAACACCACTACCTACTAAACAATGGCGACTTTAATAAAATACACGATATTTTATTTAAAAATATTTCGTGTTATTATTGAATTTAATAAAAAAAAATTTTAAAAAACTTGAAATGAAAATTTGAAAGAAACACTTGGCAAAAGGCAACTCCATATACAACGCATATATCAAATCTTTTAAGTTTCGTGATTAATCCTATTCCTTTCCACTGATTTTTTGAATATCTTCACACTTTTTTTTTTGTAGAGGCGATAATGGCGATATTAAATGAGCTCTATTTTGTATCTCAATATTATATATTCTAAAAAAAACTTACCATACATACAGGAGCAAAATATTTAAAATTCGATATCATATACAATAAAAAATCCTTTTTTAAATGCTCTAAGCAACTACCCGTATGAATAAAATTTTCACAATTTCTGGGCTCTATATGTTCCTTAAAAAATTTACTAAACGCCGTCGACATTTTCTTTTTTCGAGTTCTGTGAGCACTCTGTATCAAGCAAAGGTTTAAATGTAACTAAATAACTCATTTCATTCATTTTAAATTCACATTGAGAGTACATATTCATTTGAAATTGTATATAAAATGTTAAAATGCAACTTAATATAGTGGGAATAAATTTAATGGCGAGTAAAAGTACCTTTATCGTGTTTTATTTGCCATTATTTCTTTATTCTATTTCTTTAATTAAACATTGAAATTAGAATACATAAGCAAATACTACTACTGGTATGACTAACTAATGGCATGTTCCCAAGTATATTTAACACGTTGACTGCCGACAACGAGATAACTCGTAGATTGCTTTCCCTTCTAGGGCGTCAAACTACGAGTTATCTCGTACTCACTAATGTGAAAAAATCAAATTCTCGTTTTTTTTTTTGGCAAGTTTGCAGCAGTAGTCAACGTGTTAAATAATACTTCGAATACTTCTAAAAAATTCAATTACAAATTTGATTAAATATGTGCAACTTATTCTTCTTTCTTTTCCATATTTTTCGATAATTTTATTTATTTACTAGCTTACTCGGCGAGCTTCGTCCCCCCCGGAATTGGTTTTTTTATTGCCCAAAACAGGTCACATATATTTATAGTAATACGCTGCATAAAGCTCAAAACAAAAACTAACAGACATACGCACATGTTATATACTATATGTACATATCGCTCCTTTATTGCAACATTGTCATATCTCAAAAAATTAAAAATTTATAGTTACTTAAGCAAAACTGCTGTTTTAGACCTTCTGTACATGTCGAAAAAATCAGTTTTATATCTCAAGCTGAACCGAATTTATAGCAATTGAGCACTCTGTATCAAGCAAAGGTTTAAATGTAACTAAATAACTCATTTCATTCATTTTAAATTCACATTGAGAGTACATATTCATTTGAAATTGTATATAAAATGTTAAAATGCAACTTAATATAGTGGGAATAAATTTAATGGCGAGTAAAAGTACCTTTATCGTGTTTTATTTGCCATTATTTCTTTATTCTATTTCTTTAATTAAACATTGAAATTAGAATACATAAGCAAATACTACTACTGGTATGACTAACTAATGGCATGTTCCCAAGTATATTTAACACGTTGACTGCCGACAACGAGATAACTCGTAGATTGCTTTCCCTTCTAGGGCGTCAAACTACGAGTTATCTCGTACTCACTAATGTGAAAAAATCAAATTCTCGTTTTTTTTTTTGGCAAGTTTGCAGCAGTAGTCAACGTGTTAAATAATACTTCGAATACTTCTAAAAAATTCAATTATAAATTTGATTAAATATGTGCAACTTATTCTTCTTTCTTTTCCATATTTTTCGATAATTTTATTTATTTACTAGCTTACTCGGCGAGCTTCGTCCCCCCCGGAATTGGTTTTTTTATTGCCCAAAACAGGTCACATATATTTATAGTAATACGCTGCATAAAGCTCAAAACAAAAACTAACAGACATACGCACATGTTATATACTATATGTACATATCGCTCCTTTATTGCAACATTGTCATATCTCAAAAAATTAAAAATTTATAGTTACTTAAGCAAAACTGCTGTTTTAGACCTTCTGTACATGTCGAAAAAATCAGTTTTATATCTCAAGCTGAACCGAATTTATAGCAAAAAATGTTTGCGGCAATTAGATCATAGGACTTATGTTTTGAAAACTTAAATCGCATTTGGCCAAGTTCAAGTTTTTTTGAGATATGACTATCTTGCAGTAAAGGAGCGATATGTAGTTATAAACCATCGCATTAGCCGACTTATAGGTATCTCTTAAAGGGGGAGGATTGCCACGCCCATTTTTGGTGAGTTTATCGATAACGAATCTACGAACTTACCCACCAAATTACATTCGTCTACGATAATTATGTCCTCGAATAATAAATTTTAAAAGTTTGCCACGCCTACTTTTTGCTATAGCGAATCTTTTTTTTTTAAATCATCTAAACCTGATAAGCTTTCGAACAAAAAAAGAATGGTTAAAATCGCTTCAATAGTTTAAGAGTTATAGGTATCACTTGAAGGGAGAGGGTTGCCACGCCCATTTTTGGTGAGATTGTCGATATCGGCTCTACGAACTTACCAACCAAATTTTTTGATCAATATGTACTTAAATATTATTTCTTTGTTCATTTTTGGCCGTTTTAATTGAGTTCTTTGCTTCAATTTCGTTTAACGTAAGGTTCAAAATAAGTCGTTAGGCCAATGTGTAAAGGGTTATACTGTGTAATTCTCTTATGGATATTTGCTACATTTAATATTTTTGTTATTTCCTATATTAACTAAACATTGAACTACTTTGTGTATCAAGTTTTTCTTCAGATCGGTCCAATTTTTAAGCAGATTATCGATTGTGTGCAGCTATATTTCACCAATGGCTTCACAAATATTGTCCTTTAAAGCGTCAATTGTCTCTGGCTTATCGAAGTAACACTTACCTTTGACAGCACCCCACAAATAATAGTCCAACGGTGTCAAATCGCAGCTCCGAAGTGGCCAAATGACAATAGCTCTGCGGCTGATAATGCGATCTTCAAAAACAGAGCGCAAAACATTGAGTGTAGTTTCGGCTGTGTGGCACGTAGTGCCGTCCTTTTGAAAGCAAATGTTGCCAATATCCTCCTCTTCAATTTTTGTGAACAAACATTCGTTCAACATGGGCCGATAACGATCGCGATTGGCTGTAATGGCCACTCATTGCCCATTTTTGAAGAAAAATGGGCTAATTATGCCTCTGGACCAAAATCCGCACCAAACAGTGACTTGTTTTGGCTGCGTCGGCTTCTCAACAACAACGACAATTTTGCTTGCTTACATACCCGCACACAATCGATAATGTGCTTAAAAATTGGAACGGTCGTGTAGGTCGTGAATGAAATTATTTTTCATTATTAACCGGAAGGATTGTACTTTCAAATAAGAGAAAATATTCTGCACTTTTTTTAAAGCATTTTCAAAAAAAAAAGTTATTTGGCGGACCCTTTATAAATAGTGTATAGGCACTAAATAAGATATCAACTTCGTTCGCTTGTATTGTTAAAATTGGAATAACTTTTTTCTGATTCTATGTTCTTGACCTGCATAGATACAATATACACGCAGTCTAGAAACACTTCACAACCTTAGGAGACTTGAAGACTTCTACACTAGACTGAAGAATAATATGTTATCGGTATCGTCGTCGCCGTAGTCAAGAATGGTAAACTAAAGATTACGCCTTGCGCATGATTTCCCGTTAGATGACGTAGTTGGGCTATTTTAAAGGTTTCCAAGTCTTTTTCATATGTGAAAATGAACATTTCTTCTGAAAAGTGTATGCACTACGTGAAAGTAGTTGGCAGCCCTGCAATATAATTTACATTATCATTAGCCAATAGGAAAACAATGAAAACAATTTTCGTGACGTCATTGATTCAATTTGCACAGAAAGTTTTAATTTTGTGTGCGTGATGGCGTAATCTTTAGTTTATCATTCTTGGCCGTAGTCTAGTAGTTAGGGTGTTAGCTTATTGGACGTAAGTCAACGGTCAGCAAAGGACAAGGACAAGGCTAAAGGATAATATGTTATCAGTATTATAATTCACTTGAAATAGCTACTTCTTGTTAATTCCTTAAATTTTCTATTTATTAAGTCAGTTTTTTGTTGGACTTTTTAAAAGAGTATGAATTAAAATATTTAAATATTCTTTGATTACATCGTTTAGTTGTTTTATTTATTCCTTTAGCTGCCATTTTCTAATTTATTGTACATATCCTGTTGAATTTAAAACTATTTATAGTTGTATTGTCTTTTGATGTTATCGATTTCATTACCAATATGTCGAGGGCTGCAATAAATAGTGAGAAAAAAAATTCAAAATTACATTGTTTATTTAACTCTTGGAAATGTCCAGCACTTACTAATTATTGGCAATATTATTAACCACGGTCGCCGCTAAAGGACTGATATATTTTGGCTGCAAAACCGATATGTTCAGTAGACGACCCAAACACACAGGATATAATAATCTGCCACAGGGAAGTTTTAATATAAACTTTAGAATTTTATTTGTTGTATCCTGATTCGTAGCTTCAAATATAGACCATAAAGTGCGTATAGCTTGTACTAAAGCATACGATAGCAGAGTTGCTTGGGGATAAAAATAAAAAATTGAGCCGGCAAAGAACGATGACAGTATATGATTATAGGGGTCAGTGTAAAAGCCCTTATGATTTAGCCAACAATGGATGAACTGTAATCGGTATGAAAGGACTAAGTGTTTAATACAATTCAATTTTGCTATTTTGTATACATACTTACCCTATAAATTCCAATGTAACCTGTAAGCAATGGCATTGAGTGAATGCGAAAGTTTCGTAATTTGCCCATAAACTTTGTTTGTGCTTGTGATGTAACCTTCTTCCTTGTCAGCATTTTAATCAAGTCCATTGTAAGGCCCAAAATGAAATATTTACTCATGCCATCAACTAAATATTGTTGACAATTAGTTTGAGGATGAAGTTTACACTTTTGGTCTTCAGTATTTTCTGACGGTGTCAACTTTGGATTGGGAGTTAAAATCCAGAATCCTTTGGTATTATAAATTTGTTTGCCAAACAAAATAATGGCACTACATAACATGAATAAGGCAGTTTGTAATACTCTAGAGTCAGCAATTGCACGGCTTATAAAATTGCGTCGCATTATGAAAAATGATTCAATTGTCTATTGCATCAGGCATACGTATCCACCATATATATAGAGATTATAATGTTTATAATTGAGAATATTGTTAATAATTTCGATTTTATACTTACACATTGAAATATAGTGATTTCGAACAGATTGAAAACACGTGCTGGACCCAGATAAGTCAGGATACCACCCAATATTCCAGGAGTAAAAGTAAGAGTATAAAAATTAAAACGCCCAATAATATTTCTAAAGTATGGAAAATTTTGCTTAACAAATTGATTTAAATTTTTTTTTTTTTTTTGATAAGATTGGTAACATCCTACCTCATTAAGCACATTAAAACATTAATGCCGTAGCCAACCAGCCATCCACATACCGAACAACCCAAATAGTATTCCAAAGTTTTTCTAAGTTTTTTTTTGTTGATATTTCGCAAATCAACGAAAATTGGCAGCTGGAAATTGAATATAGGACAATTTGTTTGTTTTTATTAAAACCATTGTAGATATATAGGTCAGAGATCAGCAATGAATCGTTTTTCCACTACTCATAAGTACTCATGTAATTTTGAGTATGAATGAATCAACAGATTTGAAACTCAACTACTCTGATTCATTCGTACTTGCTACATCATCGATTTATAAGTACAAGTTGCATTGAGTATGAGTACAACGTTGACATCAAATTCACAACATTCGAAATATGTTTGATTCATACGCCTACTCATTCTGATTCATAAATTTAGAAAAATACTTATAATACTTATAAGTGATTCGAATCATTCATCAAAATATACAGCCTTTGTTGTTGTTGCATATACAAGAAGGGAAGACAAAGACACACAATTTTCGTGTGAGCATAGTAGTGTTCGTACGGGAATCATACTTATTTTGTGCTTTGTATAAATGTTAAGTAGAGACGAGTCGAAGTCAATAAAATCATGCATATTGTTAAATTTGAATACGACGAGTACTTCCAATTTTGAGTATGAGTAGTATGAGTATGAAATGAAAATAAGTATGAATGCGTATAAGTATCTGAAATTTTAAGTATGACTCGAACCTACTCATCGTTTTGAATACTCGTTGCTGATCTCTGATATAGGTATATGACTGAAGCTTAACATGACGCTTAAAACTTCGATTGATGATTTAGATTTTATGACGTATTCTTGTTTTTAAAATAGCTTTCTCACTTCCTGTGCGTACATTGACTTCTAAATTTTAATGAGAATTTTTTTTTACCTACAACAACCGTACTGATATTAAATATCAGAACTGAGAAACAGTTTTAATGTGAGGCTCTGATTTCGAAACCGAATGTGAGTGTTCTGCGAAAAGCACGAGTGCATCGCAATGACACTATTTTTCAAAAAAGTGTCTAGTTGCTTGCGGACAACATCGACATCATAGGGCGTACCAAACGAGATGTCACTGCTGCCTTTAGTGCTATTGAACGGGAGTCTAAGTAAATGGGTCAGGCAGTAAATGAAGGCAAAACGAAGTATATGCTATCGACAAGTAGAGCCATGCGGCGTATTGATTCTCAAATTATGGCCGATAACTATATTTTTGATTTAGGCAAGGAATTCATTTATCTTGGCTCCGCCTTTGCCACCGAAAGTGAAGTCAGTCTGGAGATCAAGCGCAGGATTATTCTTGCCAACAGGTGCTATTATGGTCTTAAAAGGCAATTGAGTAGGAGAGACCTCTCTAGATGCTTATCCTACCCGTGCTTCTTTATGGCACAGGACCCTGATGCAGCCGCCTTCAGAGTACTCGAGAGAAAAGTCTTACGATCTTTGGTCCAGTGTGAGTTGGAATTGATTTTTGCATCCGATTCAACAGCGAGCTGTATGAGCTCCTTAACGACATGGACGTTGTACAGCGTATTAATATCCAGCGGCTGTGCTGGCTCGGCAATGTCGTTCGAATGGAGGCGGATGCTCCGGTGAGACGAGTATTTGATGCGGGGATCTGCGGAAGTCGGCGAAGAGGAACAATCTTGTCTCCGTTGAAAGGATCAAATCGAGGAAGCCCTGTCATCGATTGGTGTGACCAGAGGCAGAGGCGCCTGGAAGGATGTGTTGCGGCAGGCCGAAATCCGTTAATCGGGTTTTTATGGCCAATTAAGTAAGTAAGTAAAACCTCAATAAATCCATCCTAGACTTATGAATTCTTTTGTAAAAAGGATTTTTTTTTTTTAAAATCACATTATATTTCACTCTGAGTCGTATATAAATGAACTACAGGCTCTAACTAAAAACAATCACTGTCGTCCGGACACCATGACGAGATAAGTGTCGTATGAAAAGATACGACGTAGCATTCAATGTGTTAAAGGAACGAAAAATATCACAATAACTCTGGAATAAACTATACTACTCGTCGTTGTTTGGTGCTTGTTTTTGAAGATAACAATTTTACATTGGAATTCTAAATTCTTACGCAGAGCACTATTGCAAAGTCTTCTTAACGATGCTTTTATTCTATTATAGCAAATGAGACACTTAAATATCTTGCAGATACTTTTCTCACCTCCACTAGGGTTCTCATGATCAATTTGGTATGTATTTACGTATGTAATGTAAAGAATTTTTTGAAAGGTATGTCCTTTCAGTACCTTCAAGCGTTATTTTCGTCGATTTGAGTAATTATTTATGGAACATTGTCTTCAAGCTGGTAAATTTATTCATTTAATATTGTTAGTCGAAAAAAAATCCATCTGGCCGGTAATATTCTTTCGATGGAGACCCTTCAAATAAACGCATAGTATTTTAGCCACAATATCTACATCATTCGCAATCAATTACAAAAAAGGGTCAATGTCCCCACCATTTGTGTATTCAAAAAAGAATGGATGGGTTTTTTTTTTCTTGAATTTTATTGTGTAATTATGGGGGTTTTGTTATTGTTTCCTATCGAATATTAATATGTAGAGGAATGCGTCACTTCTGAGATCATGACTTAAGCCTATGTTCGAAGCTTAAATATGCATTTTAATGCAAAATAAATTATTTGTTTTAATAAAAATGAACATTGATTGTATAAGAATGCATGTATAATGGATAGGAACAATAATTTAATATTTTCTGTATTAAATTGTAGGCTTTACTTACCTTTCTAGCTTTCAAATTTTCAACTTTGGAAAAGTAGACCGGTGTCGCTGATCGGACTTGAACCCATTTGACATCAAAATAAAAATAGAATTAATGATGTTATAGTTCCGCGTTAAAACGTAAAAACGTGATTGGTAAAATTTGCTGCACATGTTAAGCAATTCCCCTTGAAATTTGGTTAATCTAGTTTGAATTTGAAACTGGACAATGAGGTTAAGAACTTTATTTGTTTTTTTGAAGGTAATACAATAATTTTTCTTTGTATTCATCGCTATCAAATGGTCCCAGAATACCTTTTGTTTAATACAGTAGAAGCTTACAAATTAGAACCTTTAGTAATTAGAAATTCCGGAGTCAGAAGAATCAATCAATTTACAATACATTATAGGCTCTAAAATACGAATTTAAAATTTCTGAGCGTTTTTTCTTTTGGTTTTTTTTTTGGTTTTTAACACAAGAAATCATTAAATTCTATTTATTTTGTAAAACTAAAAAGGGGAATCACCAAATTATATACGTTATTCCGTATTTGATGTTTTTTGTGGCTAGATTTTTGTTTTTATCAAATATAATTGATCCAAAAAAATTTAAATGTCTTTTATTTTAGTTTTTGAAAGGAAATCTATTTAATTCTGTATTTTTTTATTCAGGAAAAAAAAACGTCCAGAAATTAGAATTTTTTTTTATTTTATTAAACTAGCACTCAGGGCATGACCCCTACTCATGCAGTGCATTGTGCAGGTTTAGGAAAGGTGGAAAGAGGGAAGATGCGAACTGTAAGGAAACGAGTTGCTACTGATGACTATAAAATGGCCAGTGCTATACCTTCACCATTAGACAGTCTACAGCAATCGTCTCCAAGAAGTCCGCAGTTTCTCACACCACTTATGTTGTGTGTGTTAATTTTATACAGAAGTGTCGGGACCTACAGTTTAAAGTCGATTTCGAACGACGGATTTTTGAGAAGAGAAAGAGAAGAAATCGCCGAAAAAATTCTTTTTGTATTTTTTTTTTATTTTGATGTCTGGCCTGGGACTCGAACCCTGGCTTTACGTCTAATAAGCCAGCTCACTACCTACTAGACCACGGCAACTCCAAATTGCCTCAAAAACAAAGCGGTTCGAATTTGTGAGTTGCTGAGCTATCGATCATTGGACTTAATGCCTAAATTTGTACCGAATTAAGCAATCACGAGCCTGTCAAAGTAGTTTTTATTTAAAATAAAATTATATTCCTCTAGTAAAAATTGCAGTGTAATTCCAATGCTTTCGTTTAGGAAGACAAGTAATTGTTTTTCTTCCTTTGCAATGATTTCTTGATATCACACTTGTCTTTAAGCGATCAGTAATTGCCATGTTAAGCGAGGTTTCCCGCATTTTAATATTCCAAATTATAAGATACTTACCATGCACACGGGTGCAAAGTATTTTGCATTCGATATGAAATACGGTAAACAGTCTTTTGTTACGTGTTCTAAACAGCCATCCGTATGCAATAGATTTTGACAATTTCTTGGCTGTATATGTTCCTTAAAAAATTTACTAAAAGTTGTCGACATTTTTTTGTTTTTTCAGGTTCTGCAATACTCTGTTCCAAGCAAAGGCTTAAGGCGAACTAATAACAAATTTATTAATTTCATTTTCAATTTTAAAATATTCGTTAAATTTTTTTTATTTTTGTTTTATTTATACAAAATGTGTATAATATTGGTGTTGAGCAATTGTAAAAGTATTTGCATGTTGCATATTAATGCCGCAATCTAATATGAATACATTTGGTTCGCAAGTAAAAGTGCCCTCCATTGCATTTTATTTATCACACTTTCTTTATTTCTTCTATTGAACATTGTAATAAGAATAAGTGCTGAAATATATATAAAAATAAAAATTAAAAAACGAAATAAATTTATGGACTCGTAGACAATAGACCCTTTAGGCTGGGTCGGTTTTTTTTTTTTATAAAACCAGCACTTATGGGGTGACCCCTACCCATGCAGTGCATTGTGCAGGTTTTAGGAAAAGTGGAAAGAGGGAAGATACGAACGGTAATGAAACGAGTTGCTGCTGGTGACTATAAAATGGCCAGTGCTATACCTTCACCATTAGACTGTCTACAGCAATTGTCCCCAAGAAGCCCGTAGTTTCTCACACCACTTATGTCGTGTGTGTTAATTTTATACAGAAGTGGCGGGACCTACAGTTCAAAGTCGACTCCGAACGACAGATTTTTGAGAAACTTTTCAAGAAGAGAAATAGAAGAAATCGCCGAAAAAATACTTTTTGTATTTTTTTTTTTTTATTTTTGATGTCTGGCCTGGGACACGAACCCTGGCTTTATGTCTAATAAGCCAACACACTACCTACTAGACCACGGCGACCCCAACATATATAAGGAGTTCTCAGTTGTCTAAATTTACAATACTCGTACAGTAATTTTCTAGTTTATTTTATTCCCTGCCAAACTGTTGCTACAAATGTCACTTACCTATTCGTACATCATATCATGCATGAAACTGTAATAATGCCAACAAGTAGAGCTGCTACAAAAATGGCCTGTGATCCTACTGAGGTCATATCGACGCCTACATTCTATAAGTACACTTAAAACGTTTTTAATGTTTCTGCATTTTTAAATTCTACGTTCTCTAACTTAAATACTTTCTAAATTTGGTTAAAATGCGCTGATCCGTTCCGAAGTTATAGGGAAAAATCAACTTAGAATACTCATATAGTCGTATAACGCGTGAAAATACTCGAAATATTACTCAAAACACACTTTTTCGACTTAGAATGTTATAGAACGGAGGCATCGATACAATCTCCAAGACTCTATCAATTAAAACCACCATATATTCCACAAAAAGTTTGTGTAATTTGATGTTCTATAATTTTTTAGAAGTACTGTTTACATATAGAGATCAGAAATGATTCCCGATGCTCTCAACATAGTAGAATTTTCTTAAAATTGATTTTTTTTCATTTCTCAAATTAAATTTCCTCAATAAATATCAGTTTAAATGAAATGTGGCCGTAGTTAAGTAGGTAGTGTGTTGGTTTATTAGACAAGAGGCCACGTTTCAAACCCCAGTCAAGACATCTCCAAAAAACAGAAATATTAAAAAAAAAAATATTTCTTCGGCGACTTCCGCTCTGCAGATTTTTGGCAAAAACTAAAATTGTCTGTCGTTTAGAGTCAATATTAAACTGCAGGTTTTGCCCCTCGTGTATAAAATTAAGACACACAATATGCTTTCAGAAGCTAGGTCGTAATCCTATTTGAAAGCTTGTAATGACCAATTATTTTTATGTATCATAGATCAGGACCTAGAAGATATTCTGTAATTGGCTTCTAAATTTATAGGATTTTTTAGATTGAGTATGTTATTATCAAAATTTGCTCTGTTGATGCCAAAAGTGGCGTTAATCAAAATGTGGGTTTGCGTCTTTGCTTTTCAAACTAGAAATTATCTTTACCTACACATTTCTATCAAGCAAAGCCCATTTAACTGATTTTTGAATTATTCTTATGTGACAAGAACGGAACCCTTGACAGTAGCCTTTCTTTTATTGACTTTTTTGCCGATAACAGCAATATCAGAGAGATCTTTTGAACCCAGTTGGTACCATCACCTTGTGTTTTTTCACTGTTTTATTGATTTCATAATGGAATGTGTTTTAATAAAAATAATGAAATAATACTGTTACGTTTTTACCTTTTAAAAACGTTAAAAATATGAGTTCGTAGATTGCAAATAAAGTAAAAATAAATATGTGTTTAAATTTTAATGAATTCTTTATTATCTGCACAACTTTTGTGCCACTGTTCTAGTTTATTCCACGTATCCAACGATAATTTTCACAATATGTGTTTATTCGTGATAATTCTCCACTTACAACTTTTTTGTAAGCAACAACACTTGTTAGTTATTCTTATTTGCTCACAACCTTTTTGTAACAACTGCTTCCTTCAGACGCAACTTGTCAGCACACAACCGATTGATTTATCACTTCAACCAACGTAACGTCGTTATACACGAGTAACTTAATTCAAACTCCGAATACAACTCGCCGTCTGCACTCACGACTGATTCAACTCAAACTCTGAACTCTGAATCCTCCTTCCTCGCTTTGGCTTGCCTTTTATATCACTGGATCATTAGCGTGATGATTGCCCTCGAAGGCCACAACCCCTTCTCATTTTTGTTCTTTCTTGTTTACGTTCGTCTAGGTAGATTAGTTGTTGTTGGTTTATTTGTCTCCGCTATTTTATACTGCACATTGTTGTTGGTTGTTTACTTCTTTTATCCCTTATCCTTGTTTATTCACCGATCTTGTAAACAAGCGCTTTATTTTTGTTGCTATCTTTTTTTTACTTGTTCATTGATCACGTGAACAATGCGCTGTTTTGTTTTTGGACCTTTTGTTTATCATTTTAAGCATGATCAAGTATATTGTGTTGTTTTTGGAGCTTTTATTATTTTAACAACACCATTTCCACTTTTGTAACAATACGTTTTACTCTCGAAAATCGAATATTTTCAAGAAGTGTTTGCTTGTCATATAGACCTCATCCATTCGTTGTACATTAGTTAGTGGTTTGCACAATGGAGTACAAAAAGAATTCGTACTTTAACCAGTCTATCCCCATTGAAATCTAATTCTTTTAGAAGTCTTTCTTCTTACTTAAAATTTTAACAAATTCAAACCTAAGGCCTTATTTTCCCTCCACTAGTTCTAACACAATGCACTGTATTACGAGGGACCGTACCCTAAATAATGGTGAATTACGCTTCAGGTGATTGGTAATACATATATATATGCCACCACTCGTAAGGCTTAGGGCCATTATTACAACTTGCCGTTAACTAAAGGGAGGATTTTAAAGGGCAGATAAATTGTTTTTCATTATTACAAGCGGACAGTATGGCAGAAGTGAGCGTTAAGCTAAAGGGAGGATCACCCCATGGTAGCATTATTTTAACGAAAACGTCATAATCCTTAAGCATGTCAGATGGTGAATTTTAAAAAATAAAGAGAGAATGAAACTACCTTCTATATTTCTTATACCATGGAATCACCCTACCGGAAACTTTTAAAGTTAAGTTTATGTTTGAACTTGCCATAATATATATTGTTTTCAATATGGCAACTTCAAATATAAACAAAATGAGCATATACAACAAAAACAAACGAAGCCTGTCGTTGCCACTGCGTTTAAAAAAAATTTGTTTAATTGAGCAATGTCATCGACATCGCTCCGGCAATGCCATATTTTTGAAAAAAGTTAACCTTATCTGTTAGTTTTAATAACGACAATAAGTTAAAGGTAACTTTTATCTCCCCGTTAAAATCCTCCCTTTAGTTAACGGTAAGTTATAATAATGACCCTTAATAACGAAAATAAGTTAAAGGTAACTTTGCCGTTCTCTTTAACTAAAGGTACCTTTAACTAAACCCGAGTTTAACGACAAGTTGTAATAATGGCCCTTAATAAGACAGAAAAGACGAAAAACATAGCCTTGGAGTCATCTATATCTGGCTTTGAGAATATTTTCTTTTGAGACTGTTATTTGTATTACAAAAATTACTTGAAACGTCTGATTTTAGGTTATAGCGCTTCCAGAGTTCCCTCAGAAACTAATAGTAACAGTCAGAATCGTTACTTAAAGTTCCTGTTGATGGTTTAAGTATTGAATGCCCTTTAGTCGTAGTTCATTTTTTGACCACTACTGTATGTTACCATTATTATTAAATGTATATCACCATAATTTTAAATAAAAAAACTTCATAAACGTTGAGTATGTATGTATGGTTTAGTAAAAAAAAATCTGAATTAAAAGGATATATTCAATATAGGATGTAGAAAAAAAATAAGAATAATGAAATACAAAACATAATACAATTCAAATTTAGTCAACTTCTTCAACAGTGGGGCCGCTACGTGCACCGTGACCGTGAGGTTTTTGACCAGCATCGCCGGCGCCATGCATTTTCGACATAATAGGACCGCAAACACGTTGACAGTCCTTAAGATGATCCTCAAATTCTTCTTTCTCGGCTAAAGTGTTATTATCCATCCAGGACATTTCTGAAGAGCATTTGTCACGTACAGTCGATTTATCAGCTTCACTAAGTTTGCCACTGGGGGCTTCTTCGATGGCCTAAAAATATTTGTGAAATTACAATTTTGTTACATCCTTCTATTCTTCTTCTCCAAACTTACCTGTTTACAACTGAAAATATAACTTTCCAAGGCATTGCGTGCTTGTATACGATGTCTTTGCTTTTCATCTTCATCCTTGTACTTCTCAGCTTCGGCCAACATTCTATCGATTTCGGCCTTCGACAAACGTCCCTTGTCATTGGTAATGGTAATCTTTTCGGATTTACCAGTGCTGTTATCTTTAGCGGAGACATGTAAAATGCCATCGGCATTTAAATCGAAAGTAACATCGATTTTGGGTACACCTCTGGGTGCTGGCGGTATGCCCGTTAAATTAAAGGTGCCCAATAAGTTATTGTCTTTGGTCATGGCTCTTTCACCTTCGTATACTTGAATGGTAACAGCATTTTGATTGTCACTGTAAGTGGTAAAGGTTTGCTGTTGTTTGCATGGTATGCGAGCATTGCGTTCAATAAGTTTAGTCATAACGCCACCAGCAGTTTCGATACCCAAAGACAAAGGTGTAACATCTACCAGGAGTACATCTTGTATCTGAGAGCTGCCTACACCGGTAAGAATAGCTGCCTGAACGGCAGCACCATAGGCAACAGCTTCATCCGGATTAATGGACAAATTCAATTGTTTGCCACCGAAAAAGTCTTGCAACATTTTCTGTATCTTGGGAATGCGTGTAGAGCCGCCTACCAAAACGACATCATGTATGGAGGACTTATCCATCTTGGCATCAGTTAAAGCTCTCTCAACTGGCGTTAGGGTGGAACGGAACAGATCCATATTGAGTTCCTCAAAACGGGCTCTAGTGATCTTAGAATAAAAATCAATACCCTCATGTAGAGCATCAATTTCCAAAGAAGCTTCACTGCTAGAGGACAAAGTACGCTTAGCTCTTTCACAGGCCGTGCGCAAACGTCTTAAGGCACGCACATTGCCAGATAAGTCACGCTTATGTTTCCTCTTGAATTCTTCAACAAAGTGATTAACCAAACGATTGTCGAAATCTTCACCACCCAAATGGGTATCACCAGCAGTTGATTTGACTTCGAACAAAGAGCCCTCATCAATGGTGAGTATGGAAACATCAAATGTACCACCACCCAAATCGAAGATCAAAACATTCTTTTCACCCTTTAAGTTTTTGTCCAAGCCATAAGCTAAAGCAGCGGCTGTAGGCTCGTTAATAATACGCAATACATTCAAGCCAGCAATGGAACCAGCATCCTTAGTGGCCTGACGTTGAGAATCATTAAAGTAGGCTGGCACCGTGATGACAGCATCGGTTACTTTAGCACCCAAATAGACTTCAGCAATTTCACGCATCTTTGTCAACACCATGGAACTGATTTCCTCGGGAGCAAAACGTTTACGTTCACATTTGAACTCTACTTCGATTTTTGGCTTACCGCAATCATTGATCACCTGGAAAGGCCAATGTTTCATGTCTTGCTGAATTTTCGGATCATCAAATTTACGACCAATCAAACGCTTGGCATCGAATACGGTGTTCCTGGCGTTCATGGCAACCTGAAAATAGCAATAGGTCATTGATTAAAGGAAGGTACTACTTTTCAGGCTGATATTTTTTGGGTAGAAAAATTCTAGAGTAAAGGGTTTTCTAAAAGGATTGAATCTGGGTTGAAGACATACGGCAGCCATATTGTTTTTCTTGTTCTTCTTGTTCTTCTCCAGAAAATTATGCAACGAGTCTATTATACATAAGAAATGTTTCATGTGGAGGATGGATTTAAGAAGAGGTTGAAAGTTCTTAACAGGAAGCAACCAAGGATTCTATTTTTGAACTATTTAGGAAGTTCAATACCTTAGGGCAAAGTTCTAACTAACTAATTTAAGTGAGAGAACGGTTAAGTATTCTGAATGGCCAATCAATGTTCCAGATAAGTTGAAAGAAATTTTCATATTAACACTGGAAACAACCCTTCAGTCAGGGATACGACCTAGTTTCTCCCACCACTTATGTTGTGTACGTTAGTTTACTACATGATTGGCGGGACCTCAGTTTAAAGTCGACTCCGGACGACAGATTTTTTTTTTTAAAACTTTTCACGGCAGGTTTTACCCCAGAGTTTTTGTACCTACTAGACTACGGCGACTTCAGCAAGATAGGTGTTCATATCCTTGTCGAAAATCCAAAGTACATAACATCATTTTTTCTAATTTCACAGGAGAAGAAAAAAAAAGTTATTAAATATCAAGTACTTCATATCGACGTCTCCGTTCTATAACATTCTAAGTCGAAAAAGTGTGTTTTGAGTTATGAGCTCTCAAAGTTTTCACGCGACATATAAATATATGAGTATTCTAAGTAGATTTTCCCCTATAACTTCGGGCGCATCTTAACCAAATTTTGACAGTATTTAAGTTAGGGAACATAGAACTTAAAAATGCAAGAACTTTAAAAACATTCTAAGTGTACTTAGAATGTTATAGAATGAAGGCGTCGATATGTAGACACATTTTGGAATTATTGATATAAAAACGTTATTTTTGGTCGCAAAAATCTAAAAATTGGTAGAAATATGTTAGATATCCTCACGAATCATAATTAATCTAAAACTCGATTTTTATTTTTTTTAATGATACGTACTTTTCGATTTTCGACGTCGACGATATATAATAACATGGAATTGCTTTGAGCATCTTCTCATTATTGTTTTTTTTTCTTATTTCAAGTTTTATGAAAAAAGATATTTCACAGCTCAGCAGATTATTGGTCTATTTCCGTAGTTTCTAGAATGAGAGGGTTGCCAACTGTTATACAACTATGCACTTAGAGCAAATGTAGTACAATAAGTTTTCATATATAATAACATGGAATTGCTTTGAGCATCTTCTCATTATTATTATTTTTTCTTACTTTAAGTTTTTTGAAAAAAGAACTTTTATAAAGAACTATTATATTTTTTAGGTTCTGGAATGATAGAGTTGCCAACTGCTTTGCAATAACACACTTAAAGCAAATGTTGTGTTGTTGTATTAGTTCTAGGATGGTCTTCCTCTGATGTTCGTTGTTGATAATAATAATTGTAGTCTCTCTCTTAAGTTTTAAAATTTGGAAACCAAGATAGAATTATTAGACGAAAGCTCAGTGTTCGTATCTCAGGTCAGACACACACGAAAATAATGAAAAATATTTCTCGGCGACTGCTTTCAGAGATTTCCTGGCAAAAACTTGATAATAAATAAATTGCCATGAAGGAGGCGACTTCAAACTGTAGGTTCCGCCACTATGTATAAAATTAAACGCACACACATAACTGTTGTAAGAGGCTAGGCCGAAATCCTGAACTGAAAGGTTGTAGCTGGACCAATTATGTGTGGAAGTGTGTTTTGTGCGAGAAATCTTCTTAAGGAGAGCGGCCGAAGGAAATACTTTTGTATTTTGTTTCGATGTCTGGCGCTTGGGCTTGAGCCCTGACTGTACGTTAATAAAACCAACACAATACCTACCAGACTACGGCGACTTCAGCACGAATAGGTTTCGAGATATAATAACTTTAAGTTTTATGAAAAAAGAACTTTCACAGCTCAGCAGGTGATTGGTCTATTTTCGTAGGTCCTAAAGTGATAGGGTTGCCAACTGTTTTGCAACTATGCACTTAGAGCAAATGTAGTACAATAGGTTTCCATATATAATAACATGGAATTGCTTTGAGCATCTTCTCATTATTATTATTTTTCTAACTTTAAAGTTTTTGAAAAAAGAACTTTTATATTTTCGTAGGTTCTGGAATGATAGAGTTGCCAACTGCTTTGCAACAACGCACTTAAAGCAAATGTTGTGTTGTTGTATTAGTTCTAGGATGGTCTTCCTCTGATGTTCGTTGTTGATAATAATAATTGTAGTCTCTCTCTTAAGTTTTAAAATTTGGAAACCAAGATAGAATTTTTTGCCTTGTGTTATTGTATTGGGTATATAGTGGTTTGAAGTCGCCGTGGTCTAGTGGATAGTGTGCTGGTTTATTAGACGAAAGGCCCGGGTTCGAATCCTAGGTCAGACATTAAAACGAAAAATATATCTTCGGCAAATTCCTCTCAGCAGATTTCTGGAAAAGTCTCTGAGAGTAAAAATTGCCATGAAAAGGTTTTCAAAAATCTGTCGTTCGGAGTCGACTTTAAACTGTAGGTCCCGCCACTAATGTATAAAATTAACGCACACAACATAAGTGGTGTGAGAAGCTAGGTCGTAATCCTGACTGAAGGGTTGTAATGGCCAATTATGTATGTATATAGTGGTGAAATGTTATTTTTTACCAAATATTATTCTTTCTCAAGAATGCAGTATTTTTAATTCGTCATTATTTTGTTTGCCGACCTCTGTATTTGATTTGTGAGCGGTAGTAGTAAAAAAATAGAAGAAATTTTACACTGAAAGTATACCTTCTTGTGGGTCTTATGACAAATAAAATAAGAAAACAAAATATTTACTGTTATGGTAATAAATAATTAAATAATAATGAAAAGAAAAAATGATGAACGCTTCAACAACAAAACATAATACAATACAATATGCCATTATGTACTGCCCACAGAACCAATAAACTCTTCAAAATGTCTATTTCAATAGAGGTCATCTTGTTATTTATTTTCGACATCGAAAATACAAAAATAAATGTGCATCATATCACACACCAAAAAGATTACTCTTTAGCATCTACATTTTCCAAAAATATTTTTTATTTTCTTCACACATTGCAGAAAGAAATTCTATTAAATTCTATATAGAAGCACCACAAAAACAAAAATACAATCAATTTATTTAATGAATATGTTTGTTATAAAAAGAATTCCAATAAATATTTATTTTTAAAAATAAACACAATTCTTTAAATTTAAAAGAACATTCTGCAAGCAATCATTATTTATCTAAACAGACACCTACATAATTACGAGGGTGGTATAGATAAGTATAGATGTCAGTATGTAGGTTTGAAAAATAATTATTCTTTTGAAAAGTGACAATCTTATAAAGCATATGTTTTAAGCTTTGGGAAGCCATGATTAGCTTTTAATTTTTTTATCCAGAATCAAACGATTTCAAGGAATTTGTTATCCTGGTCAGCCTTATGTAGTTCAATATTTTCAGTGTACCATTATTTAAGTTCAGCTAGATTCCACTTTGATGCAGTTTATTCTTTCATTTCCGCCTATAAAATATTGCATGGAAGAGTTGAAAGCAATATAATGGTTGACTAATTAAGGTGACCATGCCAAAAACATTTAAGAAAGTCCACTAAATTATATTGGATGCCTGCAAGCGGAAGGAGTGTAAGCAAATTTATATTTTGCATTAGCAAAGACTCAAGCAGCGTCATTTTGGCACAATGAAAACAAGGTTTTTGCATGCATTGCTTAGGTATGCCAGTGGCAATAGAAGTACTCAAAATAGTATCATTAATTGTAAATATGGTATCCAAAGAAGACGAACTCTTTGGGATAATTTCTATTGAAAAAAAGACTACCTTTGCCAATTTATTTATTCGAAAGCATATTATTCACTATTACAGCCCTATTATACGTCTAGATCGAGATCTATCACACACATACATAATTGGCAATTGCAATCCTTCAGTTAGCATTAAGGCCTAGCTTCTCAACACTACTCATTTATGTGAGATAATTTTATACAAACTCGACTCCCAACGACAGATTTTTTTTTGAGAAACTTTACATGGGAAATTTATTTCCTCTCAGAATTTTTGCCAGAAATCTGCTGAGGGGAAGTTGCCAAAGTAATATTTTTTTCATATCGACGCCTTGCATTTTTAAATTCTACGTTCTGTCAAAATTTGGTTAAGATGCGCCGATCCGTTCTGAAGTTATAGGCAAAAATTTACTTAGAATACACATAAAGTCGTATGTCGTGTGAAAACTTCGAGAACTCATAACTTAAAACACACTTTTTCGACTTAGAATTTTATAGAACGGAGGCGTCGATATTTCGTTTTTTTTGATTTCTAACCGGGTCTTTCAACCCTGGCTTCCCGGTCTAATAGATCAATACACTACCTACTAGACTACGGCGACCTCACATTAGTCCTTATGTGTGTGTTAATTATTATCATGAATGCCGTCGATTTTGTATGACGGATACATGTGTGAAGCCTGGTAGTTGTGTGTTGGCTTGTTAGACGTGAGGTCACGTTTCAAACCCCAGGTCGAATATCTCCAAAAAAAACGAAATACGAAAAAACATTTCTTCGGCGATTTCTTCTCAGCAGATTTCTGGCAAAAACTCTGAGATTAATTAAAATTGTCATGAAAATTTTTTCAAAAATCTGTCGTTCGGAGTCGACTATAAGTCTCACCACTCATGTATAAAATTAACACACAGAACGTTGGAGGTGTGAGAAACTAGGTTGTAATTCTGACTTATGACCAATTATGTTATGTTATGACATGTAAAACTTTTTTCATGACAATTTGCTATTCTCAGAGTAATTTGTTACTGTCAGAAGACTAGAAGGAAGGTTGACGAAAGAAATACTTTTTGTAAATTCGATTTTCTTCTTTTTTTTTTCAAGATGTTAGAGTTGTGGTTTCGAACTTGGTGCTCTAGTGTAGTAAACCAGGGGAGTTATCAGTAGACTATGATGACCATAGTCTTGCAGAGTTTAAGTGAACAAATTCAGCAAAACAACTACATTTCGCGGAAAAAAGTGGCTAAAAGCAGTGCATTACTACAGGTATTCCCCGCCTTACGAATGAGATAGATTTCTGGTCATCGGTCGTATTTTTAAGTGAATAATTTTATATTATCAGAAAAACTAAATAAAGAATTTTTTTATATGAAATTCTACTTACGACCACTAATGTAATGTATTATTTATACTGAAATATGTATGTAAATCACTTCCTTTATTTTCCAGTTTAAGTTCCCAAGACTTACATATTTTCCAAGCAGAAAAATTGAACGGGTCCTAAAGGATTTGTCAACAATAATGAGTTCATTTTTGAGGTTGAAGGTTATTTAAGGAAGATGCACAATTTTTATTTTTTACACAGTTTCCCAGGAATTCAAAATCGTTATGAAAAGTTTATTGTGGTCAAGGAATATTTTTTCCAAGAATTTTTTGAGTTTTCTTTGTTAGATTACCTATTATTTTAGTACAACCCTCGTAGCATTTGAGAGTTTGTTAAATATTTCATTATAAACATTCTATTGAACAATTTGATTGAAAATATTTTTTTTTTATGAGAAAAACTTATATTTTTAGAATTTTGTTACAATTGTTTATAACACATTAACATGTTTGGCTATTACCAATTTTGGTCTAAACACAAAGACTGTTATATTTCTGTTTCAAATGACCATTTTTAAATACCAAAGATTGCTATGGCTTTTATGGTGTTATATTAAGTTTATCAAGAGTTAAAATTACAAACTTTAGTTGTTAAATTTTTAATAACAGGAATTTCTCATAAAAGTTTTATAATGGCATTTATGCCATCCAGATTACAAAGCTTTGATTTTGCGCCGTCTTGCTATCATTTCAATGTTCATTTGGACGAGAGTGGAGTAATGAGGAATGAGTTGCTACTCAGATGACAGTAAACATGGAGATAGGAGGGGACTGGGCCTTTATATAAAAGAAGCGGAATTGGTATTTCAAGCAGTAAACCACCAGTCTTGGCTAGTAATAATTTGCTATATTTAATCTAAAGATGTGTAAATATCTGCACTGCCAGTGAAATAAGCATTAGGGCAAAGGATAAAGAACCGTCCTGGAATGTAAAAAGGCAATTAATTATTACAGCTATTGGCATTATATGGGTACCGAGTTACCAATGAGTGATCGGAATTGAATATTGTGGCTATTGTAAGCTTGGATAGCTTAATGTCTTTCATTTGATTGAGGAAAAATATGACAAACAATGACTGAGTAGAAGAATTACAAAAATAACCTAGTCCAATCCTTCCTTATGAGACGATCACCGCGGCCAGCGGCAGCGGACGGCAACAGTATTACCAACCTACAAAAAATTGGTTTGCTTACAAAAGAATTCATAAATACAATTTGTCAGATTGAATTTAATTCAAACTGGCAACACTGTTACAACCGGCCAAGCGGCAATGTTAAATTTAGTTCAACTTTTTATTTTGCCGCATCAACTTGTGAAAAAAAACAAAGTTAGAAAAATGGAAAGTGTTGATGATAAGCAGCTTATTTCTGAGGTAAAGAAATTATAAATTTATACAAAAAGAGCTCGCCCGATTACAGAAATAAATTTAATAGAGCAAAGGCTTCGGCAGAAGTAAGTGCTGCGATGAATATTGATGGTACATCAACTTAAATTTTTTGAACTGTCAATAAACAAATTTTTACTTTAATTGGCCGCGTTCATTTGCCTATCAAAAACAAATTCAAGCGGCCGCATGCCGCGCACATTGGCCTTTCACCTTAAAGAAGGATGAATTGAGTAGACTTATCAGTGTACTTAGGGGATATTTCGCTTTATGCAAACACCTGCATTAAATTAAAGTAATGCAACTTGATGAATGCAGTGCATATGGTGAAAACATCGAAACAATGAAATAGTTTTTACGTCATACGCCAAACAGAATTCGTCTGAGATTAGGGGACGGAAAGAACTTAAGGATGCCTAATCGATGGCAGAGGTATATGTAGATAGATAAATAAGAGTTACTATTAGAGTAACTACTCCTCATGTCTAAACCATGCATTGTATCATCTGTAGAGAGCTCTTTTACTTATGCGTTGGCCCATTCTAAAAAAAAAATAAGGAATACATTGCAAACAGGTTAACACGTTGACTGCCGCGGGAATTTTCCGAAAACTAGACAAAAAACGACAATTTGATTTTTTCCCATTAATGAGTACAAGATAACTCGTAGTTTGGCTCCCTAGAAGGGAAAGCATTCTACGAGTTATCGCTTAGTCGGTAGTCAACGTGTTAACAAGTTTATTGTCTCAATAAACTGAATGGAATGAATTTCATATTAGCAAATTACCAAAAACGTTGTCACTTCTATGTTGTGTCTAACAAGTGATTGAATTATGATTGAACGAGCAAATGTCACAAAGTATTGTTAGCATGTCATTATCTATCAGCCACTCTAAATCAATTTTATTTTTTTTAACAAATTCGTCATCATCATTTGTATCTTTTAGTTTGTAAACATGGTTCTTATTATAGAAGTTGCATTTGTAAATACACGAAACAAAACAAACAAAATAATAAATGATGAAACAAATCAAAATATTGTGTTCAATGACCATAGAAGGTCCAGCCAGTTGTTGTTGAACGTTGACGACAACGTTTCGAAGAAGAGGTCAAGTTAATTTTGATGCTACTGTCTCCATTCGTAATGTATTGTATTGCTGTTGTTGCTGGCTGTTGTCAACATAAATTTTTCCCAAAAAATAAAAAATACGAAAATATTAACAGAATAATAAATCAAATAGTGTGAAAAATAATTTTAATCAGTCTCTTTAGTTGTTTTTTTTTCTTCATTTGTTATTCGTTTTCATTTGTTTGTTATTAGTTTAGAGAATTTTTTTTTTTTGGGTCTCTTGTTAAAATGTTGAAAAACAAAATGCAACAAATTACACTTTCAGAATAAATAATGAATGATGCAGAAACTTAATGAAAATTAACATTAATTTAAGGAAAAAACTAAATTTTGACACAAACGCAACACACCAAATAAATTTGTTTGTTTCGAAATAAATTATTATTTAATGGAAAATATTTTAACACGTTTTTTTTTTTGTTTTATTTTGTTTTCTGTATTGTTTCATTGTAATAATTTGTACAGTGAACACGCAAAACGTGAACATTCGAAAGTCTGAACGTCTCAGAAACGTGGACAAATTTATTTTTCCACAGAGCATTCTAAAACGTGAACAAAATCTAAAAGCTCTAAAACGTGAACACTTTTTTATACATATTTTGCTTTTTTAATCTGTTTTTAAATTGTGAAATCTTTAAAAATTCACGATTAAATTAAAGAAAATAATGAGTCCGGTTTATATTGGAAGCAGTTGCCAAAGATGCTCCATGCCCAAAGATGGGAAAACAACGATTAACTTTAATGGGCTGTTTAACTTAACACAAATTAACTTAATTTACTATTACTTAAGCAATTAAAACATCCACAAAGTTCCAAAAACTTTACTTGTCCAGTGAATTAAAAATTCTCCAAGCCAAGATGGATGGATACGTAAAATTTTTTATTACTGGTTTCATCAATGTTTTGTTAAAATTTAAAACTGAAGACTTTGTTATAATTTTTGGCCTTTAGTTATTAAGTTCTTGACTAAACAGGGACTACCTGTAAATGCCCTTCTGTTAATTGATTTCTAATGACGGATTCTTTCGTGTAATGTTTTTGCCACATTACGTCACATCGTTAATTCAGCCCATAGACCAGAATGTTTTTCAACTAACAAAACAGAATTACTGAATTCTATTAAGATGTTAACTGTTTTGTAACTCAGCATGGATTAGATTTTTGCAGCAAATTTTAAACCATTACTGGCAAATGATTTTAAATTTAGTTTTGGACAAATATGACACCGATGATTTCTTATTAAAATATCATTCTATCGTTTTAAGGGCCAATATTATAACTTACCGTTAAAGTTGGCGTTAGTTAAAGGTACCTTTAGCTAAAGTGAACGGTAAAGTTACCTTTAACTTATTTTGGTTATTACAACTTACAGATACAATAAAATTAACTTTTTGAAAAATATGGCAGTGCCGGAGTTAAGTCGATAAAACTGCTCAATTAAAAAAGTTTTTTTTTTAACGCAGTGGAAACAGCAAACTTCGTTTTGGTTGTTGCATATGCAGATTTTGTTTAAATTTGAAGTTGCCATATCGAAAATATCATATAATATGGCAAGTTCAAACATAACGTGACCTTTAAATGTTAAAGATAGGATGCTCTTCCCTTTAGCTTAACGTTCACTTATATTTTCTCGCAGTAATGAAAAACAATTTATCTCTCCGTTAAAATCCTCCCTTTAGTTAACAGCAAGTTGTAATAATGGCCCTTAATAGGGTAATTTTTTACTGTAAGTTTGTGTACTCGGTAACGTGAACAAACTAGAAAATGTGAACTGCCGTGGTAAAAATTAGTTCACTTTATCGCGAGCTCACTGTACTTGTTTTCAAATTTGTTTGTTGTTATTGTTGTTGTTGCATTGTGTTTAAAATTGAAATTTAACAAGAATTTTTGTTTATGTAAGTTGAAATATGTATTATAACCTGGTAATAATTGTTATTCATTAATTGTAGTTTGCAATGCAATTATAGATTATCAATAGATGCGAGGAAAAACGCAAACAAATAATAGATTTCAGTTTTAATTGCAATTGCAAATTAAAATTTATAATGCGATTTAGAAAATTATTGCCATTGCCATATGTTTTGTTTTCCAAAATTCAAAAAGAATTTCAATACAGATTTACGAATTTGTATATTTTTCTGTAATAATTGAAAAAGTCATCGCAGTCTCTAGTAGGCAGTATGTTGGCTTATTAGACTAAAGGCCTGTGATCAAACCAGAGATCAGCAACGAGTATTCAAAACGATGAGTACAATCAAATCATACTTATAATTTCTGATACTTATACGTATTTATACTTATTTTAATAAGCTACTCATACTCAAAGTTGAAAGTACTTGTCGTATTCATACTTAACAATTCATACTTAACATTCTTTTTTATTATAAGCCAAAGCACAAGTAAAAGAGCTCTTTACAGATGATACAGTGCATGATTTAGACATTAGAAGTAGGTACTCCAAAATTAAACTTCTCTAACTTCTTCCCGCCCACTTTCTCCAACGAGTTATGTTTACATACACACCAAAGATCAGCAACGAGTATTCAAAACGATGAGTAGATTAGAGTCATATTTATAATTTCTGATACTTATACGCATTCATACCTATTTTAATATGATACTCATACTACTACTTGAGTTGCCGTGGTCTAATAGGTAGTGTGTTGGCTTATTAGACGTAAAGCCAGGTTTTGAGTCCCAGGCCAGACATCAAAACAATATACAAAAAGTATTTTTTTTGGCGATTTCTTCTCAGCAGATTTTTGGCAAAAACTCTGAGAGTAAAATAAAATTGCCATGAAAAGTTTCTCAAAAATCTGTCGTCCGGAGACGACTTTAAACTGTAGGTCCAGCCACTTATGTATAAAATTAACACACACAACAGAAGTAGTGTGAGAAACTAGATCAATAATCCTGACTGAAGGGTTATTATGACCAATTATGTTATGTATGTACAGCACGTCAGTCTTTAACTGGAACCATCTTATTTGCAAAACCCATGCAGGGCTGTGCTATATTCAAGATGTTTGTCGAATGTTTGACAATTGTGCAGTGATGTCAGTCATACATTGCCGTTAATGCTGCAGGTAGTGCCGAATAAAAAACTGCACGAAAAATGGAGATATTTTCAGTGCTTTTAAAATCGGCGATAGCATCATAGGCATGAATATGATTTACAAGAATGTTAAACTAAAGATTACGCCATCACGCACACAAAATTAAACCTTTCTGCGCATGTTGAATCAATGACGTCACGAAAATTGTTTTCATTGTTTTCCTATTGGCTAATGATAAAATGTAAGTTATATTGCAGGGCTGCCAATTACTTTCACGTAGTGCATACACTTTTCAGAAGAAATGTTCATTTTCACATATGAAAAAGACTTGGAAACCTTTAAAATAGCCGAACAACGTCATCTAACGGCAAATCATGTGCAAGGCGTAATCTTTAGTTTATCATTCTTGGATGATTTAGGCGACACTACCTTGATGCTTGAGGCGAATGGGCTATGGAATCTAATAATGATTACAATAATTTGCAATCCACCGGGATAGCAGCTCACGAATGTAGATGAGAGAAAGCGAGAATAAAATACAATAAGAGATGGAACTAACCAGAGATTTTTTGAGGTCATAGGCTCTTTGCATAATTTTTTAACTAATGCACAGACGGGTTTGAAATACAACAAGGGATAGAACAAAGTAGACATCATTTGTTGAGAGTATACGATTATTTAGTGTTTGTATTTTAAGAAATTTTGACTATAATTTGAAAATCGATATTGCGATGATTCATTGTATTTAAAGTTAGACCAATAGTCATAACTAGGGCTAGGAATTTCATGCACTAAAAAATTAAAAATATGCGCTTATAATATGCACTATAAGAGAGAAAATATACACTAAAAATGTTAAAATTATGCAATAAAAATTTTTTTGTTTGGAATATATTTATTAAACAAATAAAAAAAATAAAATTCACGTCGCAGTTTCATATTTATAATGAACATGTAAGATTTTAAATGTATTTTTAAAGGAAAATTAAATAATTAATTTACATATGTCATGGGTACATATAAGGATATTGTTAAATTATAAATATAAACTAGCAGACCCGGGCAAACGTTGTTTTGCCTTCGAATTTTATTTTCACTGCAAGTCTGGTTTCCATGCAAAGTCATGGCTGATTGATATTTAGAAGAAGAATGAAAGGTGCACTATATCGGCGTAGCAATTATTGTTCAAATGGAATTATATATTTTTGATAGCTTGGCCCGATCCGCGTTGCTGGCCACAAATTTTTCTTTTATTTCGAACTGCTTTTCAAAGAAAATCAAAATTAGTGTGGTATCGGGATAATTAACGCCACAGCACGCTGATTAACGACCCAACGCCTTTAACGAAAAGCAGCATAGTGTGCTAGTTCTTGAATTACGGTCCAAAAACACAAAAAAAAAAGTAAATATTGCGGCATCTGACGGACGAACTTCAAACTACACAGAAACACTCTTCACGTGAACACTCTTCCAATTGAACATGTATATTAAGTTTAATCAAAATCGGTCCAATACACGTCATTTTTATATATAGAGATAGATATTTATATAGTAGTTTTTCGATTTACCGACCATTCGATTCTACGAACATCGCATTTAACGAACAGGCAAATGTTTCCTATTGAGTACCTTAAATAGCGAACAAAATTTATTTTGTGTACTCAGTTTAACGAACAAATAAAAATATTATTTGAACGAAGGTAAAATGAGATTTTTGTAAATTTGATTTATTGACATCAAAATATTTCCAAAAGAAATTTAAATATACAATAAAATAGTAAAATATGCTGAATATGTATATGCGGTTATAAGAAAAATATACAAAATATGCATTTATTATAAAATATGCAAAAATATGCAACAACAAATTGATGCCATTTTGTTGCAAATTCTTTGATTCGAAAAGATATATTGTCAAAAGTGATTTTGAGTTATAGACTGCAAACATGCATTTGCATTAAAATCCTTGCCCTGGTCATACAAAGATAAATAAATTAATAATTAAAATTCACACCCAACCTATGTATTCATGCATTGTATTGTACTGTATTATCATGGGTGAATATAATTTGGCTATGAGATTGTGAGTGGCCTAAGCTAATAGCGTAGCTAATGAAAATTGTTTAAAATTTTGTTAAGTTGCTACCGTATTGACCTTAAGTAAAATGTTTATGATATACTTTTAAAAATTTTATACCACTTTTGCATTCTACATTCCATACAATTCTAAAATGCACTTGTTATTTCACACATTTACACGATTTTTACATGATTTTTTTTTATTTTTTTTCACTTGATTTAACAACACAACATTGCCGTATTATTTCAATATCCCATGGTTTTATTTTATAATTGATTTATTAAACCAAATATGGGCGTAACCGTTTTTTTTTTTGTTTTTTTGTCTCAATTTCGGTGTATAATTGTAAATTTTTTTTGTTTGATTGCAATTGTTGCTATCGTTAACTACTTACTGTTCATTATGGTCTGCTTAGTGAATTGAGATTTGGGGTTTTTGATATTTTTTTTTTGTGTGTGTGTGTTTTTACCTGATTTTTGGCAGCATCACCAATTAAACGTTCGGTATCGTTGAATGCAACATAACTGGGTGTTGTGCGATTTCCTTGATCATTTGCAATGATCTCAACTTTATTGTGCTGCCAGACACCAACACACGAATATGTGGTACCAAGATCTATACCAATTGCGGGAGCTTTAGCCATATTTGAGTTTTTTAAATGCTTGTTGAGTTTTTTTTTTTCAAAGATTTTATAATCCAAACTATAAATGAGCCTTAATGCTGTCTGTCAATTTACACACTCTTGACAATAATGTTTCAAATTCACAAAAAAAAAAAAAAATTTTTTTCACTTTGGGTTTTTATTAATTTTTCAAAGCAGCCGCTATTTTAAATTGTTTGTTTGGTTCGATTGGTGCCCGCAACGTTTCCAACGACGTCCAATGTAAAACTAATCAGTTTTCGAAATGATTCACTAGATTTTATGGCAGAGTTTTTAGCGGTGTTTGTTGCAAAAATTTTAATTTTCAGAATTCTCTCTCTTGCGTTACTGCTACTGGTGAAATAAGCAATTTTTGTTGTTGTTTTGCTATTTTTTTTTTTTGCTTTTAATTTTCCTAAATGTTCGTTTTATTTTTTCTTTATTTTTTTTTGTTGCTTGATGTTTTATGATTTTATTTTTCCTAAAATTTCCTTTCGTTTATTAAAAATTTTTTCCAACGGTTTGTTTAGAATTTTTGAAATAAAAAAGAAAAATTTGTTTCTAGAATTTTGTGTATCACAATTTATTGTTGCCAATGCAGCAAAATAAACAAAAAATTAAAAAAAAAATTTTTTTTTTTGAATTTATAAATTTTTTTTTTGATTTAAAAATAACTTTATTTTGCATACAGTGTATTTTTATATATATTTTATACAATTATAGCATTTATGAAATAATTACGTGGGTGTACATATGTATACAAATGACGTGACCGTCTGCCAAACAAATGAAAACGTTTCATTCATCTTTTGCCCTTCTTCTTTTTCTTTTGCCCATCTGGCCAAGCGAAACCGCGAGATTTTAATACATCCTATAATAAATAATAAATAATTAACGATAATATATGAACTCATAATAGTTTAGCTTAAGTGGCTTTGTCTTACTCACCTGTACATTGTGACAGACATAATAGGCATTTTCCATTGCTGCATCATTGAATATATCACAGCCTAATGATTTACCTGCTGAACTTTTCTTTTTACTGCCGCCACCTTCTTTCTTTTTCTTATCATCACCCTCACCACTGCCTCCATTACTGGATGTAGAATCTTTGCTGTTGCGTTTCTTACGACCTTTGGGAGCCATAATTTTAAAGCTTTGTAATTTGCTTTATAAGGAATCTATTAAAAGTTTGCTTTCCAATGTTGCTAAATATTGATTTAATATCTTAGAAATTATTTTGGTAACTAAGGAAACCATAATAGCCAATGGTTAACCTTATATTTTTATAGGGATTCCAAAAATATTAAAGATTGCATTGACAAAATAAATAAAAATAATTTTTCCAACAAAATTTTTTTTTTTTATTAAACCAGCACTCTGGGGATGACGCCTACTCTTGCAGTGCATTGTGCAGGTTTAGGAAAGGTACGAACAGTAAGGAAACCAGTAGCTGCTGGTGACTATAAAATGGCCAGTGCTATACCTTCACCATTAGACAGTCTACAGCAATTCGTCCCCAAGAAGCCCGTAGTTTCTCACCCCACTTATGTTGTGTGTGTTAATTTTATACATAAGTGGCGGGACCTACAGTTTAAAGTCAACTCCGTACAACCGATTTTATGAGAAACTTTTCATGGCAATTTTATTTTTATTCTCAGATTTTTTGCCAGAAATCTGCTGAGAAGAAATCGCCGAAAAAATGCTTTTTGTATTTTATTTTGATGTCTGGCCGGGGACTCGAACCCTGGCTTTAACTCGAATAAGCCAGCACACTACCTACTAGACCACGGCAACCTCTATTTATTAATATTAAGGATTGCCTGGACAAAAAAAATAAAATAATTTTTTGAACAAACATTTTTTTTTTTATTATTAAACCAGCACTCAGGGGATGACCCCTACTCATGCAGTGCTTTGTGCAGGTTTTAGGAAATGTGAAAAGATAGAGGGAAGATGCGAACGGTAAGGAAACGAGTTGCTGCTGGTGACTATAAAATGGCCAGTGCTATACCTTCACCATTAGACCAGTCTACCGCAATTCGTCCCCAAGAAGCCCCCAGTTTCTCACACCACTTATGTTGTGTGTGTTAATTTGTATAAAGAAGTAGCGGGACCTACAGTTTAAAGTCGACTCCGAACAACAGATTTTTGGAGAAACTTTTCAAGCAGAGAAAGAAAAGAAATCGCCGAAAAAATACTTTTTTTTTGTATTTTTTTATTTTTGATGTCTGGCCTGGGACTCGAACCCTTGCTTTACGTCTAATAAGCCAGCACACTACCTACTAGAAAAAGTTTGTATTAATTCGTTAGCATACACGAATTAATATTTTTCTAGGCTTTTAAAGCTTATCTAAGGTGTTATCTGTTAAGCTTAGAGAAAAAATCTTTCGGTTTATTACGAACCAAAGCTGTTCTATTGATTTCAAATTTCCTAACTGGATCCCATTTTCATCAAATCAAATTTTTTTTATTTGTAAGTTTAGAATCGTTGTCGGAAATAAAGATGTCCTACTGTTACTGTTCGAAGTCGAAAAATTCTAAACTAGTAGTGAATAAATCTTTAAGAATTTTTATATAATCTGTAGCATGTTGACGATGGAATTTTATTTTGTTTCCGCGAAAGCAATCCCAAGTCATTAAAATAAACGTAATAATTCGTTCTTTTAATTTTTTGCAAACTTCTAATGTTTTATGGAATCATTTTCGGTTAAAATTTGCTTTTTAGCTCTTGTTCTGCTTGCTAATCGACTACGTCTTAAGTTTCTTCGAACGGTTTTGGCGCAAATATTTAAATCATATTCATACATATAGGGTGGTAGCACCTTGGGCTGGTTGAGAGCTGCTAGGGCTTCAAAAGTGTAGTCGCACTCTCACCCTCTTTTGTTTTGTGTCTGTTTCTTTATGTGTAATTCCTCCGTTTCCCATTCTCCCTTCCCTTACCTACATTCCTATATCTTCTATTTCCTTCCTCCCCTAAGGACAATGTACAATGGGTCAATTTCGACCTCCGGCTACTGTGCTTGTCTTGACGGACAGGTGCACGTCCTCTAACCTAACCTACAGGGTGGCTGAAATATAATGCAACAAAGTAAAGCTCTATATTTTTTTTAAATTTTATTGTTCAAAAGCAAAAAATTTTGGAAATAACATCAAATTTTAGAATCAGTTTAGATTTGTTCGAATTGGCCACCTTTGATATGAATTATGGCCTTAAAACGGCCTACAAAGCCATCACAGGCTGCACGAAAGTGGCTCTGCGGTATTTTGGCTTATTCCCGGCGAAGCGCCGTCTTGAGATGATCAACACTTTGATATTTTTTAGTGAGAACCTTACTCTCCAAAATGCCCCAGGCACAAAAGTCCAACGTATTGAGATCCGGAGATTTCACCTTCCTATAACCTATTTTCCTAAACCTGCACAATGCACTGCATGAGTAGGGGCCATCCCCAGAGGGCTGGTTTTACTAAAAAAAAAGCGAACCTCCTTTTTAAGGCATTCTTGGTTGACGTGTGCAGAGTGCGGTGATGCTGAGTCCTGTTGGCATGTCCATGGTCTGCGGCGGAAATGTTTGTCTACCCAGGGCTTCAATACTGTCTTTAAGACATTTTCCCAATAATATTCGGAATTTATTTTGATCCCACGGTCGATGAATACGAGCGGGGTGCGACCATCGACCGTTACGGCGGCCCACACCATTGCCATCGGCGGCGATTGAGTTCTGGTGGCCAATCGCAGGTGTAAATTTTCAGCTGAGACTGCTCAATTTGAAATGCCTTCTCATCGGAGAAAACCAAATTCGGTAAGTGGCCACTTTCGTGCAAGCGAAGTAACTCCTTGGCTCTTTCCATACATAACATACATACATAATTGGTCATTACAACCCATCAGTCAGGATTATTGACCTAGTTTCTCACACTACTTATGTTGTGTGTGTTAATTTTGTACATAAGTGGCGGGACATACAGTTTGAAGTCGACTCCGAACGATAGATTTTTGAGAAACTTTTCATGGCAATTTTATTTACTCTCAGAGTTTATGGCAGAAATCTGCTGAGAAGAAATCGCCGAAAAAATACTTTTTGTTTTTTATTTTGATGTCTGGCCTGGGGCTCGAACCCTGGCTTTACGTCGTAAGCCAGCACACTACCTACTAGACCACGGCGACTTCTAAGTCTAACTTTTTTCCAGTCTAACTTTTTTTGTCCATCGGCCATGTCTATCTTTGAGTAATTTTCATGAAATACTCATCTTTGATGTCGAATCATAGACGGTTAGGAATTGCACGCTTTTAAATAATCGCGAAACCATCGAAGTATAAAACTCGGCGTTAGACAGTTGATAGCTAACTTCTAATGTCTATCTAATTCTCTTGTCTATCCGATAAATAAATTGAAGTTTAAGTATATCCCTACTCAAGACACCAATTAAATTTATCTTCCCTGATACAATAAAATTTCGCATCCAATGGTATTCAAAAAATGGCATTTAAGAACAAATTCTGAATTGAAATTGTTTTAGAAATTTAAATTGAAAGTGAGTGCTCTATTTATACTTCTTTCATTTTGAGTCTGGCAAGTTCTAGAACTTACTGTTGATTTGTTATTCTTATTTATTTGTTGTTCATTTGTGTATTTCGTTGTCTTTAAGTTACTTGGTATTTACATACATAATTGGCCATTACAACCCTTCAGTCATGATTACGACCTAACTTCTCACACCACTTATGTTGTGTGCGTTAATTTTTATACATGAGTGGCGGGACCTACAGTTTAAAGTCGACTCCGAACGACAGATTTTTGAGAAGCTTTTCATGGCAATTTTTACTCTCAGAGTCTTTGCCAGAAATCTGCTGAGAGGAAGTCGCCGAAGAAATATTTTTCGTTTTGATGTCTGACCTGGGATTCGAACCCGGGCCTTTCGTCTAATAAGCCAACACACTACCCACTAGACTTGGTATTTAGTATAGACTTTTCCTGCCCTCACCATTATATTATAATACTTGTCTCATAACTTCTTTACCAAAGATTTGTATCAAACAGTGAATCAAACTTTAACTTCGAATATTTCGGTTCTTTTCTATAACTTTCCAAGAGCACATTTTGTTCTCTTCAATTAAAAGTGTGAGTGGCAGAAATTGAATGAATACTGTGCTGTTTAATAAAAATATTCCAAATTAAAAAGAAAACTATTTTTAGAAATTAATTTTAATTTATTAAGAAAATTGAAAATACTCTGGCCATACAATCGAAGCAATCCATGTGCAATACGATGATATTCTTGTATAGACACCCGGTGTTTTACTGCCACAAAACTCTCCATACGAAATAACACCAACAAGATAATAACGATAGGTATTACGTTCCTCCCGATGTTCCAAATTTAACTGCAACGGTCCACCCGAATCACCCTGACATGTATCACGATTCTTTTCCGAATCGAGACCACATATTTGCGTATCTAATATGCCATAGGGTGTTTTATCATCACTATGCAGAATTTCTTTACATTGGTCCAACGGTATTATCGACAAACTCAATTCGGTTAGTATGTTAGTGGGCGCCGTGGCAAAACTGGTAGAACCATAGCCCATAGTGAATACACGTTTATAGGGTATACTATCGCTGGACCACAATAAAATGGGACGCACAAATTCTGTAAATCTAAGTTAAGCAAAGTAATTTGAAATTATTTTTAAAGTTTCCATTTTGATGGTAAAGTTCAGTTGAAGGGCTATTACTTACTCTACTGGTGATTGTAATTTCAGTAAACCAATGTCATGATAATTCATTGATTGGTTATAACTCGGATGAATAATAACTTCCTTAATGGCCTTTCTTTGGGGCGGAATATTGCCCGATTTGTCTTTTAAGTTAATAATGCCGAGTTTTACAATTATAGGAGTTTCTCTGTAAGAAAGATAAAAAGGTTTTATTATGACAAAAGGAATTCAAGTTAACGCTTTGATTATGATTTTTAATTGGACTTACCCACCCAGCGAGCAACAGTGGGCTGCAGTGATTACAAATGAATCACTGATTAAACTGCCACCACATTTAAATTCGATTTGTTCTTCGTTTGATAAAAATCCTACTGCAGCCTGGAAGAGGAAGGAAAAATCGAAGTTTAATTTCTGTGTTTAAATTCTCAATGTATATCGAATTAAAGCCGTCATAACTGCCGGAAATATCGAAAAATTATATTTCTAGTCATTGTAGTCTAATAAGTAGTGCTTTGGCATACTAGACGAGAGCTCCGAGTTCAAACCTTTGCTTTGATATAGTGAAAGAAAAATTAATAAGAAACTAAAAACATTTGGGTTCCGGGTCACAGCGGAATACTGGGCAATGAGATGGCGGATGCCTTCGTTAGGTTAGGTTCGCTTTCAGGTGGCAATTTGACAGTTGGTCCTGACCCCCCAGTCTGCCACCTCTATGGCCTAATCGATGGATGGGTCAGGAGGGAAAAGCAGAGGCGTTGGGGGAACGGATTGGGTTGTTCTGTTTCTAGGCGTCTATGGCCTGCTGTGGACAGCAAGAGGACAGAGTGTCTGTTGGGCTTGGTTAAGGCCAGCTTAAGGTTGGTTGTCGGTTTTATCACGGGGCACTGCGAGATTAGGTCGCTGTCGGGGATCTGGAACAGATCCCAGCCGGACTATTGCAGGGTATGTTGCGATGAGAAGGAGTTGGAGACTGTCGAACATCTCCTCTGCAACTGCCCAGCCCTTGGTAGGTTGAGGTAGGGCCTTCTTTGAGAGCTTGAGTTCTGTGTCGAGAGCCGACATCAAGGCTCTCCACAGATTCATTAGCAGCTTGGGCTGGTTGAGAGGTCCTAGGGCTTCATAAGTGTAGTCGCACTCTCAACCTCATTTGTTTTGTGTCTGTTTCTTTATATGTAATTCCTCCGTTTCCAATTCTCCCTCCCCTTCCCTACATTCCTATATCCTCTATTTCCTTCCTCCTCTAAGGACAATGTACAATGGGTCAATTTCGACCTCCGTGTACTGTGCTTGTCTTGATCGACAGGTGCACGTCCTCTAATCTAACCTAACCTAAAAACATTTTTTTAAGACCGCTTTTCAGTAGTTTTCAAGTAAAACATACAACATGAGTAATGTAATCCTCCAGGAGAACTTGTTTAACTTCCGAGTAATCTTTACAATCCGAAGTACCGCAAAAAAGTATATATTCTTGGGGCCGCAACAGTAGCAACATGCACGTGTGAAAGCTAAGATCAATTAAGAGCAGACAAGAAATACTGTATCGGTAAGCTGTAACGTATTGTGTTGACAGTGGCCATATTGGTCAGAATATACAATAACATGAACGATTGCCGAAGGTTGTAACGCCTTTAAACCTTTGAAGCGTAGAATATTCTTCGAAGGTTAAGTGTTATGGTACTCTATGGCTATCACTTCAAAAATAAATAAAGCATCAGAGGTGGCGAACAGCTCATGCGTTCCATGTATAAGTGGTGGTAAGTAATAAACAGCCCGAAGAGATTACAATGTGGCCGTGCAAAATACATCAAAATATTTCATTAGATTTGCCCCATCAAATTTTGTGGACTGAAGGTTGATGTATATGCTTTAGTCGGCGAACAGATTAATGCCTGCAAGAGCACTGAAAGCATGTTTGCATGCTATAGTGGCTAGAATGGCAACGCAATTGGATTCAGTGCAGCTATTCATCTTCTATCTACCAATATACCAATTACGGAAACATAACAGAAGAGGTATTCAATGTAATAACCTGGTAGATCTATGCTCCTCATAACAGTAGGAGAATAAATATAATCTCTCTCTTCTTTGTTATTTGCGGTACAGTTAGTTAGCATTTTTCCGAAAGTTTTGAATCCGTCAACCGTAGTATACTATACGTTTTGCTGAAGAAATTTTAAGAGAGATTTAATTAGGGCTCAGGCGAATTACTTAATATACTTCGTAGTCTAGTGAATAGCGTGCTAGACTATTAGCGTGAGGGTCGTGGGTTCGATTCCCACTAGAAAATCTGGTCTGTTACACTACACCGAACATATGTTAATCAGCTTGTTATAATTATATGGGGAATTCACACAAGCCCTTGTACCGTTGTATTCAGTGTATTGTCGTATTGTGTATTGTATATTCATACAACAGTGCATGCATGTTGTTAATAATCAAGGCATATTTATATAAGAGGTAGGAGCGTCTGTACAACAAATACAACAATGCAAGAACAACAGGGATTTTGTTTTTGTAAAGAGTATGCCTAATGTCAAAAACAGCTGACCAAGTGTATTAATCACTGACTGACGAATAACAATAGAAAGAAAAATGTTAAAAAATTTATAAAAATGGCTACAACAAACACTAAAAAAACAACAACATTTTGACATTTTAAACCTCATCAGCAAAAATCCGATACACTTATACACATTTTTTCATATGCTTTTGGAAGTTGTATTGATTTCGTGCTATCAGTTTATGTAAATGCCAGTAATCAAGAAGAAAAATAAAAATAGAACATATTTTCTATTTAACTTGGGTCAACAATAAACACTTCAAAATTGTAATTGTTCGCACAGATAACACTATGCAACAAAATGGAAAAAAATTTAATACACCCGGCTAATAACATAGTGCAGGATGTGAGATTTGTTGAGTAGATCACAAAAATATTTTTTTTTATATTTCTCGAACCCTCCAAACTTTTTTATTTGACAAAAACATATTTTTTTGACTTTACGCACAAATTTCTAGATTACTCAACTATTTTTGAACCGATTTCCAAAATTTAAATCTTGTTGGAAAGGGGAGAGATGGGTCTTTAGAACGGCCTAATATGCTATGATTTTTGATGAGATAAACTTGGAAAATTCGAATTTCTTTTATATTTTTTCAAGTTTGTCCATTCATAGTAGCAAACTTTAATAAAAACGTATGGGATAAGTGATAATATTCTTAAAGTCTGTTTTCTTGTGAAGAGATTGAGTCATCATTGGATCAAATCAAACAAAAATTACCGTGGTTATTATGTAAAGAGTCTAATACTATGTTCAGAGATGTACTATTATTAAATCAATATTCGTTTTTTTGAGAACAATATTTTTAGCGTTCAGACATATAACATACGAAAATTTATTTGGCAGATGGTAAACAAAACAGTTGATTGCTTCAACACATATGTACATACATACATGATTGGTCATTACAACCTTTCAGTCAGGATTATTGACCTACTTTCTCACACTACTTATGTTGTGTGTGTTAATTTTATACACAAGTGGCGGGACCTACAGTTTTAAAATCGACTCCGAACGACAGATTTTTTTTTTTGAGGAACTTTTCATGGCAATTTTATTTACTCTCAGAGTTTTTGCCAAAAATCTGCTGAGAAGAAATCGCCGAAAAAATACTTTTTGTTTTTTATTCTGATGTCTGGCCTGGAACACGAACCCTGGCTTTACGTCTAATAAGCCAGCAGACTACCTACTAGAGCACGGCTTCAACTACATTGCTTTTAATTTAATCGCGAAAATTAGTGGCAAAAAATTTTGTAGAAAAAATGGAAAACAATTTAACATTGGAAATGGTATTGCTAATGATTCACCGAAACGCCGAGCTGTTGCGGTTAATAGGTACTACTTGTGACTCCAAAGTGGCTTTCCTGGGAAGTTCTCGTTCTTCCCAATTACCAATTTGGTAATATTGGATAGCTTGCAGAAAAGAAAACTTCTGCTATGGCACTGTCGTTGTTTACATTTCAGTTGTCAAATATCAATAAGAAGTGTTCGGAAAAATGTAATACGCTCACTGAACGTACTTATGACAGTGTTGTATTTAAAGTTTTAATCAATATTATAACAATTTATGAATCTATTAACCAATAATTAATTGAAATTTTATACGAAATATTGAGATCAATAATGCCGAACCCAGTATAACAGTCGAGTGATATTTTTTATATATGTCATCTCATCGAATGAGATTTTATTGCCATTCAAATAATTTGATAGCACGAAACCAACACAACTTTTGAAAACATATGAAAAAATGTGTATAGGTGTACCGGATTTTTATATGAAAATTATCAACATCAAGCATACATGTTGGTATAATCGTCCAACAATACACTCAATACAACGATACAACGGCTTGTGTGAACTGACCATGTATTGTGTAGTTCATATTTTAAACGTCAAGAAAGCAATAAGAAGCATTGATAATTTGACTTTTAAGCAACAAAATAAATAATATTTCGGAAAAAAGTATTTTGATTTATTATCTGTTCGAACAATATAATTTTGGGATGTTAATGGTTGACTCAAGTCACAGAAATTGTTTTGTATTTTTAATCCTCTTCTTAATTATTGGCATTTACATGCTCTCCATCACCTTTAAAAGAGCAGAACAAACAGCTATTGGGCGGTAGTTTTCAGGGTTATTAGCCTCACCCTTCTTAGGGATTGGCGTGACATTAGCAAGCTTCCAACACGAAGGAAAAGTACCGGCACGATACGACAAACAGAAAAGCTTAGCTACTGGACGGGCCAATGTCGAAGAGCACTGTTTCAGGAGCAGTGCTGGTATACCGTTGAGAACTGCAATACCCCCCCTGGCTCGAAACAATATATTCTAGGCATAGTCATTGCTACTCTTTCAAGTTCGGGTAGTGGTTGAGTGCTCGACGGCAGATAGGAGTTACCTGCAAACAAGCCAGCCAAAAGGTTGGCCTTCTCAACAGGGTCAGTAAATGTTTTGTCATTCATTATAAGAGTTGGAATCGAACTAGCATTATTCCGCAAACTTCGAACAAATGACCAAAAGCTCTTCCCCCCGAGGGAAAGAAAGACCTTTAGTACAAAGACGCTGCTCGTATAAAGCCTTTTCGCCAACAATACACTCAATACAACAATACAAGGACTTTTGTGAATTGCCCAATTGAAAATTATTTTGTGGTACTTATAAATACATTTTCAAAATTTTTCTAATATACGTGTAAAATCAATTTTCAATAATCTGGTGGTGTTTTTTTTTAATATTTAAAATTAAAAAAGGATTAATATAAAAAAATAAAATATATTATTTCATTTAGAAGCGGCATTATAATGAAAATATTCATTCAGAATGCATTTCTTATTTGATTCCAGTTTCATTTTATTGTATGTATTTACTTGATTGTTATTTAAATTTGTCACATTTTGTATATTTGAACTTGTTTCAATATTGTATTGTATTGTATTGTTTTGTATTTAATGTGATATTTATTATAATTTTTGTAAATATTTTACAGCCTAATTCTTTCATTCAAAATGAATTTATTGCATAAAAATTTATTATCATTGGCACATTTTTTTAATATTTACATTGTCTTTATATTGAATTTTAAAATAATAAAACTCATTCATATTGATTTAAAAAAGAACGATTAAACGATTTAAATTTACAGATCAATAAACTTTAATAATTTGAATTACATATTGAATCATTAACTTTCTATTAAAAATATTTTTGACCCAGTGTGGCACTTTCCAGCGATATACAAATTGTCATAATCAACAAGTGATTGAAAAGTTACCAATACAATACTCAGTCAATATTAATCCATTCTGAGTCAATCTGTCAGGATGTAAAGATGCATTCCAAAATTTCAACCCTTCAGTTAGGATTATGACCTAGTTTCTTACATTAATTACATTATGTGGATTAATTTCATATATGAGTGGAGGGAGTGGACCTACAGTTTAAAGTCGACACCCAACGACAGATTTTTTGAGAAGCTCTTCATGGTAATTTTATTTACTCACAGAGTTTTTGCCAGAAATCTGCTGAAAGAAAGTCGCCGAAGAAATATTTTCATATTTTTGGTAGTAGTGTAGATTGGTAGTCTAACCTGGTGTTTAAGTCTTGGTCTTACGTCTAATAAACCAATATACTACGTACTGAAGTCGGCGTGGTCTAGTAGATAGTGTGTTGGCTTATTAGACGTAACAGTCAGGGTTCGAGTCCCAGACCAGACATCAAAACAAAATACAAAAAGTATTTTTTCGGCAAAAACTCTGAGAGTAAATAAAATAGCCATGAAAAGTTTCTCATGAAATCTGTCGTTCGGAGTCGACTTGAAACTGTAGGTCCCGCCACTTATGTCTAAAATTAACACGCACAACATAAGTGGAGTGAGGAACTAGGTCAATAATCCTGACTGATGGGTTCTAATGACCAATTATGTATGTATGTTATGTACTACCTACTAGACTACGGCGACACATTATGAATTTAGTGAGGGATATGATATAGAGTAAGGATAGCTATCGTAATAATCAACTCTCTTAACCGATCTACAACTTCAACAGAAGTTACATGCAAATAAGCGAACTCTTTGCACTTGTCTAGTCATTATACTGATGCCTCCGTTCTATAACATTCTAAGTCGAAAAAGTATGTATTGAGTTATGTTTTGAGTATTTTCACCTACACGATCGGTTCAATTTTTAAGCATCTTTTCAGATGAAGATCAATTTGATCTTGGCGGGTATGTAAGCAAGCATTTGTCGCATTTGGGGTATAGAAAACCCGCACGCATACAATGAAAAGCTGACACACACAAAACGAGTCACTGTTTGGTGCGGATTTTGGTCCAGAGGCATAATTGAGCCATTTTTCTTCGAAAATGAGCAAGGAGTGACCGTTACAGTCAATTGCGATCGTTATCGGGCCATGTTGAACGAATTTTTGTTCACAAAAATTGAAGAGGAGAATATTGGCAACATTTGGTTTTAACAGGACGGCTCTACGTGCCACACAGCCGAAGCTACACTTGATGTTTTGAGCCCTCTTTCTGAAGAACGCATTATCAGCCGCAGAGCTGATGTCGTTTGGCCACCGCGGAGCTGCGATTTGACACCGTTTGTGGGGTGCTGTCAAAGATAAGTATTACGCCGACAAGCCAAAGACAATTGACGCTTTAAAGTACAATATTTGTGAAGCCATTGGTGAAATATAGCTGCACACAATCGAAAATGTACTTAAAAATTGAAACGATCTTGTAGGATACTGCATGGCCAGCTGAGGCAGCCATTTGAATTAAGTTATTTTCCATTATTAACCGAAAGGATTGTACTTTCATACAAAAAAAGAAATTTGAGAAAATATTCCGTGGTTTTTTTTTATTTTTATTATTTGGCGGAACCTTATGCTATGTTCAGACATGTAGTTATATTGAAAAAATCGCAATAAACGGTATTATTGATCTCAATATTTCATATAAAATTTCAATTAATTATTGGTCAATAAATTCATAAATTGTTATAATATTAAGAAAAATTCTAAATACAACACTGTCATAAGTACATTTAGTAAGCATATTACATTTTTCCGAACACTTTCTATTGACATTTGGCAACTGAAATGTAAATAACGTTAGTGCCATAAGCAAAAGCTTTCTGTTCTGCTAGCTAGCCAATAATATCACATTTTTATTTCTCTTCCTTCTGAGGAAAGCCACTTTGGAGTCACAAGTATTAACTATTAACCCCAATTGCTCGGTGTTTCGGTTAATCATTAGCAATACCTTTTCCAATGTTAAATTGTTTTCCTTTTTTCTAAAAAATATTTTTGGCACTAATTTTTGTGTATTATGTCTGAACGCTAAAAATATTGTTCTCAATAAAACGAATATTGATTTAATAAAAGTACATGTCTGAACATAGTATTAATTAAAAAGTTCAATTTAGTAGACATAGATGTCTAGAACCTAAAATGAACTTAAAAAAAAAAAATAAAGAACCTGTAGATTGGTAGAGTTTTCTAAATACTTAATTTTGTTCCAATAATAATGAATCAAAATCTAAACAGACGGGTATTGAACTTGCAATACTAACAAGATCTTCTTTCTTTTGTACTCTATTACTCATTTACCTGTATTTAATAGTCATGAAATTGATTTTTTTTTTCGTATTGTAATTAAAAGTTTCAAAAAATAAAAATTTATTTACCATATGGGGGTATTGACCGGGTGCTACAATTGAACGTCCATTAAAATCATCATTAATTGACTCCATTTCATTTGCGGTCACATTGTTCTCATGATTCTCTATGTAATTGTAAATGTTGTAGAATTTCTGATAGTATTCAGCATCAGGGGCATTGGGTTTTGCATATTTTTTATTTTTACGATACTCTAAACGTGGCTTAACCACTTCATTCCTGTTGATGTCTTCATTCGTTGACCAGCCTTGGCTATATTGATATTGAAATTGTTCAGCAGTTGCTAAACGTTCAGCAGAGTGTTTATTGTTATTTTTGATTTTTGGTTTGCCGGATTTACCTCTGGTCAGGCTATTGATATTAGGATTTTTTGCTTTATTAGAAGGACTAATGGATCTGCCTCTGGGTTCAGATCTATTAATATTATAATCTAGCACTTCTTGAGATTGTTGTTCATCGGAGGAATCCGGTCGTTCGGCCGAAGAGAAGCGATTTTGAATACCTGGATTTACGTTCACATATTGCCTTTGTTGTGGGGCATAGTCATTGCTAGTCCTAGGCGGTGGATTTTTATTATTAATATTCGGTGGATATTGCTTTAATCCATCTTGTTGGGCGCTTTGGTAATGTGCCGGAGATCCACTTTGGCCATTATTAATAAACTGCAGAGTATCATAATTGATAGCTGGAGTATTTATTGCTCCTACTGGCGTTAATTGTAAGCCATTGATTGATTGATATGGGTTTTGCCCTTCACTCACATAATATTGATTGATGTCATGCTGTTGTGGTATAGGATTTCTAATTGGAACTTGTACCAGAGGATTATGATTTAGGGTGTATAGAACAGTTTGATAGTTATTATTGTTATCATATGGATTGAAATTATTGAATTGCGTAGAAACTTGGCTTAATAAACCATTCATTACGATTATTAAAAAACACAAAAAAATATTTTCCATTTTTTTTATTCTTTTTTATTTTATTTTTTGTTGCTTATAATTTTTTGTTTTTAAATCACGTTAAGCGTTCTGTTAGAATCCCGGTAGATGACTGTTGCCTTAATTCACGAAAACGTAACATTTATTAACGAAAATAATATTCTTGTTTGAATTCAAGTCGAAAATTGTATAGTCTTTACATTATTTTTGAATAATCTACATACATATTCACATACAGTGGGTGACAAAACAACACAAGCTTTTTCAAAATTGCACTAAAAATTCTTATTCTTAAATTCGCAAAATATTTGTGCTGTTTGCTGAATTTCAGCAAAAAAAAAAAAAATTAGAACTTTCAAAAATGATTAAAAAAATTTTTTGACTCAAGAACTGTAAATACTCATCATTTTGGAGAAGACTTCAAAACTTCAATAATATAGTTTTTTTTATATTTTTATGCATACTAATGAACTGTAATCTCCAATTTTTTTTCTTTCGAATTTCCAATTTTGTCTTATTAGAACACATAAAAAAATTTTTGAAAAAGTTTCCATAGTTTTGTCACCCACTGTATGTTGTATTTATATATATAAAATACAATATAATTAAACGTTTGTATTTATCAATATATCGTATTAAATACTGGTTACAGTAACAAGCAAAATTGTTGGTTATATTTTTATATTTTGTATGAATTTTTAACATTTCAATTCAACACCAAATCCATGTCTCTAGGAACGGGGAATTTGACTAACAAATGTCGGAAATGAAACATGTTTTTGGGGTAGACTAACTACACTACAGCTTATCTCAATATCATTCGGATTCGACTTTAAACTGTAGGTTCCGCCACTCACATAAAAAATATTAGCACACACAACATAAGTGTCGTAAGAAAATAGGTTGTAATCCTAATTGTAGAGTTGTAATGACCAATTATGTATGTAGTCTAGTAGGTAGTGTGGCAGGGTTCGGGTCCCAGGTCAGACATCAAAACAAAATGCAAAAAGTATTTCTTCGGCGATTTCCTCTCAGTAGATTTCTAACAAAAACTCTGAGAGTAAATAAAATTGCCATGAAAAGTTTCTCAAAAAATCTGTCGTTCGGAGTCGACTTAAAACCGTAGATCCCTTCACTCATGTATAAAATTAAAGCACACACCATAAGTGGTATGAGAAACTAGGTCAATAATCCTGACTGAAGGGCTGCAGTGACAAATTATATTCATAAATTATTATAATATTGATTAAAACTTTAAATACAACACTGTCGTAAGTACGTTCAGTGAGCATATTACATTTTTCCGAACACTTTCTATTGATATTTGACAACTCAAATGTAAACAATGACAAACATAAAATGGAAGGCAGAGACCTGCACCGAGCAAATTTGTCGGCGGCGGCGGCTAAAGTTGAAAAGGTTCGGCGGCGGCTTTAAGTCGGCTGTCAGCCGAAATATGGTAAAGTTTCGGCGGCGCTTTTATTTATTTAAATAATATGCATACAACATTTCCAACATTTATTTAAAGAACAAAAAATACATGTAAATCCATGTATGAAACATTAGCCTCACATAATTGGTCATTACAACTTTTCAGTCAGGATTACGACCTAGCTTCTCACACCACTTATGTGTGTGCGTTAATTTTATATATGAGTGTTGGGGCTTACAGTTTAAAAATTAACTCCAAATGATAGATTTTTGCGAATCTTTTTATGGCAATTTTATTTACTAAATAATCATTGTTAGCAAATCGATTATTAAAAATTAGCGACTAAAGAAAAAATTAGAACAAGAAGTAAAATTACACACAAATTACACACGAAGCTAATTACACACATGCTATACGCAGAATCAAAAATTACACAATATGTGTAATTAAACACAAGGCGGCAACACTGGTCTGCTGTGATCCGAAGTGACATAAATAAAATGGCTCTGGTTGCTCCACTATGTTAATGGGCCTTAGATCTCTGCAGCACATTTGCACAAGCAGACATGCGTTAGCAAATTTTTCGGAATCTGCATTTTTAGAACTTCCTGACAATAAGGATTTTATTTTGACATTCGAATTTTAAAATTTTTTGATTTTACGTCAATACCGTGAGCACGTAAATGGTTACAGAGGTTTGATGTCGACGCAGAAAATCCAAACCTGAAATTACACAGACTTACAAAAGTTTACATACCCCTCACATACTTAATTTTTTTAAATAAATATTTAATTTAAAATTCTTTAATGACTTTTTTTTATTCCATATCGGATTTATTAAGAAAAAAATAAACATAAAAATAACATATTTCCATTAATTTCTATTAAATAACATAAAATAATTCAGTTTTTACCATAAAGCTAATTTACAAAAGTTTACATACGGGGAAAAGAAAACGCTAATAAAATTAAATTAATATTTTGTGTGGCCTCCTTTGGCTTTAATTACAGCAGATAATCTATTTGGCATGGACAATGCCAATTTTTTGGTAATTTCTGGAGTAATTTTGCTCCATTCTTCCATCAACGCTTCTTTGAGTGCTGGAACTGATGTTACTTGTCGTTTTCTGAGACCTCGTTTTAAAATATCCCATAAATGTTCAATAACGTTAAGATCGGCGGGCTGCGGGAGATGTTCCAACTTGTGTTTAACGTTATATAGAAGCCATTCTTTAACTATCTTTGAAGAATGCTTCGGATCGTTATCCTGGAGAAATATTTCCTCCAGATCTAAAAGTTGGACGCTGGGAACGTAGCTATCCTTTAAAATATGAATATACATGGTCTTATCCATAGTACTATCCATGAACCTAAGCTTCCCGACACCATTTGCCGCCATACATCCCCTCCATGTTTCACAGTGCAATTAACATTTTGTGACAATAACGCTGCATTTGGCTTTCGCCAAACTTTTGTCCGATCATTACCTCCAAAAACCATAAATTTACATTCATCTGTAAATATTACCCTCTCCCAAAATGTAGGATCATTTACATGAGCATTTTCGTACTTTTGGGCATATTCTAGGCGCTTCTGGATATTCACAGATCTAAGTAAAGGTTTTTTTCTGGCAACTCTGCTATTGTACCCATTCCTCTTGATACATCGGCGAACAGTCTGGTCAGAAACGGTAATTTCTAGATCTGTTCTCATTTTCCGATTTAATTCGACGGCACTTAACTTAGGATTTTCTTGAATAGAACGAATAATAGACCGCTCTGTTCGTTTGTCGAGAATGCGGGGGCGCCCACTACGAGCTTTGCTTTCATAATTTCCATTTTTTTTTTGAAATTTTTTATTATTGTTTGGACTGTGCTTTTACTTAAATTTATTAAATTTCCAATTTCATTAAGAGATTTTCCATCATTTCTCAATTTGATGACGGTTTTTCGAATTGGTTCAGAAATTTCTTTGCCTTTGCCCATTTTCTTCCACTAAAAACACTTTTTGTTTTTATTTTGCAAGTGTGATCACTTTTAGTAAAAGTAAAACCTCTGCTACTGATTTTAAACAAAGCATCACAAAAATCGTAGCGGAAATTTTAACGGTACAACATTTTTTTTGCAGGGTATGTAAACTTATGTAACTTTAGAAGAATACCGATTACTGCTGTTTTGTTGTTATTTAAAATAAATAAATTCTAAAAGATGATGGAAATATTTTTTTAGTGCATAAAACAAAAAAAAGTAACTAACATTTTTAATAAAATTATGTAATTTTTCAAGAAAATAGAAAAATTGTGAACGTATGTAAACTTTTGTAAGTCTGGGTATTTCGCATTTTATAACACTTACAAAACAATTATCAGAAATAAATATTCAAAATAAAATTTTCCAAAAAAAATTTGGCTAAAAGCTGATTGAAATTGGAGTTTCAATTATTGTTTTGGGAAATCAGTACCATTAAAAATAGCAAGGTCGTCATCGGAATCAGATGAATTTAACTCATTTGAATTATTGAAATTTGTAGTTCTTTGGCACTCCATTTCAATTTTTTGTCTTTTAAACAATTTAACGTAAAGTTAAAAGTGTAACCACAATCACCAAAAACAAGAAAGGGTGTTCAAAATTTTCATATCAAAAAATTAAAAATTTTTCTATTAATATATCACAAAATGAACAAAAAACTTCAATAATGTATTTAAGTCAAGTAAAACAAAAATATAAACATCATATTTTATATATAATTAAAATTTACTGTATACAATTTTAAAAACATATTTTCATTAATTTTCTTACATACATAAAACGGCGGCTGAATTTAAGCCGAATCAAGCCGAATAAATTTTCGGCGGCGGCGGCTTTTAAATTTTGTCGGCGGCTCGGCTTAGCCGGCTGTCAGCCGATCGGCGCAGGTCTCTGATGGAAGGTCAGCAGAAAGGTTTGTATTTAATGTAAGTTGTTGAAGCAATCAGCTGTTTGGTTTACCAGCTGTCAAATAAATTTTCAAATATTATATGTCTGAACGCTAAAAATATTGTTCTCAATAAACCGAATATTGATTTAATAAAAGTGCATGTCTAAACATAGTATAAGACGCCTATTAAACAGTTTGGAAATCACTGAAATAAATCACTAAAAAAAACCAATTAAAATAATATCAAAATGCTTTTGTTTTTAATTTTTGATATTTTTCACGTTATTGGGTATTTTCCTTTTTGTTTTTTCTTACTTTTTTCCATTTGTTTTTGTTAACTTTCTGCACATTTGTTTTTGTGAATTCAATATTTTCTTTGTTTTTCTTTTTTTGTTCGGTTCGGGGTTTGTTTGTTCATTAGGGCCTAAGAAAAAACTAATTTGTTACAAATTAATGACTACAGTAATACAAATTTATAAAGGGTCCGCCAAATAGCTTTGACTGAAATACAGCTACACACAATCGATAATGTGATGGTGTAGGCTACTGCATGGCCAACCGAGGCAGCCATTTGAATGAAATTATTTTCAATTATTAACCGGAAGGCTTGTACTTTCAAATAAAAAAAATTTTTGAGGAAGTTTTCAGTAGTTTTTTTTAAGCATTTAAAAAAAAAAGTTGTTATTTGGCGGACTCTTTACATAAGTAGTACGTACGATAGCAGTTTATTACAATTAAAATTCAATTCAAATTATTCCTACACCTTGTCAAAGGTTACAGTGAAAGCACATGACCAGCGTTGCCAGAATGATGATTTTATCATATTTTTGATGATTTTTGAACCAAAATATGATTTAATGATTTTTTTCTTAAATTATGATTTTTAATTTATAAAAATTATGATTTTTTTTTTATTTCAAATCAGTACTATTTTCGTTCTAATTGAACGTTTTTAATCCTATGTTCTCTAACTTAAATAATGTCAAAATTTGGTTAAGATGCGCCTATCCGTTCCGAAGTTAGAGGGAAAAATCTATTTAGAATATACATATAGTCGTAAGTTGCATGCAAACTTTGAGAGCTTTTAACTTAAAACACACTTTTTCGACTTAGAATGTTATAGAACGGAGGCGTCGATATGTTAATATATTTTAATTATAATTTTTAAATAAAATTTTGTATCTTAAAAATGATGATTTTTTTCATAAAATTTGATTTTTTTGTGCCATTGATGATTTTCTTGTCAAAGCTTCTGGCAACGCTGCACATGACTTCATCATTCTTAAGTATTCGTTATATTCTAACAGAAGTAATTCAAAGTTGTTATAAAATTTATGAATGGAAAGCAAAAGATTTTATTTTGCCAGTACTTTAGTAGTTCGATTTTGGCTTGCGATTTGTTGATTAATAGTAACGGATTTTTTGTAAGAATGGTGGCTCTTAGTAAACTATTTCTGTCTCCTCTAAATACACAAAAATACCTGCACATCCCGGGATTGGTTGTGTGCAGCATTCTTTTTTCGTAGTTTTTATAAATTTACGGTTAATTAATAGTGAGTTCGCTGTGGTCTAGTGGGTAGTGTGTTGGCTTATTAGACAAAAGGCTCGGGTTCGAATACCAGGTCAGACATCAAAACGAAAAAATATTTCTTCGGCGACTTCCTCTCAGCAGATTTCTGGCAAAGGCTCTGAGAGTAAATAAACTTGCCATGAAAAGCTTCTCAAAAATCTGTCGTTCGGAGTCGACTTTAAACTGTAGGTCCCGCCACTCATGTATAAAATTATCGCACACCACATAAGTGGTGTGAGAAGCTAGGTCGTAATCCTGACTGAAGGGTTGTAATGGCCAATTATGTATGTAATAGTGAGTTCAAAATGATCAAAATAAAAAAGATAGTAATCGTAACTCTACTTTTTCCCCCCGGCTAATTTCAGATCCCTCTACTGATGAAATATAAAATTATGGATCGTGTTTTACCATCAAATATTATTTGCAAGCTGTTGGCTGGAGTTCCGTGGTCTTCTTTGTCTTTTAAGGTGAGAAAATATTATTGTTTATATATTTTATTTATATACTAGCTGATTCGGGGAACTTCGTCCCGCTCAAAAATTATTTTTTTTTATTGCCCAAACCAGCTCACATTATATGTTTATTGTAACATGCAGCATAAAGCGCTGACGAAGTTATAATTGATGTAATCGCTTCAAAACAAAAACTAACGGATATAAATGTATATATCGACGCCTCCACTCTATAACGTTCTAAATGTACTTTGAACGTTTTTAATGTTCTTGCATTTTTAAATTCTACGTTCTCTAACTTAAATACGTTTTGAAGTTATAGGGAAAAATCTACTTAGAATACACATATAATCGTATGTCGCGTGAAAACTTTGAGAGCTCATAACTCAAAACACACTTTTTCGACTTAGAATGTTATAGCACGGAGGCGTTGATATGTAGTCATAAACCATCAAATTAGCCGACTTGTAGGTATCTCTTAAAGCGGGAGTTTATTTATTTTTTGTGAGCTTGTCGATATCGACTTTACGAAGTTACCCACCAAATTACATTCGTCTACGATCACTATGACCCTAAATATTAAAGGTTTGCCACGCCTACTTTTTGTTATATCGAATCTTTTTAAACCATTTAAACATGATTAACTTTCGAACAAAAAAAGAATGGTTAAAATCGGTTCAGTAGTTTAAGAGTTATAGGTATCGTTTGAAGGGCGACGGTTGTCATGATATCGACTCAACGAACTTACCCACCAAATTTTATTCGTCTTCGCTCAATATGTAACTAAATATTTAATTTTAACGATTTTCCATGCCCGCTTAACATTTAGGGATATGGAAAATAGATGTTATCCGATTCTCAGACTTATCCGATATGCGCACACAATTTCATGAAATTTCGGAATATTTTTATAATTTTTTGCCCGTTTTTACAATATTTTTGTTCCAAATTCAGTTTTGGGTTTGAACAGTGACTTCACGTCTAATAAGCCAACACACTACCTACTAGACTAATACTATGTTCACATATGCAATTTAATTGAGTCAATATTTGGTTAATTGAGAACAAAATTTCAACCGTTCAGGTATAATAAATATACGCAAAACCTTATACTATGTTCAGACATGCACCTTTATTGCGTAAATCACAATAAACGGTATTATTGATCTCAATATTTCATATAAAATTTCAATTAATTATTGGTCAATAAATTCATAAATTGTTGTAATATTGATTAAAACTTCAAATACAACACTGTCATAAGTACTTTCAGTGTGCATGTTATATTTTTCCGAACACTTTCTATTGAAATTTGACAACTTAAATGTAAACAATGACAGTGCCATAAGCAAAAGCTTTCTTTTCTGCTATTATTTCTCATCCTTCTGAAGAAAGTCACTTTGGAGTCACAAATATTCTCGCAACAGCTCGACGTTTCGGTTAATCATTAGCAATACCTTTTCCAATATTAAATTGTTTTCCATTTTTTCTAAAAAACTATTTTTGGCACTAATTTTCGCGATTAAATTAAGAGCAATTTTGTTGAAGCAATCAGCTGTTTTATTTACCAGCTGTCAACTAAATTTTCGTATATGTCTGAACGCTAAAAATATTGTTCTAAATAAACCGAATATTGATTTAATAAAAGTGCATGTCTGAACATAGTATTATGTTACTCAATATTTAGTTGACAACTGGTAAACAAACCAGCTGATTGTTGCAACAACATTGTTTTTGTTTCGTTTGTTGTTAAATATCAACAGGAAGTGTTCGGTTACTAATATATAATATGCTCCCTAAACAGACTTATGACAGTGTTGTATTTAAAGTTTACTGAATATTATAACAATTAGCATTTAATTGAGCAATAATTTATTGAGTAGTAATTAATTGAGATTTTATAAGAAATATTGAGATCAATAGTGGCGTTATTTGCGATTTAATTTTTTAATTTTAATTTTTGCAAACTTAACTTTAGGCAAATATCGGCATAATTTGAACTACCTCTGGCGGTTGAGCTTGAACTACGTGAGTTGAGCTTGATCAAATCAATCGATTTGATAACTCAGTTCAATCGTATATACAAAGTGACTGCATTTATTCTGAATATATACTCATGGGTTTTGTTCTCATAAGAATGGTCAGAGATTACCTTTATAGCTTGTTCAACAAAAAGGCTTAGAATTATCCAAGTTTCTGTACTGTAATTCTCTAAAGCTGGATTCACCTATCATGTCGGAACATTTGCAAGATATTTATTTTTTATCCAAGAAAAAATCGAAGTATTTAACTTGTTGGGATATTTTAATCTCCTTATTAAGAATGCGGTGAGCTTTTTATGTATTTCTTGTAAACATTCGTCTATTAAACATTTCTTGGTCGTGCCCAATTGAGTAATATATTGAGAGCGTAGTAGGTAGTTTTGATACTTCTCCCGCAGTAGTATTACCACGTCGTCCTTCGTTAGTTCATACATAATTGGTCATTATAACCCTGCAGTCGGGATTATTGATCTAATTTCTCACACCACTTGTGTGTGTTAATTTTATACATGAATGGCGGGACCTACAGTTTAAAAGTCGACTCCGAACGACAGATTATTTTTTGAGATACCTTTGGCAGGTTTTTTTTTTACTCTCAGAGTTTTGGTCAGAAATACTTTTTGTATTTTGTTTTGATGTGTGGCCTCGGGCCGTTAGTTCATTTTCTCAATATACTATAAATCCACATGAGACATAATAGTGTGCCTCCCTATAGTGTTCCTGACTAAATATTTATTTTAATCATTACCGTAATACATTTTATCAAGTGAAAGCCAAACTATAGCTTATTATAATTGTTTTTTTCAATGCAATTTATTTGCATAACGTTTTAACGTCTGGCCAAATGAAATTATAATTCTTTTAATTAAAATATATTCCTTAATCATTCCTACAAAGTTTGCGCTGGCAACATTGAGGTACACTAAGAGGTGCTGGACACTACAGTCATAGACAATTGTTTTACTGCATTTCGTTTTTTGTTTGTAATTCGTTTCCATTGATTAATTATTAAGGGAATAATAAAAAGTTGCCTAAAACTTGACAAAAACCATGGAATTAAAGCTTCAACGAAAGGAAAATACGTAATAAAAAATTCTCAAAAAGGACAGATACGACAGAATGCCATCCGCAAACGTTTATCAAAAAAAATTATTATTTCTTTGAAACCAACACGTAGTAGATGACCTCTACTCATTAGAGTGTATGTTTTATTAAATACATTCCCTGGTTGTGAACGCTCAATGCTATGCTATGTATTGTGTATTTATAAGAATGATAAACTAAAGATTACGCCTTGCGCATGATTTCCCGTTAGATGACGTAGTTGGGCTATTTTAAATGTTTCCAAGTCTTTTTCATATGTGAAAATGAACATTTCTTCTGAAAAATGTGTGCACTACGTCAAAGTTGTTGGCATCCCTGCAATATAACTTAAATTATCATTAGCCAATAGGAACACAATTTGCGTGACGTCATTGATTCAAAATGCGCCGAAAAATTTTAATTTTGTGTGCGTGATGGCGTAATCTTTGGTTTATCATTCTTGGTGTATTTCGTATTCCAGATGTATTTTTTTGGCATTCACACAATTTGATAGCACGAAACTAATACAACTTTAAAACACATCGACGCCTCCATTCTAAGTACACTTAGAACGTTTTTAATGTTCCTGCACTTTGCTTAAGATGCGCCGATCCGTTCCGAAGTTATAAGGAAAAGTATGTCGTGTGGAAACTTTGAGAACTCATAACTCAAAACACACTTTTTCGACTTGGAATGTATAGTACGGAGGCGTCGATATATGAAAAAAATGCGTATAAGGACCTTTTTACAGCTTGCCGTTAATTACAGGGGGAATTTTAACGGGCAGATAAATTGTTTTTCATTATTATGAGTACCCACTGTCATATTTTAATTTTATTTTATCTGTAAGTTGTAATAACGAAAATCATTTAAAGGTAGATTTACAGTTCCCTTTAGATAAAAGGTACCTTTAACTAAAGCTAAGTTGTAATAATGGCCCTAATAAGTGTATCGGATTTTTACATGAAAGTTATTAACAACAAACATACAATGTTGTATAATGGTCCGACAATACACTCTATACAACAATACAACGGCTTGTGGAGATAGGCAAGAAGGGGTGGTAGTGTGCAATATATAATCATTGTCACTTTTTTTCTAGAATTGTTTTCTTTTTTTGTAATAATTTTCACTCTCTTTTTTCTTCAATAGACGTATTGAGATACCGGCCGAAATGTTGGAAAGAGTATGCCAAAATTCGACTAAGCGAATGAACCATTTGAGGCGCAGTCGCGGTCAACATTTGCATGAAATAATCTTCAAACATTAAATTATATGGAACGTACTATCGATTCAAATTAAAATTTCATGCATTTTTCTGAATTTCATGTGTTTTTTTTTCGATTTCGGGTTTCGGAATTTCCCGATTGGCATCCCTAGGAAGTAGCCAAGCTAGTCTAAAAAATTTAGGCTGTCAGGATTAAAAAACAAATTTTTTTTTTGATATTTTTCATTAAAAATGGAATGCGTCCGAACCAAGGTCTATAACTGTACATTGTTCATAAGCATTAATGTGCGATACCTTTTCGTAAATATTATCACACACTTTCAATTTTTAATCAAAGAAGTGAATAAATAAAATTAAATTAAATTGTATTTAATGAATTTTATAGTCTATTTGAAAGTAGCAGAAACTTTTCATTTCTCAAGTATTTAATCAGTTTGATTTTAGCATTCGATTCGATTAATTTCGTGTAGCAATTTATAAGAAAATAATTGTTTTTAAAGGATGGTGGCTCCTAGTAAAATATTTCAATATCCTTTAAAAAGTGCACATTGCTCACAAATGTTTGTCCATCCCGGTATTGGTTGTGTGCCCGGTTTTTTTCTTTGCTTTTATCAGCACGGCATTTCCAATATGAAATATTTTTTACCACTCTTAATAGTGAGTTTTATCTGGTTTGAGTTAAAAGTCATAATATAATTGTGTTTTCCTTTCCATTTCGTTCCAGACTTCGTTAGTGAGAAATTGTAAAACAATGAATCGAGATTCATTTATGAAAGCGTTAAAATATTATTTGGAAGCCGTTGTTTGGGTTACCATCTCTGGGTCGTTTGTGTTTGGTTTCGTTTGCGTTCTAAGGTTAGTAAAAATTAATTTTTATTACAAGTTTTAATTAAATTTTATGTAATTTATGTTTATGATTATTAGGCCATAGGAAAAACATACAAAAATAATTGGGAAGTGCTCAATAATAAGAAATTATATTAAGGCCCATTACTACAACTTTCCGTTAAACTGGGGTTTAGTTAAAGGTACCTTTAGCTAAAGGAAACTGTAAAGTTACCTTTAATCTTAGATTCGTTATTATCATTTACAAATAAAATAAAGTAAACTATTTTCAAAAATATGGCAGTACCGAAGCAATGTCGATAACACTGCTCAATTAAACAATTTGGGCCATAATCATAGTCAAACTCTAAAGTCGGTTCTTTTTAAAAACAACTTTAATATTTAATGTTTCTTAACTATAGAGAAAATTAATAATGGTTTTAAGTTGAATCAGCTTTAAGTGGGTGATTAGTATAATGTTTGAAATTTTTCATACAAACTGGTATAAATATTGTATAAGGGGCATCTCTGCACAGCTGATAAAAGCGCCAAAAATAAAATAAAATGATAAACAAATGGGCAAAACCTTTCCTTATACAATTTAGACTTTCTTCCTTCACACAAATCTTCAATTATACCAAAAATCATTTTCAAAGTCCTGAATTGTACACATTCTTTCAATTTTTTTAACACTTTTTCTACAATTTATAAAAAATTTAACGCAATTCAAATTACAAATTTTGACAAATGACAAACAGCTGATAGATTTAAAATGATGTTACATACATACATAATTGGCCATTACAACCCTTCAGTCAGGATTACGACCTAGCTTCTCACACCACTTATGTTGTGTGCGTTAATTTTATACATGAGTGGCGGGACCTACAGTTTAAAGTCGACTCCGAACGACAGATTTTTGAGAAGCTTTTCATGGCAATTTTTACTCTCACAGTCTTTGCCAGAAATCTGCTGAGAGGAAGTCGCCGAAGAAATATTTTTTCGTTTTGATGTCTGACCTGGGATTCGAACCCGGGCCTTTTGTCTAATAAGCCAACACATTACCCACTAGACCACGGCGACTTCAATGATGTTAACTTAGTTAAAAACAACTTCACCTTGTTTTAAGAATTAAATAGACTTTAGTGGAAAAAGTAAGCTTTTTACCGTCATATAGTAGCCGAAGAGTAGACTTTTTTATAAATGGTACTTAAAGTATACTTATGACTATGGTTATGGCTCTTTGTTTTTTAAATGCAGTGGCTTCCTTTTTTTTGTTACATATGCTCATTTTGTGTGTATTTAAAGTTGCCATATCGAAAAAAATATATATATAAAACGGCAAGTTCAAACAAAAACTTAACTTTAAAAGTTATCGATAGGATGATCCCTCCTGTAGCTTAACGGTCACTTCTACCATATTGTTTACTTATAATAATGAAAACCAATTTATCTGCCCGTTGAAATCCTCCCTTTAATTAAGGGCAAAATGTAATAATGGCCCTAAATTGCGTTAAGTTTTTATACAACTCAGGGCCATTATTATAACTTACCGTTAACTAAAGGGATGATTTTAACGGAGAGATAAATTGTTTGTCATTATTACGAGTACCCAATAAGATAGAAGTGAGCGTTAAGCTAAATGGAAGATCATCCTCTCTTTAACATTTTAAGGTCACTTTATGTTTGAACTTGCTATACCATATATATTATTTTCGATATGGCAACTTCAAATTTAAACAAAATTGCTGGTTCCACTGTGTTAAAAAGAACTTATTTAATTGAGCAGTTTTATCGACTTTTGGCTTTGCACTGCCATATTTTTGAAAAAGTTAATTTTATTTTATCTGTAAGTTGTAATAACCAAAATAAGTTAAAGGTAACTTTGCCGTTCACTTTAGCTAAAGATACCTTTAACTAACGCCAACTTTAACGGTAAGTGGTAATAATGACCCTTAGTATGAAGAATAAAGCAAAAGTCAAAAGTAACCAAAAAAAAAAAAAAAAAATCAAAATAAAACATATCCAAAATCCTGTAGAACTCATTGTACCTCCACTTCTAATATTCGCCTACCCAACAAAGGGTGATCTTTAATGTACATCGATGGTCTTGATGGTTGTAGGCTGTGGATTTGATACCCATCAGACGCTCTGAATTTCTGTGATTGTTTGTATGACTTTATAAATGAGTAACAGCTGCAATCAACTGTAAAAAGAAAATGAGAATTATTACAGAGTTATCCTCGAGAACTCTCATTATTTCTCTTACTTGCTAAGTGTTAACCGCAAAAAAAGGATGGTATTAATAATAGTCTAGTAGGTAGCGTTTTGACTTATTATAGATGTAAAAGTCCGGTTTCGTATTCCAGGTCAGACATCAAAACGAAAATAGGAAAAAAATTCTTACTTCGGCGATTTCCTCTCAACAGATTTCTGGCAAAAACTTTAAGAGTAAATAAAATTGCCATGAAAAGTTTCTCAGAAATTTATCGTTCGGAGTCGATATTTAAACTGTAGGTCCCCCGCCACTAACATGTAAAATTAACACACACATCGTGAAAGGTGTGAGAAGCTAGGCCGTAGTCTTGACTAAAGGGTTGTAATTAATATTTGACAACTCAAATGTAATACTATGTTCAGAATAGAACAATATTTTTAGCGTTCAGACATATAATATACGAAAATTTATTTGACAGTTGGTAAACAAAACAGCTGATTGCTTTTAATTTAATCGCGAAAATTAGAGTCAAAAATATTTTTTAGAAAAATTGGAAAACAATTTAGAATTGGAAAAGGTATTGCGAATGATTAACCGAAACGCCGAGCTGTTGGGGTTAATAGGGACTACATGTGACTCCAAAGTGGTTTTCCTCAGAAGGATGAGAAATAAAAATTTGATAATTTTGGGTAGCTGGCAGAAAAGAAAGCTTTTGTTTATGGCACTACCGTTGTTTACATTTGAGTTGTCTAATCTCAATAGAAAATGTTCGGAAAAATGTAATATGCTCACTGAACGTACTTATGACAGTGTTGTATTTAAAGTTGTAATCAATATTATAACAATTTATGAATTTATTGAGCAATAATTAATTGAAATTTTATATGAAATATTGAGATCAATAATGCCGTTTATTTAGATTTTCTCAATATAAGTGCATGTCTGAACATAGTATAAACGACGACAGTGCCATAAGCACTGCAAGCTATCCAATATTATCAAATTTTTATTTCTCATACTTCTCAGGAAAGCCACTTTCTAGTCACGAGTAGTTCCTATTAACTGCAACAGCTCCGCGTTTCGGTTAATCATTCGCAATACCTTTTACATTTCTAAATTGTTTTCCAATTTTTCTAAAAAAACATTTTTTGGCACTCATTTTGGCGATTATATTAAAAGCAATATTGTTGAAGTAATCAGCTGGTTTGTTATATGTCTGAACGCTAAAAATATTGTTCTCAATAAACCGAATATTGATTTAATAAAAGTGCATGTCTGAACATAGTATTACTTGTTGGGCGTTAACTTAAAAAAAAAGGATGGCATTAATGAAAATTTTTATTAAAACGGAAGTGTTCTGAATTGTTGAGAACAGACGAAATGAAGCTTTCAAACTTCATATATATTATTTCTAAAGCACTTTTTTTGTCGGTTGCAAATATCTCCCATACCACCGCATCAAATTTAATGAATGATATCTCATTTTAAAGCTTATATCTAACACTAATGGCGAAAAATAATTAAAAATTGAAAAATTAATATTTTCATTGATAAAAATTATATTTTATATAGAACTGCATAATAATATTGTTGTCATTGTGATTACATGTTTTTGTCCAAGTGTGCTAATACAGGGTCGCTTAATAGTAATGCAGTTCTACATAATAAAGTATGTATTAAAATCCATTCTGGTAATACCGCTATTTACTATAATGCCGTTTATTACTAAGTCAGATATATATAATATGCATATTACGTTGTAAAAAGCTGTTTTGGCAATTATTTTTATGTTACAAAAATGACAACTAACGGTGCGGAATATTCGCACGGGTCATCTAGTTTATTTCAAATTGTTAATTTATTTAAAAAATTACTGCAAAGCATTTTATGTTCGTCTCATTAATAAAATTAACAATAATGGCTACTTCGGTTGTCTCTCCACTGAGACACATGGCCTCAGTTATTTGATTTGTTTCTAGAATATAAATTCAAAGAAGTGTTTGCTTTCATAAAATCATTCCAACAGTTTGGAAATCACTGGCATAAATCTGCGACTTAATGAAAGTAAATCACGGTCAATGTTAATTTTAAATACAAAAAACAAAAAAAAAAAACAAATCAATTTAATGTTTATTTTAATTTTCTTTTACTTTTTTAAATTTTAACTTTTCACTCTTTTGGTGTTTTTTTTGTTTGTTTGTTTGTTGAGAGGGCCTTAAGAAAAGAAATTTTAATTAAATTTCAACACTTTCTTATAAATAAAATCCAATGATACAGCTACGTCGTCTTGCAAGACATGGTCATTTCACACAACCCGTTGTATCGTTGTATTGAAAGTATTGTTGGACGATTATACAACATTGTATGCATGTTGTTAATAATTTTCATGTAAAAATCCGATACACTTATACACACTTTTTCCATATGTTTTGAATAGTTGTATTAGTTTCGTGCTATCAAATTCTGTGAATGTCAAAAATGTGTATATTTTTTGATATGTTTTGAAAAATTTGTGTTGATGTCGTGCTATCGAATTGTTTGAGTGCCACAAAAATAAATGGTCCGCCAAATAACTTTTTTTTTTTGAAAATGCTTTAAAAAAACTACCCAATATTTTCTTAAATTTCGTCTTATTTGAAAGTACAATCCTTACGGCTAATAATGGAAAATAATTTCATTCAAATGGCTGCCTCGGCTGGCCATGCAGTAGCCTCCACGATCGGTCCAATTTTTAAGCACATTATCGATTGTGTGCAGCTCTATTTCACCAATGGCTTCACGAATATTGTCGTTTAATGCGTCAATTGTCTCTGGCTTGTCGGCGTAACACTTATCTTTGATGACACCCCATAAATAATTGTCCAACTGTGCCAAATCGCAGCTCCGGGGTAACCAAACGACATCATCTCTGCGGCTGATAATGCGATCTTCAAAAACAAGGCGCAAAACATCGAGCGAGTAGTTTCGGCTGTGTGGCACATAGTGCCGTCCTGTTGAAACCAAATGTTGCCAATATCCTCCTCTTCAATTTTTGTGAACAAATATTCGTTCAACATGGCCCGATAACGACTGTAACGGCCACTCCTTGTTCATTTTCGAAGAAAAATGGCCCAATTATGCCTCTGGACCAAAATTCGCACCAAACATTGACTCGTTTTGGGTGCGTCGGCTTTTCAATGTATGCGTGCTGGTTTTCTGTGCCCCGAATGCGATAATTTTGCTTGTTGACATACCCGCCAAGATCAAAATTAGCTTCATCTGAAGATGATTTTTTTTGCCAAAATCGACATCTTCTATAAGTCGATCGCAGGCCCACTTAGCGAAGCGAAAACGCATTAAATGGTCAATATTCGTTCAGCGGAAGGATAAAACTGTTACCATTCACGAAATAAGCACTAGTTGAAAAAAAAACGTTAAATAGCGGATCCGATACATTTGGAATACGAGATACCAACTGTATTCAATAAAACATACACGATACAAATTCGTGTGAATTGACGAACTGAGTTAAGCAAAGCTTAAATGGTTACAAAGCTAATATTTCTGCTACAGCCTTATGATACTATACTCTCTAGCATGTTTGTTATACATACAGACATACATATGTATATACATATATACATACATACATAATTGGCCCTTACAACCCTTCAGTCAGGATTACGACCTAGCTTCTCACACCACTTCTGTTGTATGCGTTAATTTTATACATGAGTGGCGGGACCTACAGTTTAAAGTCGACTCCGAAGGACAGATTTTAGAGAAGCTTTTCATGGCAATTTTTTTACTCTCAGAGTCTTTGCCAGAAATCTGCTGAGAGGAAGTCGCCGAAGAAATATTTTTCGTTTTGATGTCTGACCTGGGATTCGAACCCGAGCCTTTCGTCTAATAAGCCAACACACTACCTACTAGACCACGGCGACTTCAACATATGTAAATATTTACGTTAATAGAGCTTAACTGGTGTGCGGTTTTTTAAAAATTCACATGAAGCTATGACAGAAATCACGATTACGATTGTTATTTCACGATTGCTTATAATATCGACTTTGCCATCATGTATGATTGGTTACAACAATCCATTCTTCCGAGAGATAGTTTACGGCAAATTTTTCTATTTTTGAAAAAGTTTGGTAATCACTGAAGTGAATCTATGATATTATCACGGTCAAGGTTATTTCTGTTTTGTTATTTTTGTTTTTATTTTCTATTTTTAATGTTTTCTTTTTCGTATAATTATTTCGCCACTATTGGTGGTTTCTTTTGTGTTTGTTTTGGGGAGATTTCGATTATTTGAGAAAAAAAATAAATTCAAAAAATTTGATTAATTACACTATGCCCCAAAAAATTAAATACACCCGGCTAATGACATAGTGTGGGTTGTGAGTTTTTATATTTTTCGGGTGTATTTTCACTGTGTCGCACTGTGTTATTACGAATAAATGTTTACAGCACTGCCCTACACGTCATATTTCAATAATTTATGTTCCAAAGCTAACACACATTTTTCACTTTCTAGTTTTTTTTTGTCTTTTTTTTTATTGGTGGACATAAAAAGAGAGGCGCCGTATTATGCTATTGTATTAAGCAAAGCTTGAAAGGTAACAAAGCTAAACATGCTATACACTTTAAGCGTTTGTGATTTTACTTACCTGCTTATACTTTATTTAACATAAAAAAGCATAAAGAGTGAAGAAAAAAAAGAAATTTATTAAAATTCACAAATTTTTTAAAACCTTTTTGCCAATGACACCACCACCAGACGACGAGTTTAGTTTTGTTTTACCTTTTGAGCGATTCAGAAAAATTCGGAATATTTTTGATTTGATTTTTAATTTTTTTTTTGGCATAAAAACATATAAAAAATTTAAACGATGGTGGCTCCCAGTAAAATATTTCAGCCTCCCTTAAATTTTAATCATTGTTCCCAATCGATTTTACATCCGAATATTGGTTGTTTACAATACTTTTTGTTCGGTTTCCATCAACATGTCATTTCCAGTATGAAATATTTTTTACCCCTTTTAATAGTGAGTTCGAAATAATAACAATAAAAAAAAAAAACGATTGAAATTTAATTCGGTTTTTTATACTATCTGTCTGTCTGTCTGTCATTCCAGAGTCCATTAGTAACGAAATATAGTACCATGAATCGGGATTTATTTATGAAAACCTTAATATTTTATTTGCAAGCAGTTGGCTGGTGTTCTATCTGCTGTTCGTTTATTTACGGTTATGTTTGCCTCCTAAGGTTAGCAAAATTTTATTTTTCTTTTACAATCATCATCATATATATTATTTCTAAGGCGCATTTTTTTGTCGGTTGCAAATATCTCCCATACCACCGCATCAAATTTAATGAACGATATCTCATTTTAAAGCTTATATCTAACACTAGTGGCGAAAAATAATTAGAAATTTAAAAATTAATATTTTCATTGGTAAAATTTATATTTTATATAGAACTGCATAATAATACTGTTGTCATTGTGATTATATGTTTTAAAAATGACAACTAACGGTGCGAAATATTCGTACGGGTCATCTAGTTTTATTTTTTTATTTTCTTTGATTTTGAATTAAAAACTACGAATTTTATATGCTAGACAGTGTACAAAAAAAAAAAACTTATTAGTCCTAGTAACATATAAAAACAAATTAAAAGTGCTCATAAATATGCTTAAACTACATAAAATTTAAAGAATATAAAAAAAATGGTAAGACATACAGGGTGCCTGATATATAATCCAACAAAATAAAGCGCTATATTTTTTTAATTTTATTATTAAAAAGCAAAAAATGTTGGAAATAACTTCAAATTTTAGAATTAGTTTAAATTTGTTCGAATTGGCCACCATTGATATGAATTATGACCTTAAAACGGCCGACAAAGCCATCACACGCTGCACGAAAGTGACTGCGGTATTTTAGCCCATTCCCGGCGGAGCACCGTCTTGAGATGATCGACACTCTGGTATTTTTTTGAGAGAAACTTACTCTCCAAAATGTCCCAGGCGCAAAAGTCCAACGGATTCTATCTTGGGAATTCTATGAAAGAGTAGAAAGAAAGTTCAAGTAAAATTCCTTGTGCAGGAAAAGCATTCCTTTAACAATTAACGGCTCTTTTAACACCAATATTTGTGTTATTGAGTGTTTGTGGTAACAGTACAAAATTCAATTGAGAGGTATCAAGCAGCGGATTATATTGCTAATTTATCCAGGCAAGTCCATCTACAAAAAAAAAGACAAAATGGAATTGTAGAACTCTTAATAAATTTATATCAAATAACACAATTCAAGTAGAATGAAATCCGTACATTTAATAGATAAAATTCTCGTGTGACGGTGTTAGTGGTTGTCTGAGAATTGGACAACATCTATTTTTCATATCCCTAAATGTTAAGTGGACGTGGCAAATCGTTAAAATGGAATATTTAGCTACATATTGATCGCAGACGAATATGAGTAAGTTCATAGAGCCGATATCGACAAACTCACCAAAAATGGATGTGGCAAGACTACCCCTTTAAGAGATACCTATAAGTCGGCTAATTGGATGGTTTCATATGTATGTACTAGAGGTGTGCCCAAGACATATAAAATTGCCTACTATTGCATTTTTCTCAAGATCGAATATTGATTGTAGCTGCAAATATAAATAAGTGTGAAGCAAAGATAGAGTACAAAATAACAACTGCACTCGTAAATCTTTGTACAACAGTATAAAAGAGAGTTGTGTCAAGAGTGCAACAAAAATATTGTACTATTCCTAGAGTCACAACATGCATTTCTTTTTTTGCTTTCGGCAACCGAACACCTTCGTCGATGCCAGCATTGCCAGTAACTTTTTTAAACTTTTTATTTCTAAGGAAAAACCTTATTTTACACTACTGATATTCATATGGCAATACTGAAAATGTAACTTCAGTAGTAAAATATGCTCTTACAACACAAAGCATAGTTTCGTTACTTCACAGGCAAACGAGTGCTTTTGTATACATTGCAGAAATGAGAAATACACATTT